>CM073474.1:22675000-23275000 GCA_037074535.1 Gleditsia sinensis | reverse complement strand
TGAACTTTCAAGGGCTTGCATGTGTAGCACCAATCCCAGAATTAGCATCATATCCATTTTGAGCTGCACTTCTCCTTTGTTTTCAGCTTTCCTGATGGTATGAAAGTTAACATTAATATGATTTGTCCAAATACATTGTTCACTCTCTATTTCAATTGCTCACTTCCACTTCAATCAATTTTGTAGGAAATATTATGGATAAAAGTTGGTTGAATGTTGGAAATAGAGCTGATCGAAGATATATACAAGGGGTGGATAATTTTCTTGAGTGGGCATATAGTAAGTTAAGAGCTGGTAGCAAACTTAGGTGCCCATGCAAAAAATGTAGAAACACATTATTCAAAGTGAGACATGAAGTGCGGTTTGACTTGTTACAAAATGGTTTTTGGCAGTCTTACAAGGTGTGGGATCTTCACGGAGAACCCTTAGTGACGACTTCAACTCTCCCTCATGGTAATAATGTTGAAGAGGATGATATAACTGAAATGATACACGATGCATATGGAGTTGCTAACACAGAGAATATGAATACTCTTGTAGAAAATAACGAAGAGCCAAATTTGCAAGCAAAGAAGTTTTACCAATTATTGGAAGATGCCGAAACAAGTCTATATCCAAATTGTGATAAAGTGTCAAAGTTGTCATTTATTGTTAGACTACTTAATCTGAAGTGTCTTAATCACTGGAGCGATAAATCTGTAGACATGTTGTTGGATTTATTTAAAGAAGTATTGCCAGCTGGGGCTCAAATACCAAATTCTTACTATGAGGCCAAGAAAATAATTCAAGACTTAGGGTTAGACTACACCAAAATAGATGCATGTAAAAACGACTGTATTCTTTACAGGAAAGAATATGCTAATGCACAATCGTGCCCTAAGTGCAATTTGTCCAGATGGAAATTAAATGGGCAGAAAGGTAAGAAACAAGCACACAAAGTGTTGCGATATTTTCCAATAAAACCTAGATTGCAAAGATTGTATATGGCAAGACACACTGCTAGAGATATGAGGTGGCATAAAGATAAACGTGTTAATGATGGTGTATTAAGACATCCAGCTGACTCCATTGCTTGGAAATCCTTCGATGAGAAATATCCTAGTTTCTCAGTTGATCCTAGAAATGTTAGGATGGGTTTAGCAAGCGACGGTTTTCAACCATATGGAAACATGAGTGCCAACCATAGTATCTGGCCAGTTATTCTTGTACCATACAACTTGGCCCCTTGGAAATGCATGAAACAGCCATATTTCATGATGACACTTCTTATTCCAGGCCCTAAGTCTCCAGGAGATGATATAGATGTCTATTTAGAACCAATGATTGAGGAGTTAAAAGAATTATGGGAGGTAGGGGCAGAGACATATGATGCTCATTCACAATCAAACTTCAGTATGCGGGCGGCTATCATGTGGACAATAAATGATTTTCCCGCATATGGCAATCTTTCTGGGTGGTCAACCAAAGGGAAGTTGGCATGTCCTTGTTGCCACAAATATACTCATTCTATATCATTGAGAAGCAAATTATGCTATATGGGCCATCGTCGTTTCTTGCCAGCCAATCATCCATGGCGTCGAAATAAAAGGGCCTTTGATGGTAAAGTGGAGAATAAAGTCGCACCTACATATCTGACAGGTGAAGAAGCACTTGAACAATTAGAACTCTTATCAAATGTGACATTTGGGAAAGGTCAAAAGCGAATGCGCAGCCAATCTAGTGTTGCTTACAATTGGAAGAAGAAGAGCATTTTCTTTCAATTGCCTTATTGGAAAACACATTTGCTTCGACATAATCTCGATGTCATGCACATTGAGAGAAACATTTCAGATAATATTTTGTCTACAGTAATGGGAATGGCTGGAAAGACGAAGGATACAGTGAAGAGTCGATATGATTTAGTGGACTTGAGAATAAGGCCCGGCTTGCATCCTATTGATGATGGAAACAAAATTTTGCTACCGGCAGCATCTTATGTGCTATCACCACAGGAAAAGTTAAAAGTGTGTAAATTTTTGGCCCAATTAAAGGTTCCCGATGCATTTTCATCAAATATTTCGAGGTGTGTCAATGTCGAAGAGAAAAAGATATTTGGATTGAAGTGTCATGATCATCATATATTATTGCAAGAACTATTTCCAGTTGCAATACGTGGGTTGTTACCTAAGGAGGTGAGTGATCCTATAATAGAGTTGGCACACTTTTTCAAGATTCTTTGTTCAAAGTGTTTAACAATGGAAGATTTGAATTCCATAGAAAAACAAATTGCCATAACCTTGTGCAAACTAGAAACTGTGTTCCCTCCAGCATTCTTCGATGTCATGGTTCATCTACCAGTTCATTTGGCAAGAGAGGCAAGGATTGCTGGACCTGTTCAATACCGATGGATGTATCCAATTGAAAGGTAACAATGTGACATATACTTGGGCTTTAGTTTCATTTGTTAGTAGATAACATAGTTATTTCAATTCACATTTACAGGTATCTACATACATTAAAATCATATGTTCGTAATAAAGCTCGTCCCGAGGGCTCAATCGCTGAAGGCTATTTAGCAGATGAAAGTCTCACGTTTTGCTCAAGATATTTGAGCAATATCCCAACAAAGTTTAATAAAACTCCAAGGAATGATGATGGGAACATGACAGCTTATGGGGAGTCAATATTTGATCAGAGTGGGCAACCGAGAGGTGCTGCCAAATCAATTACTTTACCTAATAAAGAATTTGATCAAGCCTGTCTATACGTTCTACAAAATTGCGAAAAAGTTTGGCCATTCATAGAGTAAGTATACAATATTTTACTAGCAATTAAATTGTTACTAGATTAAACTGATTTGATGAAATGATGTGTTGTAGAGAGCACAAAAATGAGCTTCAAGCACGTGTATCAAATGTTGATTCAAGACACATCTCAGAGTTTCCTCAATGGTTTAATCATCAAGTAAGTGTCTTTCAATTACGCCTACAATGCAATATGTTATAAGTTGTGTCATAACCTCTAGATGTTTTATAATTTTCAATAGGTTATGAAGCCAGATTCACAGTGGCGAGGAGACAATGAGCTTGTTAGCTTAGCTATGGGTCCTCAAAGAGTTGTATGTAGGTACACAACATTCCTGATAAATGGATTTAGGTTCCATACAAAAGATCGAGAATCTCAAAGAAAAACTCAAAATAGTGGAGTTTTAGTGAAGGGGGATGATTCAAATCCTGAGAAAGAATATTATGGTGTCGTTGAGGATATCTATGAGTTTTCTTACCTGGGAGAAAGGAAAATATATATTTTTAAGTGTCATTGGTGGGATGTTGCTCGCTTAGGAAGAGGATATAAAGTTGACAGATATGGATACACAAGTGTGAATACTCGTTGTTCGTTGAATACAAATGAACCATTTGTCATGGCATCTCAAGTAGAACAAGTATTTTATTTAGATGACACGGTCGATCAAGATTGGCTTGTTGTTGTGAAAACAAATCCCCGTGACCTTTTTAACATGCCTCGTCAAGATAATGAGGGTGAATCATTGTCTGCCGAAGATGCTTACCAACAAGAGGAGGTTGAACATAATTTATTTATTCACATTGAGGACACAAATGATATTGCAGTGGTGTTATATAGGGATGACATACAACCTCAAAGACTCAACCATCAGAATGAGGGCATAAGTGCTAGAGAAGATAATTTCATCAATGACAATCAGGAAGATGAGACTGTGGATGAAGAAAGCGATGAAGGAGAATTTTTATCTGGAGACTCAATGTGAAACGTCATGTAGTGTAAAATGTTTACATATGCTTAATTTCTCGTTGTTTTATATTATTTGGATGCAGTTATTATATTTTTGTAATCATTTATGTCATATTTAAGTGTGGAAATGACAACATGTTCTATTTATATGCAACAGGTGGGTTTGATGATGGTGGGAAGAGGAAGAGGTGGACGAGGTGGTCGTGGACATAAAGTAGTCGCGCAAGGCCCTTTAAATGAAGATCCTCCACAGCTATCTATACAGTCTCACAATGAAGAGACCCAGGCATTGCCCGCCACACCAACTTCTCGATGTCCGATTAGTAGTGCAGGTATAGATATAGAATACTCAACACGTGTTACTTAAAATTGATAATTGTAAAAATAATAACAAGCATCACTTGATTAACAGCTTCTTGCAGTGCATCTAAAAAGGTTAGGGGAAGTTATAAATGCCTTACTGTCGATGAAAAGACAAAAAATGGACAAAAAATTGTAGTTGAAATCTCCGATGAGATCCTTCGAGCCGTAGGAGAAGGATCGAGGGATATCGTCAACTATATTGGGTATATCACACGATGCATATGTCCATTGAAAGTGAGAAAGTGGACCAAAATTTGGGAAGGATATGGAGAAGGGATTTTGATTAGAGTGAAGGTAACAACTAGTATATTTATCTATCATACTATTGTTAGTATACATTTCATAGATTTATCACCTTTGGGTTTATTATTATAGGAAAAATTTGAGGTCAGAAGAACTCCAGAGCGACGATTTGATGCATTTATTCATGCCACTGCACAAAGGTCTTACAGAACTTGGAGGACAAAATTGCACGACCACTACTCCTTGTATGACACTGACGAACAAAGACTTGCGAATCTTCCTCCTGGAGTCCACGATGATGATTGGAGGCATTTGATTAGTTATTTTGACTCAGATGAATTTAAGGTAGTTTCTATTAACACATTTTAGTAGCATGTACAATGACAAATGCACTAAGCTCATTTTATGTTAAACGCAGGACAAAAGCTCAACAAATGCACAAAATAGGGCTAAGCAAACAACAAAGCATTCGTGCGGTTCTCGGTCATTTGCAGAAGTTGAGGAATCAACGGTGAAATTTTAGAGTAATGTACTTTCATGTATATATTTATGTGCATGATGAGTAACAATAATGTTTTATAATAGAGAAATCTTGAAACTGGAGAGAAGGCACCAATTGATCAAATATGGGAGCTGCAACATACACGTAAGACTAAAGAAGGCAATGTCGTGTGGTCCGATGCAAAATCTCAAGAAGTTCATGTATAATTACTGCAGCATTTATTACTATTTAGAAATTGTAATTTATATTTGTATTTTTATTTCAAATGTATGCTTTGTTTAATTGTAGGGTCAACTTCAAGAGATTATAGTCAAGCAATCTCAAGAAGATGCCACGACACGTTTAAGCAATGATGAAATCTTGACTCAAGTACTTGGTCAAAGGTCGGGGTTCTTTCGCGGTAAAGGATACGGTGTGAAACCTCCCTCTAAGAGAGTCACTGATCGAATCACACCTCAAGAAATTCAAGAGCAGAAAAGGAAATTACGTGAAGAAGTTGTTGCGGAGGTACGTGAAGAGATGAGAGTTCGAGAAGAGAGGTTGCATGCACAGTTTGAAGAAAAGCTACAATCGCAGATGGCTTCTCTTATTGCATCTCTCCAACAGGTATTTCTTGATAAGATTTGTTTGGTTCAATTACATTATGTAATTTTAACTACAAACTGTAAATCAAATTGATGAATCAATTATGTAGTTTTAAACTTGTTGGTTCAACTTAATCCATCTTCATGTATGCTTTCATATTATTATAAATAATTTTTTTTATCCTAATTCGCTTAAATAATTTTATTGTCTGTGAATAGGGGCAAATTCCGTTAAGTCTTATTGGTAGTGCTGCACCGGGATCTACAGCTAATACAACACAAACATCTCCAAGAGAACCACCAACTTGATTGGTTCATTTCACTTTATTGTTATGTGTGTTGATTTTTATTTACAGACGGTATTTGTCTCAAATATTTGTTAGATTTGAAATCATGTTAATGTATACTAAAGTAGAGAGATATTGTCTTGTCTATATTTGTAATATTTTTGAAAATTGAACCTAAGTTTTATTATCGTATTTCTTATAGATCTTTTATATGTCAATTTTCTTGACAAAGAAAGGGAAAATAATAGAAAATATGAACAAAGCCTTCGAGAAAGTTAAGACACTAGTGGGAATGGAGGTGGAAGAAGATGAACAACAAGTTACGGCATTGTAGGAGAGTAACTCATTCGTATATTTATAACTAATTTAGTCATAACTGCACCTGGTCCACCAACTAGGTGTTTGCTTTTATGGAATCTATTGTTAATCTTTTTCTTTTTGATATATTTGGTGACATAAATATTTTACAAGCAGCAATTAGTATCAGGTATTTTTTTCCCCATTATGATTCTTATAATTAGAACTCTGTGCTTTATTATATTGGTTTTTACCTGCATGAAGCATGTACTGGGTGCATTAGTGATAAATTTAAATCTTCGTCTTTTAATTGTTGAGGATAACTAAGGGTTAAAAAGTGTTTCTTTGTTTGAGTTCATGCTCATCCAATAAGGTACTTAACTTACAAGAGTACTTCTGGCCTGCTTTGTTATGATGATTTCTGCTCTTAATATGTCCTTCTACTGGAGTCGTATAAAATTAGGTTGTTGAGGTCATATGCCTGTTGAATAAATTTTCATGTGAAAATATCCTGTCTTTGTATATCTCATGTTCAGTTACAATTGCATTGGGAGTGCAGTTGGAAACTTGTGGAGATTGACGCTGAATTGTTAGACTTGACTTTTGAAACCAGTCATGTTATGTCACTGATAGAACCTGCCAATACTTACATGGTACCAATAAAATTAATTATGTGCACCAGTAATTTGAATTTTGGTTATTGGTTTATGATTGATTTCTTTTGACAAATAATTCTTTTGTTTTAACTGTCTGCTTTGCTGTTTGATATTGGGCTTAACATTCAGGAAGTATATGTTTTTTCCATAATTGATGGCTACTCCCTTGATGTATTTGTGGTGGATGGATGGCTAGTGGAGGTACACTACTACTTATAAAGTGTTTTATGACATGTGTTGTTCTTTGGAAATCTTTTCAATATTGTATCTTCAACTACTTTCATTGTTTATTATTGAGAAGGGTTTATCTGATAGAGGCATTTGTGCTGTACTGCTGTTGTTTATGTTTGTAATCTCTTAAGTTTAATTTTAGTAAAAAAAAATTCATAGAATTGAGGTTCTAGATTATTAAGGAACATTGTTATTATATCTTTTGTGACAGGAATCTGTGATCAGTGCAAATGTTGCTGACTACGTAATGTTGTGCTCAGGAAACAGATATTTGTATGAGGCTATGGAAAGAGCTGTAGTGAGAAGTGAGGTACGTTGTGTCTCCTTGACCTTGAATTTTGAAGTTCAGATGTTTGGTTTTATTTATGAAATGCTGAAATTTTAGAGTTTTCTTAAACATAACTTATGAGTATGGATTTTAGGGAAGGAGATACTAACCTGTATGTTTCCTGGTTAAATTTTTTTCATTTTGAGAAAATGATTGAGAGTATGCTCCAACCAAATCTGAATTTGAGCCTAAAATAGAAGTTATAATTTAAATTTACCTCTACCATCATTTGTATGATCTAAACGTATCTAAAAAGGGTGAGAAATTATTCTACTATTATATGTTGTCACCCACTTTTGTTTATATAGCCACTCTTGCTATGTTCTAACTTTTGAGATAGTTTGCAATCAATCACATATGGATTTGATGGTTATGTGGTCAATTTTTAATTTACTTGTGTTTCTCAAATTTGTTTGCACATTAGCA
Source organism: Gleditsia sinensis (assembly GCA_037074535.1). Classification (NCBI taxonomy): domain Eukaryota; kingdom Viridiplantae; phylum Streptophyta; class Magnoliopsida; order Fabales; family Fabaceae; genus Gleditsia; species Gleditsia sinensis. The sequence goes on along the minus strand of CM073474.1, from coordinate 23,267,333 downwards.
TGTTGATTTATCTAGCTAAATATTTTTTTTCATATTCAATATTGTTATAATTAAGGTATCATGTCTTACACTATCTATCTTGTGATGTAGGTTCCTATAAAAAATTCATGACACATTTGTTCTCTGAACTTATCATGTCCCAGAAGATATTGACAACAGCACCAATAGCAAGTGATTTGTATATAATACTACAGAGTTGCAACTTTATTAGTGAAGAGAAGGAATATGTATAAACCTTTAGTTTTGTAAATGTATTGTATATATGAAATTTGTATTGGATTTAGTCTCTTGTTTTATTTTTACAGAACTTGCATGTATTGCGTATCTATTGTATTTAAACTATGTTTAATCTTGTTTTTTACTTTGCTACAGCCATATTCCTGGCAAGTATGATATTTGTTTGTTTTGTGCTCTTTATGTAATTCAGGGTGTATCTATACTCTATTTTAAATAAAAAGATCTTTTTTATCTATACATAAATGTTAAAGAAAAATATTTTGGATAATTTTTACTTTTCATTTGATTTTGTTATATATTATTAAATTTTTATGATAAAATATTGTGTGAATATAAAATAAATAAATAAATATAATTTTTAACTATCAATTTTAAAATTGTACAAATTTTAAAAATAAAAAAAAATGGATTTACTAGCGACCATAATTTCTGTTGCTATTAAAAAATTATTTTTCGTAGCGACAAATATTGCAACTAAAATCTGTCTTTTAGCAGCGATTTGGAAATGTCGTTACAGAATGGTTTTCGGTGGTGATATCAAAAAGTCGCCACTGAAACCTTTCAGTGGCGACTTTTGTACGTCGCCACTAAAGGGTTTCTGTGGCGATCTAGAAAGGTTGCCACTGAACACTTTCAATGGCGACGGTAAAAGTCGCCACTGAAACGATTCCGTGGCGACAGAAAAGGTCGCCACTAAAACCTTTTCAGTGGCGACTATAAATATCGCCACTGAAACCCTTCCGTGGCGACTATACATGTCGCCACTGAAACCCTTCAGTGGCGACTGAAAAGGTCGCCACTAAAACCTTTTCAGTGGCAACAGAGTATGTCGCCACTGAAACCCTTCAGTGGCGACCTAAGTCGCCACTAAAACCCTTCAGTGGCGACCTAAGTCGCCACTGAATCTCCGAAATTCATAAATCGCCACCTTATACCCAATTTTTAGTGGCGATTTTTTATATTTGGATGTTAATTTTTTCTTTTAGTGGCGACTTATTTCGCCACTGATAATATAGTTTCTGTGGCGCATCATATAGTCGCCACTGAAGATATAATTTTTGGTGGCGACTCGTTTTTGTCGCCACAAAAACCCTTTAGTGACGGTCGTATTAGTGGCGACTTTTTGGTGGCGAATTGTCGCCACTAAAAGGTATTAGTGGCGATTTTTTAACTTTTAGTGGCGAAAAAAGTCGCCACCGAAAGTTAAATTTCTTGTAGTGAATATTACAGCAGAAACAGAAATCATACCTGTGGCGTTTAGAGTATACTTTAGATTACAATAACATAATATTTTAAATATTGTGACCCTTTGAAGCAACGTAGGTTCACCTAGAAATTATGACACCTAACTTATCACGTAGCTGCAGGACCAAACTCTGTATCTTTATTTGAAAAAAAATGTAAGCATAGTGTAGTGAGTTTGACAACTCAGTGAACAGATAATACCTCCTGTAACCTATTAAGTTAATATATAGATGTACTCTTATGTTAAAATGCATCACATTAAAAATTACAGTTTAGAAGTACATCCATATAAAATCGGCATTTTTAAATATTTTCAATTCAAATCACATTAAGATATTTATAACTATATACGATACAATATGATCGTTAATCAAATATTGATATGCATCAAAAACTTTTCTTATAAAAATATTAAGAGGATCCCATATCAGAACTATCATATCAGAGTTCAATTCTTTTTGTACTTTATTAGTGTAAGATTTTCCTATATTTAACATCTCAAATAAGGTTTGCCCTACCATCATTCAAGAGAACACGCGAAGAGACTCTAATATGAGCAATTTTTCCAAGCACAAAGTAAGGGAAGGCAAATCACATATCATATATTCGGCATCTCGCTCAGATAGGAGGCATCCCGCATCCCGCTCTCTATCATATATCAAATCCCGTGTGTTAACTCTCACACAAGGCTAACACCACCCTTGCTAGCTGAGATATCAAGATGTATCAGGGCTAACATCACCTACTGTTAGTAAACAATGTTTTTAATAGGATTTCTCTATAAAATTATCATATGCACATATTTCATATCATTTAAAACAGAGCTTTCAGTATAATAAAGAATTTTAGTCTCAATACAGTTCATCTGTCATAAATTTCCCAATCAGAGTTTATCACATATACATACCCTTTTTTCAATCATATAACTTTATAAATCAATGCCACGTGCATAATTATTTACTTTACCATATGATGAAAAATACATTTAATATCATATATACATTGAGTTCAGAAATCTATTTTCAAAACCATACTCTTCTTCAATTATATTCCAAATTGTAAACAATTCATATAATTTAATCTATTTTAGAAACATATAAAAGTATAAATAATTTATAAACATAATCAACTATACAATTAAAATTCAAGAAGAGTATAGGAAAAGTCATAGAAAGAATTATCTACTCACAAAGTTAGGGTTCCAAGTTGGACAACCTCAAAATCCACTTTTTGGGTCCAAATTTAGCCAAATAGACCTCAAAAATGAGTTCGGAGGGTTCAAAAATTTTGAAAATAACTCCAGATTCGCGAAATTTGACTTCTGGGAATTCGGTCAACTCAACAAGGTGTTGGGACACGCGTTATACATGCCACCGCAAGGTCTGCGCGTGGGCATCACTCTTTGAGAAAAAGTGGCACGTGGGGGAGCGTGCAAGGGAGAAAATACCTGAAATTTAAGATTCTAAGATTTCGACACCTTCTCTTTAAGTGATTTTTTTCTCTATTTTTTGGCCAATTTATGGCCAATTTTGCCAGAAACCAATAGGATGGATTTATAGAAGTCTTTATTCTGAGTCCGTTGGCGATGGTGGTGTCGAAATTCGAAGTTCGAAAGTGATAGAATTCTAGAGATAAGTTTTAGAGTTCCAAGAGAGAAAAATTTGGAAGAGAGAGAGAGAGAAATTCAAAATTTTAAGTTCCTTGTGTGGTTGAAACTTTTAAAATATTCAGGAAAACCTTTCTGTAAAAATTAAATTTTTGAAGGAGGTCCTTACAAATTTTCTTTATTTATATTTTGACCCCTTAACTTTTTAAGAAATTTCATTTTGATTTCAAAATGTAAATTCTCATATTTTCTTTTTAATTCTTCAACCTATGTAATAAATAAGCATGTTTTCAATAGTTCTTATCTCTATTTTCAAAATCATCTCTTTTATTCAATTTTTTTTTTAATTTAAAATTTCTTTTAAATTTTAAGACTATTACACTAACAACCATAAATTCTTGCCTCATCCCTAGTTTTTCAATTTAAAGTATTTTATTCAGATAAAATTGAGAGAAATTTAGAAAAGCCAGATGGAACTTCTACATTTCCGTTTGATATCTAACAAATCAAAGTACAAGATACTGTTGTGCTAACAGAGCACATTTCAAGTTAATGTCAATTTTTGAATCAGAAAATAACATAACGAAAATGACCCAAATTACTGAGTAATAAACTAAATTATACCCAAAAACCTTTCATCCGAAGTCTACGTCAAAAAATCATTTAATAAGTAAAAAGTTGACTACCAATTCTGTGAAAAATGTGTAGCAGACAATTAGTGGATGGTTATTTAGTTTTATAGTATTTTTGGATTATAATCTTTTAAATTTTGAGAAATTTATTGTTTGCATTATTGTACATTTAGTACCAGGCATATTTTAAGATTTATGAAAAATTGAAGTTAGAATACTTTTATTTATTTATATATATTTGGTACAAGAGATAAACTTGAAAAAGTGAGGTGAAAATTAAAGTTTTTCACATTTAGTTCAAGAGATAAAATATCATTATCAAGCATAAAGAATATTCAAAAATGAAAATTTATAAATGTAAGTTGAAATTTTTATCCCCACCTATGAAGTGAGAAATAAATATTCCTATAAGAATGAAATTTTTTTATAATATTAAATTATTCAATTAACTCTAATTTTTTTAAAACATGATCGATCAAAAAATATTATTATATCTTATTAAAATTTCGTTTTGAAGCACTACCATCAACTTTCCTATCCCAATATTTTTTTCAAGTTTCTTAATTCTACTTTACAATTTATAGTTACAATTTATTTATTGATTTCAACTTTTCAATATTGATACATCATTCCAGTTTCCAATCTTTTTTTCTTGTGATAGTGACTAGTGAGTGATAATCTGCTTTTATCTCTAATTTGGAGCTGTAGAAACTATCTCTTATTTGAATCTACACCAGATAGTAAGAGATTGTCTTTTATAGTTTTATAAATATATTATATAAAGTATAGACTAAAAAAAATTGCAAGTCAGTGAGCAAATGACCCACACAGATACTTTATTTTTTTTTTAAAGTATATATCATCACTTTTTTCTTATCTATTGACTGTGGCCTGTAGAAGTAGGTGAGTCAATGGGTTTCATTGGAAAATTCAATTAAAAAAATAATATTTTTCTGATTTTGGTCACTTATATTTATGGGGCTGCAATTAAAAATGTTTGTTAAAATAATGCCGTACAGCTCAATCAAAAATTTGGTTGTACATCACTGCATCAAAGAAGTTTGCATGCTACACTATAGCATAGCTTGATAATTGATATATTCAGTTGATTTAAGTGTAGTGCATGTAGGTAGATTTTATTTTCATTATAGTAATATTATTTTGATATAACTTTGAGGGGGATATTTTTCAATTATTTGCAGGTTATTTATACAAAATTATTGTTAATATTAGTTCTAATTTCAATTCAAATATCAGTGAATGTAAATATCTAGATGATCATGTTTTTCTTTAGACACGTGCTTATATTAGATAAGACACAAGAAGGAGGTGGAAATAAGAATTGGAGTTGTAATTTTCGTCAAAAGATGGTTAAAGTATTTTTAATAGTGTAACTTTCAAAAATTATTTAAATAAGTCATATATTATTATATCATTACTTTTTTTAAAAATAATTTTGTATTATTTTAAATAATTTTATTTTAATAGTATAATTTTTAAAAATTCATTAAATGAGTTTCATAAATTAACTCACATTTTTATATGTTATTCATATTTATTTTTATTTTAACATAAAATATTAGCTCATTTTTATTTTAATTTTAAAATAATAAATACTTAAAAAAATTAAAAAAAATTAAAAAAATTAAAAAAAATATAAATTTATTTTAAATAATATTTTTTATAATAATAAATAAAAATGATAAAAAATATATAACATAATATAACTAGGAGTTCATATTCTAGAGCAAAGACACATTTACTTAGAATTTTTGTCGTTGGAATTATAGTATATCTAAAAATAAGTACATAATATTTGATGTATTTATGATTGTATCGATTTAGTAAAATATATTTTTGTATATTCTAAAAATATTTATAATGTTAAAAAGTTTTTTTTGCTTCTATAAATCATCATTCATTTTATTTTGAAAGTTTTTTTTTATAACGGTATTTTTGAAAAAGTTTATTATACTCTTAGAAATATTTTACATGAATCAACCATAAATATAAAATTTATTGAGAATGCAACATATTATTTTTTAAAAGGTAAAATAACAATCAAACATATTTTATTAATTTTTTCATGTGTTTCATTTTTGGAAATCAAATCCCCAAAACTATAGTCTACTTAAAAATAAAATATTTTATGAATCAAATGTCACTTTAAAAATTTATAATCTTGATCAATCTTGTTTAATTTAATTTAAACTTTAAAATTAAATAACTAATGAATTAATTGATTTAGTGGTACTATAGTGATCTCTAAAGTTGATGGTTCAAATTTGAGTTCTAATTCCAGGTAAATGAAAAAAAAACCTTTAATAAACATGATTGAGCTTTTATATTAATCATGTATCATAATAATTAATAAAAGAAAAATCTTCTTGTCAAAAGAAAAAAAAAACTCTTTATGTCAACTATTATTTTTCCTCTTTTTCTCCCTCTCCCTTTTGTCTTTTATCTCCATTTCTGGGTTTGCATGTTTCATTTTCTTGGGCTTATCCAATCGAAGGCATTTGCTTGCCCATTGTCCACAATTATTTTGATGTAACTGAACTTCAATCACACCCCACTTTTATTTTCTACCAAACGCATTAAATTGATGCACTCATCACAAATCTTTTAGAAGAAGGTAAATTTCCCTCTAGAGACATCATGTAAGGATTTCCTCACAAGCAAAACATGAGAAAAAGTGGCGTTTGGCATATGGATAATATTAAGCATATATTGAAACACCATACTACGTGGAAAGCGCGTTGAGTAAAATATTCTTCAATATGATAGTTATTGTTGATATTTTAATTAAAATTCACAAACGTATATAAATTTATTGAAGTATATATATAATGATAAGTAAGATTGATCCTACAATAATTGTTAATTGAATAAAAACTCTAATTTAAATTTAAAATAAATAATTTTAACTTAATTGTCAAAATTTTATTTTATGAGAAAAATATTAAATTAAGTATATAAGAAGTTAATGTACTTAAATTAAATTAAAAAATATTCAAAGTAAAAATATATACTTAAATGAGGAGATCCATTTTTGATATAAATAAAGATAAATGTAACTCTTTTATTATTTAATTAAAATCCTCATATAAACGAAGTTCCAATCGAAAGATATGTTAATTTAAACTCAATTTTATTTATACATAAATTATATTTACCTCTTTTTTATTATATTATTAAAAATTAGACACTATTGTAAAATGAATTCAAACATACATTGTGCCAATAATTATATTGTCTGCAATAAATTAAGATTGATTCAAGTATTTATTGTGACAAAAATTGTCTACAATGTATTAAGATTAACACTTTATATAATTATAAATGAAAAGACAATGTAAAAAGAAGAAAAAACATAACAAGAAATATGTGGTAAAGCCAACCATAAACAATAACAATATAAAGTAGGTGGCAAATTTAGTCATTAAAAAATAACAAAAGATAGGTGGCAAAGCCATCTATTAAGAAATAACATAAGAAAAAAAATAAAAAGATAAATACAATATCAAATATAAACATTGAATTCTTAATTGAGAGTTAGATAAATTGTTATTCTATTACCAAGAGTTTTCATCTTAGCATAAGGAGATTAGGAGCTTGTTTGATTCTATTTTTACTTTTTATTTTTAAAAACTGTTTTTTAAAACTATGTTTAAAAGTTGTTCTATAGAACAAAAGTAAAAAAAAAATCGTTTGATAAACTATTTTGAAAAAATGTTATTTTTTGTGTGTTATGGAAATAAAAACAGGAAACAAAAACAAATTTTTCTTTTTTTTTATTTTTTTATTTTAAAAAAAACTTGTTTTCAGAACTTGTTTTCAAAAACAACAATAGAAAACAGTTATTAAACTAGTTTTTTGTTTTGAAAGCAACTGAAAATACAAAAATAATTTTTAAAAACAGAAAACAAACAGACCCTAGTTCTCTATAATCAAAGTGAGAAAGTAAAATTGAATATGAATAAGCATAATAATATTATAAAAGGAATACAAAATATTTAAAGAAAAAAGAACATTACAATAACTTAGAACCAAACACTTCTTGTAAGACCTTCTTCCTAGCCCCCATTTAACTCATAACATCCCTTTATTTATAGTTATAATTGGGGGAGAAAAAGTAATTTTTAATAATGGTGAGTAACATAGTCACATAAGCCAATATTGCCATTTTTACATCTCTTTCTATTTGCCGAAAATATCCTTGAATTAAGCATTGCAAATTGCCCAAATTTTTGACTATGTGAAAAGAAGAGTTGTAGGAAATTTTGCCAGAGTTCTAGAATGGTATGGTACACGCAAATTTGTGAGTTATCGTCAAAATATTGAAGTAAGGTTGGGTTGGGCTGGGCTACAACAACAAGTATATTGTGTTTTTGCCCATTTTTGGCATCTTTAATGTCAAAGAATCAAAATCATTGTGAAATACAACTTTGGAGAAAATTAATTCTTCTTTTCGCAAGATCAAGATTCACATTGATTGGAATTTTGGATAAGAAGTTATGCCCATTTTTTTGACTGAATTTTTTATTCCTCATCCTTCAACATTAGGTGTTTTGCCTTGAATATTTATGTTTAAGTTTTTGTGGAAATGTGGTCATAAATTAAGACTTGCTTGATGCATATATCAAGAATGTGTCTTAAGAGTCAATAAGATATTATCTAATGAATCTTTACTCAGCTATCCTTAATAAATTTATTTTATCTGCTTTATTATAGATATCATTCCCAAAGAACAATAAATTTGCTTTGATATTTTCAATTGAATCCACTTTCTATTCTTTCTAACTGTAAAAGATGTACAAAACTAAAGATAAACAAGGAAATTAAGTGTTTAAATATGGCAAAAAGATAAGATGAAAGCATTTAATTTATGAGTATAAAATTCACTCATAAAATACTCTCAAACTTAATCTTTTACTTGTCCTCAAGAAAAACACACAAACTTCAAAATTTAAAAGATGAGTGAGTGATGAGTTGTCTTTGACTTACTAAACATTCCTCAAAGATTTCAAGAAATTTTGCAACCAAGGAGAATTGCAAAATCCCAATACTATATAAAGTTTTAATTCATTTGCAACTCATGACTTACTCTCAAATCCTAAGTGTGTGTGTGGTAATCTCATGACATAAGACTTATTGTATTAAGATGAATTTATGTAATCAAATATTTGAAGCATATCTCTATATAGATGTATTTGAGACTTCATAAGCTTATTTTTCATGTCACTCTCCACTAATGTAGGCTAATCATAACATTTAAAATCATTAAGACTTTTATTAGGCTTGTAATGTGCGGCATAGGTCAAAGGTCAACCTTATTTTCATCCCTATTTTATTCACTTACTAATTTTTTTTTGACAAGTAGATACCCCTAAACTTATTTATTTAGGAAGTAATACTCTTTTTTTCTTTCGAACTCGTTCCATCCACCCCTGAATTATTTGGTTCTTGATATAACTTTTCAAATGATCATTCATATGAGTGAAAGGTAAAATTTAGGGATATTTTTGTTTAGAGATTAGATAATGATATAGGTGTATAAGAAAGGATAAATATAGGCTCAAAATGAATTTCTAGAGATGCCATAATGTATAGATTACTCTGAAAGGGTCAAACGATTCTAACAATGCCTAATTTATTTCTTAAATGGAGAGTAGTGTAAGATTTCACCTCAAGTGACAATCAAATAAATTCTAGAGTTTTATGAGATTACTGGTCATATTTGAATCACATAAACCTTTCCTAAACAATCAGTCAAATGTGAAAGATTAAGTGCTCAAAATATTAAGATTCTCAAGTAAAACATGAGTTACAATAGAGTGTAAGCTCACACATAGTACTCAGGGTTCATCTATTTTCCAAAGGCTGCAAACATTTTAAACCATTTTTATCATAGGTGCTAGTTTTGCCTAATCCAAAACATCACTTAAAACATTTTTTTTTCTTTAAGATGAACATACACATAAAAAAAATTGAAAGAGATATTACCTGAAAGGAGATTTAGGAAAAGATGAATCTGTAGCAGATTAAACAGACGATAAAAATTTAGCCAATCAAATAAAAGGAGTTATAGATAAAACTCCAAGTCTAATTTGCATTTTTTGTGGCTTTCTGACATCTAATCTATTTGAGGTATAGTTGGATTAGGTATATAAATATACACTTGTAATCTATCAATCAAGTCATTAGCATTTGTGGCAGAGACAAGGATCTATCGTGTTGAGTGTGAGATAAACTTTTGTTTCATAGCTTGATCAAGAAAAAACAACAAATTGTCAAAGAAATTGTTAACATTCAATAAACCTATAGGTTTATGATGGATATTCAGTTGTGCTCAAGAAACAATTTGAAATTTTTTTTTCTAGAGTATCAAAACCACTTGGTAAGGCAATGAAAGTATCATCATTGTTCTTCATTCTAGCAATGCACTCATGCACAGAGGATACCCTAAATTCTTCTCCAATTATTTTTCCTATGAGATTTGTTACAACTAGAACTAAATAAGTAATACCTAGAACTTGACTTTCTCCCACATATGCAACTATAAATACACACCCCGTTAACCCAAGACTACTTCAACCATAGACTAAATAAATTTTTCTCTTAGCTAGTATCATACCTAAATTTTGTGTTGCTTTCACATACTCTCCAATTTTTTTTAGGACTGGAACCACAAAAGACACTTATATTTTGAAATTGACGAACTGTGGTTCCTCCCATATCTACACTCACATATGAGTATGAAAGTGAAAGTAATAAGGCTTGCATTTATAAAACTAGAAAGGGTATTATTACAATGGCTATGTGATAGGCCGGTGATTGATAACTGAATTAAAGAGGGGAGAAAAAAATAAAAAATGACGGCACATATGCATATGTACAGGTAGTTATGATTATGGCTCACATCTTCCTTTGATTTTACATTTTGTAACGGCTTAAACACCTTCTAAGAGTCAAGGATAGACTTTCAATTCAATTTTCTTATAAATTGGAAAAAAGAGTCCTTTAAAGTTACATTCCTAAGATTGTAACTTTTGTGTTTTTTCTTAAAATGTGACCATAAATCACGAATGACGCAATGTACATATCCATTAGGATACATCTAAAGAGCCAATGAAATATCATTAAATGACTCTTTACTCAATTCATCCTTAATGAATTGGATTTTGTTTCTCGATTTATGATATCATTCCTAAAAAACAACAACTTGTATTACAAGTATGACGTCCACATTTGTAACATACACCTACTTTTTTAGTTCTACATTTTTTAGCAAAACTACTTTTTCTGAGACTAGACATATAAGAGATGAAACAATTTTTAGATTCACTTGCTAAGTGTACATTTGCTTCAATCAACCAATGGATATTAGTAGGAATACCCATGTTCATTAACGACCATAATATTTCAAATAGTGCTCTATAAATTTTTTTATCAATGCATTGGGGGGAAGATAAGGAAAATATTTTTCAATTTTGTGAGTATTTCTTCTATTAAAAAAAATATTTTTCAGAGAAAGGCCAAAAGCAACCAAAATATAAAAACAATAGAAATTCAAAAGAAAAAGAAATAATAGAAAATTAAATGAATCAAGTTATCACCTATATATAGCTTGCATAACAACCTCTAACAAAAGACCAACCAAAAGAAGCAAATCAACCACGGTAGATAGGATCATGCAAAAGTATCTCCTCTACCTTAGGGTTACATAATTCCAAGAATAATTTCAATCTTTGACCATTGACTTTAAACACATCATCATTTAAATTTTTTTTAATCTCTACTGAACCATGTGGATAAATAGCATGAACAATGAATGGGCTTGACCACCAAGAACATTATTTTCCTGGGAATAAGTGTAAACGAGAATTATATAGAAGGACCTTTTGACCTACATTAAATGATTTTCTTAAAATATTTTTGTCATGAAAAGCTTTCATTCAATCCTTATACAATTTTGCACTTTTATATGCATTATTCCTGATTTCTTCTAGTTCATTGAGTTGAAACTTCCCATGAGAACCGGCTTTGTCAAGAGAAAATTTAAATTCTTTGATAGTCCAATAAATTTTATGTTCTAATTCTATGGATAAATGACAAGTCTTGCCATACAAAAGTCGATAAGGAGATATTTCAATAGGAGTTTTAAAAGTAGTACGATAAGCATATAAAGCATAAGAAAGTTTCAAAAACCAATATTTCCTATTTGGATTTATCGTTTTTTCTAGAATGTTTTTAATTTTTCTATTTAAAATTTCAACTTGGCCACTAGTCTATGGATAGTATGGGGTAGCATATTTATGTTTAATACCATATTTTTTCATTAAATGCTCAAAATGTCTATTACAAAAATATTTCTCCCCATCGCTAATGATAGCTCGTAGTGTACCAAATCGTGAAAAAATATATTTTCTTTCAAAAATTTCACCACAACTTTGTGAGAACTTGTTTTACATGCAAGAGACTCTATCCATTTTGACACATAATCCACAGCAACAAGGATGTACAAATTGCCAAAGGAATTAGGAAATGGTCATATGAAATCAACTCCCCAAATATCAAATATTTCAATAATAAGGATGAGAGTCAAATGCATCATATTTTTACGTGAGGTGCTACCTAATTTCTAACATTACTCACAAAAACTGCAATACAAATGGGCATCTTTGAACACTGATGGCCAATAGAATTCACATTGCAAAATCTTTGTAGTAGTCTTTTTAGCACTAAAATGAACTCCACAAGAAAGATCATGACAAAAAGAGATAACACTATATTGCTTATTCTCATGAACAAATTTCTTATGGTTTGATAAGGGCAATACTTGATCTTGCTTACTCCAACGTGTAGGTATTTGACCTATAGCAAGATAATTAACAATGTTAGCAAACCAAGGTATACGGGAAATAGCCATGAGTTGCTCATCTAGAAAGGATTCTTTGATAGGAAAGTTATTGTCAATAGACTTAACTATCAGCCTAGATAATTGATCAGCCATGACATTTTTAGAACCTTTCTTATCTCAAATTTCTAAATCAAATTCTTGTAGCATCAATATCCGTCTTATCAAATGTGCCTTAGCATTTTTCTTAGAGCAAATACCACATCTAATAACTCTTTTTCTATTGTAGAATAATTCAGTTAAGCATCATTAAGAGTTTTATTAGCATAGTATATCACATAAGAAAACTTATCTAGACATTCACTTAAATACAACTCCAATTGCATAATCAGAAGAATCACACATGATTTCAAGTGAAAGATTCCTATTGGGTGGTCTAATGTTTGGTGTAGAAATAAGTAACAATTTGAGTTTCTAAAAGGCTTGGAGACATTCTTCATCAAAGAAAAAATATGCATATTTGGCAAGCAAATTGCACAAAGGTCTAGAGATCTTGTTGAAATTTTTGATGAATCTTTGATACCCTGTATGGCTTAAAAATGAACGTATCTCTTTCATTTATTTGAGGGGGTGGAAGACTAGATCTCAAATCAATTTTTTGCCTTGTCTACCTCAATGCCTTGATATGACAAAACATGTCCTAAAAAAATTTTGTTTTTTCAATCATAAAATGACATTTTTCTCAATTCAAAACAATATTCTTTCTTTGCATTTGACTAAGACCAATTTTAAATGGTAGAAACACTCCTCGAAACTAGATCCATGCACATAAATCATCCATAAACACCTCTAAAAATTGTTTTACCATGTTAGAGATTATGCTTATCATGCATCACTGAAAAGTGGCAAGTGCATTATATAATCCAAATGACATTCGACGATAGACAAATGTTAGCCGTATTAATATGGTGATGTATCCCTAAGTTATATGCTTAGGCTATGTTTAGATCTTGCTTAACTCATATTGCCATTATTTCTTTTCTAGAATATAATTAATGAGGTTTATATCCCTAATTAAGATTATTTACATAATTTAGCATCTCATCTACAATCGCACATTTAATTATCTTAATATCTCCTTATATGGCATTTTTAATTTAATTTATTTCATTCCTAAAAATACAAATTCACATGTTCTTCCTTTACAAATCAAAATTCTATGATTAGCAATCAGAAGTGTCACTAAAAATGTATACTTGTTAGAAAGATTGAAATAAAGAATTTTTTCATGTTTAAAGTCACCTGTATCAATTCACCATGAGATGAAACTGCAATTCTTGTTTGTTTATTGATAGTAATACCAAGATTTATGAAAAAAAAACTAGATTTATCATGATTTTGTTGGATGGGCAGATTAATCCCTCATGAAAAAATATATTTTGATAAATATTTATTATCATATTCAGTCATTATGGATTATTTTAGGTTGGCTTAATCAGGGTTTTGTTTATTTCATATTTTTGTTTTCATGTTTGTCTTTAATATTGATGTAAATTCATCTATTCTATTGTTTAATCAACACAGCATGTAAAACAACTAATATTGTGCATCGTTTTTGTAATAACCGTAAAATTTAACGAAAAATTTCAATTAAAGGGAATGTAGAATAAAAAAAAAGAATTTTGACAATAGAGATAAGAACCAGTGAAAATATGTATATTTATTACATAGATTAAAGAATTACAAAAGAAATATGAGAATTTATATTTTGGCGTGCTATTAGCAAAAATATTATTATTTATGTAGAAATAATTATGATTTGTTAAAAATAAGTGGACTTTTAAGTAAAAGAAGTATTGTGTTGCTTAAAATAATTATATCGGCCTCTATTGAATTTTTATGGTATTTTTAGAAATATTCTTTCTTTTAATATGAATAAAGATATTTGTTTTGAAATTTGTTTTAATATGATTTTTATCAAGAAAAATCATGATTTAAGAGTTTAACTAAAGGTTTAGGAGAAAGGAAATTTTTAAAAATTTTTGGGATGTTTTATGATGAAAAATAGAATTTATATGAATTTTGATAAAAGAAAATCTTATTCTTAATTATTTAATAATTATTATAATATTTTTTTTTAAAAAAAGAACAACCATATGTTAAATTGAAACCGGGACAACGAAATATCAAAAAGGAAAAAAAAACGGAAAGATGCATAGTAATGAATAGTGAGTGAATAGTGATCTCAAAATTTATCTTTCGATTTGGAGTGCTTAAGGGTTTCCAATACCAAAACTAAAAGTGTTATTGGATTCACGACGAAGAGTACTTCAGTTTTGACCGATCATTTTTTCAAATCAACCGTTGAATCGCCGTAGATCTGAAGTAGAAAATCTCGGTAAAAAGGTAAGTTCTGAAAAACCTTACTTAGAGACCTCAAATTAGAAATCTGACACCGTATATGGGTTCAGAAGCTTGATAAACATTAGAATATGTAATTTATTTGGTCATTTGGTAACTTTTTATGTGGCGGATGAATAGTAATTTCTGGCATGAATAGTGGCGGATGAATAGTAATTCTGGCGATGAATAGTGATGGTGAATAATGTTTTCGGCGGTGAACAGTACCCCCCGAGCTCATTTAAGTTTTTGGACCTTCCGGACACGTTTTTGAAGCTTATTTGGTCAAATTCAGACTAGAAACGAGGATTTTAGGGCTGTCCAATCTGGAGCCCTTACCTGTGAGTAGATAATTCTTCATATAACTTACTTTTACTCTTCTTGAACTTTTCATTGATAAATGAGTATGATTACATGTTATTTATATGTTGATATGTTTCTGAAATGGTTTGAAATATTTGAAATGATTGAGAAATGATATCTAGTTCAAGAAGAGTATGAGTTTTGAAATAGATTTTGAAATGCTTTGAATACGATAATTCTAAATGCATTTCGCATTATATGGCAAAGAAAATATGATATGCATGTGGCATTAATTTTACAGTGTTATATTTGCCTCGAATATGGGCATGATTATATGATTTCTCTGATTGGAAAATTTATAATAAAAGATTTTGTACTGAGACTGAAAGCTTTGTTTTGAATGATATGTAAAGTGGTAAATTGCCGACTATGATTGTATGGCGAATTGTTTGATAATAATTCATTGCATATGATGGATATGCACTTTTTTACATGTTTATATATTCATATAAATATATATATATATATATATATATATATATATATATATATATGTATTGATGAGAAATGACGAGATTATATGACTTGAGACGATATTGTGAAGGTGGTATTAGTGGTAATGTGAGGAGGCAGTAGGGTGATGAACTCACATTTCCTAATTACCTATTGTGATGATGACAATGGTAATGTGAGGAGGCAAAAGGGTGATGAACTCACATTCCCTGTTGATCTATTGAAGTTGTACTCAGTGGTAATGTGAGGAGGCAGTAGGGTGATGAACTTACATTCCCTGATTACCTATTGTGATTGTGACTATGGTAATGTGAGGAGGCAGAAGGGTGATGAACTCACATTCCATATTTATCTATTGAGTTTATTGAAAGTTGTGACATACTTGAGTATTATATAAAAGAATTGATTTTTATTGCATAACAAATTCGATTTAAGATCAATTTGTATCATATGTGGTTACAGATATTTGTATGTGATTTGAACTGAGATGTTTTGAAATGCGGGTCCCATATGAATGTATTCCTGAATGTAACTTTTCAATATGAGAAACTTTGAAATGAAAAGTACATCCATATATTGACCTAAGAGGTTATAGGGGGTGTTATCTGCTCACTGAGTTGTAAAACTCACTACACGATGTGGATCTATTTTTCAGATAAAGACACAGAGTTTGGTCTAGCAACCAAGTGATCGACTAGAGGTTGTACTCCAGTGGTGAGCCTACATTGTTTCTAGGCTCTCAATGTTTTATAATTGCAAAATATTTGTACTCTAGAGTTGCTCTGAACGTCACAGGCAGGATCCTTGCTTCTACTGTTACTCTGGTGTTTATAAACGTAAACTGTATATTGTATATGTGTATGGGAACTTATATATATTGGTTTATATGATAAAGAATGGCATTATGTACATTTATGAAAAATATATGTGTATGGTATATGGATTTCACGTGCCCTAAAATTAGGGTCGTGACAAGTTGGTATCAGAGCATTAGGTTTCCCTGTGACAATCAGAGTAAAGGATTCTTTAGTAGGACCTTTAGTATCGATATGAGCCAGACATATTTATACTTCAGGTGCTACTGAGGGATTATATAGGATTTCAAATTCCTTTCTATTCAAAGTTGTTAAAGTTTATAGTATAAGATAGATTGAATATTGTGACATCTTAAAAGGTATCTATGGATCAATTACATCTTGAAAGTAAAAGAGATATGCGTCTTAAAGAATTTAAAGAATTGAGACAAATACCAAATATGATGATTTCTGAATGTGACATCCGTTGTACCAGTTGTCTAGATATGGTAGACTGTGATGTGATATTGAGAATGAATTTATTGGCATTATGTCATGTCATTTTGAAATGTCATTATATGGTGATTAAATTCAATTATTGAGGAATTTTCTTTCTTGATACAAGGGGATCGTAATGAGATACCCAGTAATCTAATTTCTGCTTTAGCAGTCCATAAGTGACTACAAAAAGGTGCCAAGGATAGTTGGCAGTAGTGAGAGATGTTGATATAAAGTATACCACTGTAAATTAAGTTTTAGTGGTTAGAAAATTTTCTGATGTAATTCTTGAAGAATTGCCAAGATTACCTCAAAACGTAAAATATAATTTGGTGTTGATTTATTTCCTGGAACCCAACCAGTGTCTATACCTCTATATATAAGAGCACCGACTGAACTCAAGGAATTGATGGATCAGTTGAGACACTTGTTAGACTAGGGATTTATATACCCTAGTACTATTACTTGGAATGCTTCAGTTCTATCTATGAAAAAGAAAGATGGATCACTATGACTATGCATAGATTAAAGTGACAATATGAAATAAATACTCATTACCTCATATAGATGATATGTTTGACCAGCTACAAGGTGCTCAACATTTAAAAAAATTTTTGAATTGATTTGATATTTGGATCTCATCAAATGAGGATAAGGGAAGAGGATATTCGAAAAAAAAAAAAATTTAGGACTCGTTATAGTATTATGAGTTCTTGGTGATGTCATTTAGTTTGACAAATGTCCAGTTGCATTCAAGGACTTGATAAAAAAAAAGAAGAGTATTGAAGCCATCTTAGGATTAATTTGTTATTATAATTATTGATAATATACTAGAATATTTCAAGAGTACAGAGGATCATAAGCAATATTTAAAGATAATATTACAAACTCCAAGGGAATATCAGCTATATGCTAAGTTCTCAAAATATGAATTTTGACTTAGTAATAGTACTTTCTTAAGGTATGTGGCTAGCAAGATGGTATATAAGATAACCCTAAGAAAGTAAAAGTGGTACAGCAATGTCCACATCTTGCTACAGTTACAGATGAAGATCCAAGTCCAATTTGCGCTTTCTGCTATGGTATGTTGTCCATTCTATTTGAGCTGTGATTGGATCAAGTACATGAACATATGCTTGTAAAGCATCAATCAACTCCTCAGCATCTGAAGCTAAGATGAGAATTCGTCGTGCTGAGTGTGGGATAAACCTTTGTTCCACAGCATGATCAAGGAAAGATAACACATCATCAAAGAAGTGATTAACATTTAACAAACCTATTGGTTTGTGATGCATATTCAGTTGTGCCCAAGAGACTATTTGGAAAATCTCCTCTAAAGTACCAAAACCACCTGGTAAGGCAATAAAGGCGTCAGCATTGCTCATCATTCTAGCCATGCGTTCATGCATGGAAGCTACTCTATATTCTTCCCCAATTGTTTTCCCTATGTTGCTGGATGCAGCTAGAGCTATAGGAATAATACCTAGAACTTGGCATCCTCCTACATGTGCAGCTGTAGCCACACACCCTATTAACCCACAGTTACCTCCTCCATAGACTAGATGAATTTTTCTTCTGGCCAGCACCATACCCAGGTTTTGTGCTGCTTTCACATATTCTCCATCTTTTCCAGGACTGGAACAACAAAAGACACAGATATTTCGAAATTGACGGAATGCGGTTCCCTCCATAATTTCTATCACCTTATAGAACTCAGAGAAGGGCATATTTATAATAGTTATGCGAATGGCCGGGTATTATTAGAACAACTATGTGAGTGATTGGTGAATATCAGCTAAATTAAAAGAAAAAAAAATTTCAAAAATGACGGCAAGCATGTATATGTACAGTAGTTATGACTCAGACTCATATTAAGCACATAAAGAGCATAAGATAAGATATCACCAGAAATCTGTCTTTTTCTTGTTGTCTTTGATGAAGCATTGATGTCTTGATTTTTGTAGAAAAGTTGTAGGTGATAGCCGTCATTGTAAAAAAAAATGAAAATGAAAATGCAAACCAATTAATTGTTGAAGAGGAAAAATCAAATGGTTTATTTTGTTTTCTTAATTTTTTTTCAGTCGACTATTGGTTTATAAGTCGATTAACTATTTTGAGAAATTTTAATTTGGACTGGTTATTTACAGTTGATTGATTATATATATTTAAAACAACCAACTGCATCCTACCAGTTAACTATGTGCTCTTGTTATTCACAGACTTTATAGGTTCAGAAATATTTCTTTTCCATATGATATGCTTCCGCCGAATAACAATATCTTTGAATTAAATTTTGGCACATATATTCAAAATTTGCGGCCACCGATTGCGGCCACCGATTTTCGTCGAAATAGCAGCTAGATTTTGTTTACAGATTTTCAAGAATTACGGCCATCGATTTTAATTTCCTGTCAATGTTTTGTCCAAACTTCGACTTCCTATTTTGGCACCATGCTCTATTACGTGTTTCGCATTTTCTGCTGCTTTGTCTTACATTATATTTGGCATTAAATGCAAGATTCTTTTTCCTTATTATAAGGAGGGTTAATGTCTAATCTTTGGAACTTAGTTATTATGGTGTTCAACTGATTAGTAGATTAAAGTAATAGAGATTTTGAAAAGAATAGATGGATGATAATCTAATGGTGCTTTGACGAATATAATCAAAGAAATTAACGGTGTTGAAGTTTTTGAGGAGTAAAGTATGAAAAGTAAGATTTAAGTTAATCTCGAATTTTTTTTTTTGGAAACATGGAGAATATTTTGAGAATCATCTTCGAGAATAATATAAGTGATTAAGATATTTGTGTTAAGGATTTATACCTTACTAAATTGAGACTCATGTTGAGATTGGAAATTCACGTATGAATAATTGTTGAGAAAAGAGATTTCAGAAGAAGCCATAGATTGTAAATATGGATAACCCGAGGTAATAAAGATATACTGAGATATAAAAAATGGTACTAGTATAATGGTAAAAAGAAGATACAAGTGGAATTTTTCATTGGCAGGTATGTTGGCAAGTACAAAGTGAATATAGTATCTCAAGAGAGTTATTCAAGAAGTCTAAGGATCTTTGTTAGATTATAGTATGACTAATACTAAAATTAAATGATGTGTTTATACATTAGAAGTTATGCTTTAAGTATCTTTATATTATTGTGGTGGAAGTTGGGAGAAATTAATTGTCCTTAGTTGAACTTGCTCATAGCAGTAATTATCATGCCAATATACAATGGCATCTTTTGAAGTTTTACATGAACATCATAGGTTTCTTAATATGTGAGTGCATTGAGAACAGTTAAACTTTGGAAATATAATTTGGAATAACATGCAATAAATAGAATATGAATTATCTAAATTGATGATGCTAGTTTGAAGAGCATGCTTCAAACATATGTTTTTGAGATAGGTAGGAGATTTCTTAACAGAATTTGTCTATAATAAAATGATATTAGAATATTTAAACCTTATGTAAGAGGTGTTATAAATGTTCTGTTAAATGACTCAGTGGAGTTAGATTTATTATAAGATGTCATTGATAAAGTGAAATTGATTAGAAAAAGAATACTAGAAACTCAATACAAGTCAAAAGTTTATAAGGACTATGAATGTTGAGCACTAGAAATTATTAATTGGTGATCACATATTCTTGAAGGACTCACCAATGAAAGAGGTAATGAGATTTGGAAAGAAAGCAAAGTTACACCCTCGGTATATAGAACCATTTGAAATTCTTGATAGGATCGGTCTGCCACTTGCATTGGATAATGTTTACCCAGTTTTTCATGTGTCTATACTACAGAAATATTTACCGGATTCTACACATGTTATACAGTGTCCATAGATTCAGTTACATAAAGATTTAACCTAAGAGGAACAACTAGTAGCAATAGTGGACTGACAAGTAAAGAAGTTATGGTTAAAAGAAATACCTATAGTAAAGGTGATATGGAAAAAAATCACTCTTTTGAGAAAGCTACTTGGGAAAGAGAGGAGGATATACGGGCCAAATATCCGCATTTATTTGAACAATGAGGTTAGTGTTTATCTGCAACTGTGGTGGTGAAATTCGGAGACCGAATTTCTTTAAGGGGGGAAGAATGTAATAATCGTAAAATTTAACGAAAAATTTCAATTAAAGGGAATGTAGAATAAAAGAAAAGAATTTTGACAATAGAGATAAGAACCAGTGAAAATATGTATATTTATTACATGAATTAAAGAATTACAAAAGAAATATGAGAATTTATATTTTGGCGCGCTATTAGCAAAAATATTATTATTTATGTAGAAATAATTATGATTTGTTAAAAGTAAGTGGACTTTTAAGTAAAAGAAGTATTGTGTTGCTTAAAATAATTATATCGGCCTCTATTGAATTTTTATGGTATTTTTAGAAATATTCTTTCTTTTAATATGAATAAAGATATTTGTTTTAAAATTTGTTTTAATATGATTTTTATCAAGAAAAATCATGATTTAAGAGTTTAACTAAAGGTTTAGGAGAAAGGAAATTTTTAGAAATTTTTGAGATATTTTATGATGAAAAATAGAATTTATATGAATTTTTATAAAAGAAAATCTTATTCTTAATTATTTAATAATTATTATAATATTTTTTTTTAAAAAAGAGAGCAGCCGTATGTTAAATTGAAACCGGGACAACGAAATATCAAAAAGGAAAAAAAACGGAAAGATGCATAGTAATGAATAGTGAGTGAATAGTGATCTCAAAATTTATCTTTCGATTTGGAGTGCTTAAGGGTTTCCAATACCAAAACTAAAAGTGTTATTGGATTCACGACGAAGAGTACTTCAGTTTTGACCGATCAGTTTTTCAAATCAACCGTTGAATCGCCGTAGATCTGAAGTAGAAAATCTCGGTAAAAGGTAAGTTCTGAAAAACCTTACTTAGAGACCTCAAATTAGAAATCTGACACCGTAGATGGGTTCAGAAGCTTGATAAACATTAGAATATGTAATTTTTTCGGTCATTTGGTAACTTTTTATGTGGTGGATGAATAGTAATTTCTGGCATGAATAATTGTGGATGAATAGTAATTCCGACGATGAATAGTGACAGTGAATAGTATTTTCGGCGGTGAACAGTACCCCCCGAGCTCATTTAAGGTTTTTGGACCTTTCGGACACGTTTTTGAAGTTTATTTGGTCAAATTCAGACTAGAAACGAGGATTTTAGGGCTGTCCAATCTGGAGCCCTTACCTGTGAGTAGATAATTCTTCATATAGCTTACTTTTACTCTTCTTGAACTTTTCATTGATAAATGAGTATGATTACATGTTATTTATATGTTGATATGTTTCTGAAATGGTTTGAAATATTTGAAATGATTGAGAAATGATATCTAGTTCAAGAAGAGTATGAGTTTTGAAATAGATTTTGAAATGTTTTGAATACGATAATTCTAAATGCATTTCGCATTATATGGCAAAGAAAATATGATATGCATGTGGCATTAATTTTACAGTGTTATATTTGCCTCGAATATGGGCATGATTATATGATTTCTCTGATTGGAAAATTTATAATAAAAGATTTTGTACTGAGACTGAAAGCTTTGTTTTGAATGATATGTAAAGTGGTAAATTGCCGAATATGATTGTATGGCGAATTGTTTGATAATAATTCATTGCATATGATGGATATGCACTTTTTTACATGTTTATATATTCATATAAATATATATATGTATTGATGAGAAATGACGAGATTATATGACTTGAGACGATATTGTGAAGGTGGTATTAGTGGTAATGTGAGGAGGCAGTAGGGCGATGAACTCACATTTCCTAATTACCTATTATGATGATGACAGTGGTAATGTGAGGAGGCAGAAGGGTGATGAACTCACATTCCCTGTTGATCTATTGAAGTTGTACTCAGTGGTAATGTGAGGAGGCAGTAGGGTGATGAACTCACATTCCCTGATTACCTATTGTGATTGTGACTATGGTAATGTGAGGAGGCAGAAGGGTGATGAACTCACATTCCATATTTATCTATTGAGTTTATTGAAAGTTGTGACATACTTGAGTATTATATAAAAGAATTGATTTTTATTGCATAACAAATTCGATTTAAGATCAATTTGTATCATATGTGGTTACAGATATTTGTATGTGATTTGAACTGAGATGTTTTGAAATGCGGGTCCCATATGAATGTACTCCTGAATGTAACTTTTCAATATGAGAAACTTTGAAATGAAAAGTACATCCATATATTGACCTAAGAGGTTATAGGGGGTGTTATCTGCTCACTGAGTTGTAAAACTCACTACACGATGTAGATCTATTTTTCAGATAAAGACACAGAGTTTGGTCTAGCAACCAAGTGATCGACTAGAGGTTGTACTCCAGTGGTGAGCCTACATTGTTTCTAGGCTCTCAATGTTTTATAATTGCAAAATATTTGTACTCTAGAGTTGCTCTGAACGTCACAGGCATGATCCTTGCTTCTACTGTTACTCTGGTGTTTATAGACGTAAACTGTATATTGTATATGTGTATGGGAACTTATATGTATTGGTTTATATGATAAAGAATGGCATTATGTACATTTATGAAAAATATATGTGTATGGTATATGGATTTCACGTGCCCTAAAATTAGGGTCGTGACAGTTTTGCATGTGCAGTTCAAAAGGGCTCCATTGAATTTTAAAAAACTATTACGATAGTAAACACCATTAACAGTATAGTGGAGGGTTACTTAATTTCTTCCTACTCCAAGAAATTAAGAATTTAAAGTAATTGAAGTAGCTTAAATTTTCCTATCCTTCGACTACGATATAGGGCTTACCCATTACAGTATAATAAGAGAAACATGGCTCAAAACAAGAGAGTTAATTCCAAAACTTGCTTATGAGTGTGAGGATTTTAACAAGAGACTGATTTATTGAGTGCTTATGAGTGTGGGAGCATTTTGACAATTAATGATTGCATCCCTTCATACTTTTGATGGTGGTCCACTGTTTCTCTAAAAAATCTTGAGAATGAACTTCACTGGTATAAGTGGTCAAATTCAGTTTGATGTGGACAAGAATTTGATTCATCCAGCATATGATATTTTAAACATTGGGGGAGTTGCCTGTACAATAGGTTATTGGTCTAATTACTTAGGTCTGTCAGTTGTAGCTCCTGAAATTTTATATACAAAGCCTCCTAACACTTCAACTAGAAATCAACATCTTTATAGTGTGATATGGCTAAGAGAGACTACAACTAAACCTAGGGAATGGGTATTCCCCAATAATGGAAAGCCATTGCAAATAACAGTGCCAAACCGAATAAGCTACTTGGAGTTTGTTGCCAAAGACAAGAAGGAACTAGGGGTAAAAGGCTATTGCATTGATGTCTTTGAAGTAGCCTTAAACCTATTGCCTTATCCTTATATTTGGTACATATGAAGTTCATGTTTATATCATGTACAGGTAACACTCAATAAAATGATGAATTTTAAATTTATAGCTTCTAGCTCTATCACTTTATGGATCAATGATACTTAAAAAGAACAACTGAAATATATGCTTCCTCTTTTATCTCAGATTGACTTGATTCTACTTTAGCATAGCCAAGGATGTTGAGGAGGAATTATTGGGGAAGGCGAGTCTACACACAAGTCTGCTAGGAAAGGATGGTTTTTGGGAGGTTACAAATCGGGCAATATTAATTTGGGTAATTTTCGTTCTAACCCACACTTCAATTTGAGCGAGAAAAACCTGAGCCACTCTTCCCAGGGGAGTCAAACCAAGCACACTTAGGGGTGGGGCTCCAATCGAACCCACGAACACTGAGAATCGAACAACCCTATGTGGATGTCGCATGGGAACTTCGGTTTTTCCCTATCAACCTTGGCGAGGCAAGGCACTGGTGAGAAATGCGTGACTATGGACATGTTTTGGGGCTTTGATTCCATTACTTACCCATAATTGATTGACAGCAGGGCTAGCCAAAATTTTATCTCACCCTAGTTGACTAAGGCTCTCAGATTACTGGTGCAGGAAACCAAAAAATTAGGCATTTGATTGGGAGATGGGCACAAGGTGTTTACTGAGAGAAAATATAGAGGATTATCCATTCAATTGGGAGATTTTGCGTTTACAACAGAAGCTTATGTCTTAAAATTGAGTGGTTTAGATGTGGTGCTGGGTGTATATTGGTTGAGGACACTGGGTAAAGTTGTGATGGATTGAAAAGAAATGTCTATGCAATTCACCCATGGAAATTTTCGAGTATCCTTACAAGGTAACTTAGAGCCAGCCAAGAAAAGCAAACAACCAATGGAATAGGGTCCAAAACTTTGCTCTATCCATTGTCTTTTGGAGGGAAGGTTTCTATCTATTAAAGGATTTTTGTGGGCAGCAGAAATAACTCCTTTGCAAGTCACACCACCATAAATTTGGACTTCTCACAGCAATTGGAGCTAGAGCAGTTACTAGAAAAAAAATTTGTTTTAAAAGATAGGCATAGCTTGCCACCTCAATGAAATTAGCAACATGCTATCATTGTACAGGAAGGACAGGGTCCAATTAGTGTACGAACATATCGTTATCCTTATAACCAAAAAGATGAGATAGAATGGTAAGTGCATAAGATGTTGCAGTCAAGAGTAATTAGGCCTAGTGTAAGTGTTTTATGTAGCCTTGTATTATTGGTTAAAAAAAAGATATCATAGAGAATTTGTGTTGATTAAATAACATGAAATAAGACCACTATTTTGGATAAATATCCTATTCCTGTGTGATGAGTGAGTTTTATACTCATAAATTAAATATTTTTATCTTATCTTTTGCCATAATTAAGCATAAATCTCACTTACTTGTCTTTAGTTTTGTGTCTTTCTTACAGATGGAGAGAAGAGTAGAAAATGGACTTAATTGGAGGAATCAGAGTTAAATTGTGGTTCTTTGGGAATGATGTCTATAAATCAAGCAGATAAAACAAATTCATTAAGGATGGCTGAGTAAGGAGCATTATCATATTGTCTCTTGAGACACATCCTAATGGATATATGCAAAAATTTATTCTTGATTTGTGATCACATTTTCAAAAGAACTAAAACATAAAGATTCAAGGCAAAGCACCCAATGTTGAAAATATGTTTGCTGGTTGCAGTCCAGCCCAACCTTGCTGTAGTACTTGGGCCATATCTCCGAAAATACATATCCAATATGTATGCAATTTGGTAGGTGTGTATCTGACAGAATTGGGTACAACTTTCATGTTCAAGTGGTCAGAAAATACGGACATTAAAAGGGCCAAAAGTGGGCTAGAAGAGAATCTGACTACTGCTGCAGTCCAGCCCGACTTTGCTATAGTATTTTGACCATAACTCACACATTACGTATCCAATTTGTCCAAAATTTGTCTTGACGGAAAGCTAATTAAATTGTCTACAACTTTCGTGTTGATGAAGTCAGAAAATTCGGCGGTTTTCAAGACGATATTCAAGGATCAATTTCGGTGCACATGATGGAATTCAAACTGTCAACTTTGTACAACTTCCTACCTAACAATTTTGACAATTACCACACCAACCACACTTAATTGTATCTATAAATAGAGGCTTGAGGGGTGAGTTAGGGAGTTTTTTGGAGAGCTTTGGAGAGAGCTTGGGAAAGCTTTGTTGAAATTCTACGAACTTGTAATGTTATTCTCTCTTTAGACATATTGTATTTTTCATTTTCTTTCGTAATATTATCATGTTTCTTCATCTTTCATTTCACTTTCTTGCCTTGATTATGGAGAACTAATCTCCTAATGCTAAGGTGAAAGGGTGAAACTCTTGGTATAAGAATAATAATTTATCTAACTCTCAATCTTAATGTTTATCTTTGATATTGTATTTACCTTCCTATTTCTTTTCTCATAATTATTTCTTAATGACTGGTTTTATCATACCACCGATTTCTTGTTATGTTATTGGCTGGTTTTATTAGACCGTCTATCTCTTATTATTTCATGATTGGCTTTGCCACCTACTTTATTTTATTTTACTATTAGTTGGCTTTGCCACCGATTCTATTTCATTTTATTTTGTTATGTTAATTAATTTTCTACCTTTCATTTTTTGCATAAGTTAATCTTGTAAAATGTGAATTTTGATATATTGTAGACAATATAATGATTGGCACAATTTATGCTTGAATCCATTTACAAGTTATCTTTTGCATCTTTGTATTTTTAATCTTGTGAAGTGTGAACCTTGATACATTGTAGACAATTTTTGGCACAATAAATACTTGAATCACTCTTGATTTATTGTAGACAATATGTTGATTGGCACAATGTACGCTTGAATCCATTTTACAAGAATGTTTTAATTATTAGAAAGGAGGTAAATATAATTTATGTATAAACAAAGTTGAGCTTAAATTAACATATCATCCGATTAGAACTTTATTTGTGTAAAGATTCTAATTGAATAATAAAAGAGTTAAATTTATTTTTATTCGATATACCAAGAGTGGATCTCCTAACCTTAGCATGCTTCTTTACCTTGAATACATCTTCATTTAATTTCAGTATATTAGTTCTTTGCATATTTTGTTCAATATTCCTCTCACAAAACGAGACATCGGGAACTAGGTTAGAAGTATTTATTTCGGATCTATATTAGAATTTTCTCTCAATTGGCAATCTCTGTGGGATCGACCTTGCATACCACTAAATCTATACTCCAATAGATTCGTGCACTTGCGAGTTTTAATTAAAACAACAACACTGTGGTAGATGAGTTATGTAATGAATTATTTGGAGCCACATTTTTTTTTCTAAAATAGATTTGAAATTGGGATATTATTAGATTAGAGTCAAGGAGGAAGATATTCCAAAGAAGGAATTTTGCACTCACGATGGGCATTATGAGTGGTTAATTATGCTTTTTGGGTTCACTAATGCTTCAGCAACATTTCAAGCAGCCATGAATGATTTATTTTGACTATTTCTTCATAAGTTTATTTTGATTTTCTTTGATGATATTTTGGTCTATAGTGCTAATTGGCCTACACATATATCTCATCTTTCTATGGTGTTGGAGGTTTTTCTCAAAAATCAACTTGTGGCTAATTCCAAAAGGTGCAGTTTTGGCAAATCAACAGTGGATTATTTAGGTTATATCATCTCATGACATGGTGTTGCTGTTGATCCCGCTAAAATTCAATGCATCTTGGATTGGCCAATTCCCCAGAATGTCAAAGGAGTGAGAGGATTTCTGGGTTTAATTGGATACTATAGAAAATTTGTGGCAAACTATGGTAAAGTGGCAAAACCTTTGACAGAATTGACGAAGAAAGATAACTTTAACTGGCCCAGCTTCTTTAGAGTCTTTCTTGGCACTAAAGAGAATCATGACTAATCCCTTAGTCTTAACTCTTACAGATTTTTCACAACTTTTTGAGATAGAATGTGACACCTCTAAGAGAGGCATTAGGGCTGTTCTAATGCAAAAAAAATAATACCGATAGCTTATTTTAGCAAGGCATTATCTAACAAGACTTTGTCTAAGTCTGTTAATGAAAAAGGAATTAATGGCTTTGGTTTTGTTCATGTAGCATTGGTGTTCTTATCTCCTGGGAAGGCCTTTTATTGTGTACACTGACCAAAAGAGTCTTAGACATTTGTTATAGCAACTGATCATAACCACAGATCAACAATGTTGGATGACCAAGTTGTTAGGTTATAAATTTGAAATTATTTATGAACTTGAATTGGAAAATAAAGCTACAGATTCTCTGTCTAGAAAACATAAAGAGGGTGAGTATCTTGCCTTGGTATCTTACCCTAATTGGGAGGAAGGAAAACAACTTGTTGAGGAGGCTGCACTTGATCCTAAATTATAGAAACTTGTGGTTGAGTTGACTAATAATCCAAGTTCACATCCAGGCTTTGAGTTGCACCAAGGAGTCTTGTTTTACAAAGGCAGACTTGTTATTTCATTAAATGCTCAAATGTCTATTACAAAAAAGTTTCTCCCCATCGCTAATGATAGCTCGTAGTGTATCAAATCGTGAAAAAATATATTTTCTTTCGAAAATTTCACCACAACTTTGTGATAACTTGTTTTACATGCAAGAGGCTCTATCCATTTTAACACATAATCCATAGCAACAAGGATGTACAAATTGCCAAAGGAATTAGGAAATGGTTATATGAAATCAACTCCCTAAACATCAAATATTTTAACAATAAGGATGTGAGTCAAAGGCATCATATTTCTACGTGAGATGCTACCTATTTTCTGACATTACTCACAAGAACTACAATACAAATGGACATCTTTGAACACTGATGGCCAATAGAAGTCACATTGCAAAATATTTGTAGCAGTCTTTTTAGCACTAAAATGACCTTCACAAGTATGATCATAACAAAAAGAGATAAGACTATATTGCTTATTCTCATGAACAAATCTCTTATGATTTGATCAGGGCAATACCTGATCTTGCTTACTCCAACATATAGGTATTTGACTTTTAGCAAGATAATTAACAATGTTATCAAACCAAGGTTGGTTGAAAATAGCCATGAGTTGTTCATCTGGAAAGGATTCTTTGATAGACAAGTTATTGTCAATAGAATTAACTATCAGCCATAAAATTTTTCAGAACCTTTCTTATCTCAAATTTCTAGATCAAATTCTTGTAGCATCAATATCCATTTTATCAAATGTGCCTTAGCATTTTTCTTAGAGAAAATACCACATCTAGTAACTCTTTTTATATCGTAGAATAATTCAGTTAAGCATCATTAAGAGTTTTACTAGCATAGTATATCACATAAAGAAACTTATTTAGACGTTCACCCAATACAACTCCAATTGCATAATTAAAAGAATCACACATGATTTCAAATAAAAAAATTCTATTGGATGGTCTAATGATTGGTGTAAAAATAAGTAACAATTTGAGTTTCTCAAAGGCTTGGAGACATTCTTCATCAAAGACAAAATGTGCATCTTTGGCAAGCAAATTGCACAAAGGTCTAGAGATCTTGTTGAAATTTTTTATGAATCTTTGATACCCTGTATGGCCTAAAAGGAATGTATCTCTTTCATTGTTTGAGGGGGTGGAAGACTAGATCTCATATCAATTTTTGCCTTGTCTACCTCAATGCCTTGATATGACATAACATGCCCTAAAACAATTCTATTATTTTTATCATAAAATGAAAATTTTTTCAATTCAAAACAATATTCTTTTCTTTGCATTTGATTAAGACCAATTTTAAATAGTGGAGACACTCCTCAAAACTTAACCCATGCACAGAAAAATTATCCATAAACACCTCTAAAAATCATTCTACCATGTCAGAGAATATGCTTATCATGTATCGCTGAAAAGTGGTAGGTGCATTACATATTCAAATGGCATTCGATGATAGGCAAATATTCTAAAAGGAAAGTCTTCTCTTGATACTCAGATGTAATGAAAATTTGATTGTAATCACAGTATTCATTAAGAAAACAATAATATGCATGTTCGGCCAACCTATCTAACATTTGATCTATAAATGGAAGTGGAAAATGGTCTTTGCTTATGATAGCATTCAACTTGTGGTAGTCAATACAAACATACCACTCAATTTGTATTCTAAAGGGGACAAGATTATTATCTTCATTCTCGACTACAGTTATGTCAGATTTCTTTGGTTCTACCTGAACAGGACTGACCCATGTACTTTTAGAAATTGGATAAATAATACCTACATCTAGCAATTTAATTACTTCAGCTTTCACAACTTCTTTCATATTTGGATTTAGACTTCTTTATGGCTCTCTTGAAGTTTTGACATTGTCTTCTAAATATATTATGTGCATGCAAACTGATTAACTAATGTCCTTAATGTCTATTATTGTCTATCCTATGGCTTCTTTTTTCTTACTATAGATTCTAATGAGTTCAACTTCCTGTTCTTTATCTAAGTCAGAAGCTATGATAATAGACAAACTCTCAGAAAGTCCTAAAAACACATATTTCAAAAAATTTGGTATAGTTTTCAAGTCCAATTTGGGTTTTTCTTTCCACAAAGGGTAGTGGAACATACTTAAAAGGTGAAAATGTCTCTGGTTTGGTTTTCAATTTATCAGTATCCATTAGTGGAGTGGTCTCTAAAAAAAATTTATTTCACTAATCAAACAATTCTCATTTATGTCCCAGTCAAAGTGAACCAAACATTTCTCTAAAGGTTCATTACCAAAAGATTTTAAAAATGAATCATAGATTGCAC
The DNA here is from genome assembly GCA_037074535.1 of Gleditsia sinensis. Taxonomy (NCBI): domain Eukaryota; kingdom Viridiplantae; phylum Streptophyta; class Magnoliopsida; order Fabales; family Fabaceae; genus Gleditsia; species Gleditsia sinensis. Next base: position 23,235,993 of record CM073474.1, on the reverse strand, counting down.
ATTCAATCATGTTGATTTCACCCAAATCATCCATGTCCATAGCTTGATGGAAGATATTAAAAACATTAAATTCCACAGTCACATTTCTGAAAGACAAATTCAACACTTCATTGCGACAATCAATAATTGCATTAGATGTTACCAGAAATGGTTTACCCAAAATCACAAGAATTTGTGCATCTACATTCTCAATAGGTTCAATATCAAGAATAATAAAATCCATTGAAAAATAAAATTTATCAACTTTAATGAGAATATTTTCTACAATACCTCTAGGAAATTTTATAGACTTATCAGCTAACTGAAGAGTCATTGATATATGTTTCAACTTTCCTAACCTAAGTTTCATATACACAGGGCATGGTAATAGATTCACACTTGCCCCTAAATCAAGTAAAGCTCGATTGATTACATGGTCACCTATAACACAAGAAATTGTAGGATAACTAAGATTTTTGTACTTGACAGAAGCTTTTTATTGAATTATGGAGCTCACTTGCTTAGTCAGAAATGCTTTTTTTGGAAAATTAGTTTTCCTTTTCATCGTGTAAAGATCTTTCAAAAATTTTGAGTAAGCATATACTTATTTGATAGAGTCAAAAAAGGGGATGTTAATGCTAACTTGCTTAAACACCTCTAAAATGTCACTATATTGAGTACCTTTCTTGGTTACTATAAGTTTATGTGAGAATACAACTTTAGGGACACAAGGTGTAAGTTCACTTTTATTCACATTGGAGTCATCAAATTGTGACTCTACATGATAATTCTGTTTTTCAGGTTCTAGCATGTGAACATGGTTGTCAGTGAATTTTTTAGATCTTAGGGTTATTATGGACTTTACTTCCTCATTAGGATTTGTTGATTATCTTACTTCACTTTTATTCTCTTTCTCTCTCTCCTAGAGCATTGGCTAATTGAACCAATTGTGTTTCAAACTTTGAAATAGCTTGAATATAAGACTGTAAAACTTGTTTGGTTGATTGCATGAACTGTTGCAAGGTATCCTCCAAAGAAAGTTTTCTTTGTTGTGGTACCCTAAAACGAAGAGTATGTTGAGGAACTTGAGGGTATGAATTGGGATGGGTAAATTGTTGCCCACCTTAGTTCATTGAAGGATGATTTTGTCTCTATGAAAAATTTGGATTATTTCTCCAATTTGGTTTATATGTGAGTGCAAATAGAATGTCTGATGACTTTCCACCAAACGAAAGAGAGTTAGCTTGCTTAGAGAATGTCTCTTGGTAAGCTAATATGGATGGACAAGAATATGTAATGTGAGATGTATTAAAATATAAGGCACATGTCTTTATTCTAGTATTGATAGAAGGGTTTGAAGTGTGCTTAAAGCTAAGGTTTCTACCTTTCTAGTAAGGCTAGCTAAGGTAATTCTCACTTTTGTGACATTATTCACTGCATAAATTCCTCTCCTTTTTAGTGTTTGAAACTTCCTATCCTTTGAATCTATGCAATTTTAATGTTGATAGTTTTCAGACAAGGATTCTAAGGATCCCCAATTTTCAGCCTCATTTAGTTTTTAAAACCTTCCAGATGCATTTTTGGATCATTTGACGATTTGATTAAGACAAACCATCATAGAAATATTTCATAACTCTCCAAGTTTCAAAGTCAGGATGAGGACATTTTAGAAGGTCATTAAATCTTTTCAAACGCTAAAAAAATTGTTCACCCTCTTTTTGACAAAAATCAGAGATTTATCTCTTAAGGGCATCAGTTTTAGACATGAATTTTTTTTTTGCTAGAAACTTATTTACTAATTGGTTTTAACTAGTAATAGTTCTTGTCAGGAGAGAATTCAACTAGGCTTAGCTTATCTTTCAATGAAAATGGAAATATTTTAAACCTGACCAACTCATCATTGAAATTTTGGAAGCGAAATGTTGAGCATATTTCAAAAAATTCTTTCGTATGAATCTTCTCTTTTTAACCAATAAAATGATAGTAAAAGTTAAAGTATGGTTGGTTTGAATTTGAAGTGAGTTGCACTAGTTTGTAGTAACACTATACAAGATAGTGTATTAGTTATGACAGGCGAGAAATATTACATAAGAGGTTTCTCATGTACAGCTTGTTTTTCTATTTTTTTTTATGTCACAACAAAATTTAATGTTTCAATTTTTGTACTAATGGGTGACTCTAAGCTTTTCTTAACCAAATGATTATTTTTATCACATTCCTAAAAATACATAAACTTAAAAAAAATTAAAATTAGGAACAAATTTATCCTAATTACAAAAGAGAATCTAACTACACAATGTCTACTAGTACAAAACACCACAAAAAGACAAGAAAGGAAAATCACAAAATTATGCAACAATTATTATTCCTTTTTAATAAAATGTTAGAAATAATGGGTAGTGCTTAATCTGTATATTCCTAAAAAAGTATGGAAGAATTATAATGGTCTCACTTAAAACCCATACTCCTTAGAAACTTTTAACCCTATTGACAGAATCAACCAATTTTACACACCTAAATTACCACACCAATTTTTAAGAAACAAATTTTCACATAAAAAAAATTCTATACAAAAACTAATCAAATACTCTAAATTATAATTAGTGGAATAATTATACTTACTTGAATCCAAATAGCTTTTTTGTCGCAATCCCCAACAACAGCGCTAAAACTTTGTTGTTTTAATTAAAACTCGTAAGTGTACGAATTTATTGAAATATAGATTTAATGATAAGTGAGGTCGATCTTACGAGATTTTTCAATTAAAAGAAAACTCTAATTTGGACCCAAAATAAATAATTGTAACCTAATTGCTAGAATTTTGTTTTGTGAGAAAAATATTAAGCTAAGTATACAAGAAGCTAATGTACTTAAATTAAATTGAAATATATTCAAAGTAAAAATGCATGCTAAGGTTAAGAGATCCATTCTTGGTATAAATAAAAAATAAATTTAACTCTTTTACTACACAATTAGAATCCTCACATGAATGAGGTTTCAATCGAAAGATATGTTAATTTAAACTCACTTTTATTTATACATGAATTATATTTATCTCATTTTTATTGTATTATTAACAATTAAGACATTATTGTAAAATGAACTCAAAGATACATTGTGCCAATTGTTATATTGTCTACAATAAATTAAGATTAATTCAAATATTTATTGTGTCAAAGATTGTCTATAATATATCAAAATTTATACTTTACAATATTATAAATAAAAAGATATAAAAGGAGGAATGAACATAATAAGATATAGGTGACAAAGTTAACCATAAACAATAATAACACAAATTAATTAAGACTAAATTAAAAACAAATAAAAATTGATTAACACAAACCAAATCATACCAAGTACCAATAGTTTAATTTGGTTTGAATGACTCACTTTTTTTTTTAAAATCAAATAGATACTTTTTTTTAATAAATCAATCAATTGATTCAATTCAATTTGATTTAAGTCCATAATGGAACCGTACACATCTACCCTGAGACACTATTTAAGAAAACCACTTTCATCTAATTATACTTAATCCACACAATTCTTAATTGGTTTCTTGATCTTCAGGACACTACACCCTGTTCCGTATGGTCTTGCACCTGTCATAATTGACAACCATTGCTTGCTTCAGTAAAGAGTTTCCTCCTACTCGTAGTTGTGGACGAGTAAATGAAATTTTTTAATAGTATAAATAATTTTTTAAAAGAATTAAAAAAAATTCAATTTATTTATTACACTTAAATATATTTTTAAATTTTATTCATGTCAAATTATTTTTTAAATAATTTTAAAAAATATATTCTCTTACATTAATTTAGTACATATATACATTATTATTGTAGTTGTTGATTGTTTTTTTCTTAGTGGAAGGTACCCACCTCGAATCCCTTTTAGCAAAAGGAGAGTGGTGTCTTCTCTAAATATCTCCTTTCAACTTTCGGTACATTTTGATTTGTGAGCCTTTAGTGGGTGTCTAATCCACGAACTTTTCTTTCAAATATACACTACTTTTTTTCAAAGAATCTTATTTCTTTCAGCAATACAATTAGCAGAGTCAAGACTGTTTTAAACTTTTAATGTTAAAAATATAATTAAAAATAAAATGAATTATATTCACTTCTTTAAAAATTTTAAAAATTAATTTTAATTTAAAACTATTTTTTTAAAAAAAATTTATTAAACGTACATTTACACAGTTTCAAATATTAAAATAAAATAAAATAAATTTTTTTATTTTAAATTTTTATCAATATTATTTTGATATTTTGATAATTTGTACTGTATTGAATTAGATTATTTATAATATTTTAAGAAAAAAATACAAAAAATAAAAGATAATTTTGTGAATGGAAGTAATATTCTGTATAAATTAAAATTAAAAAAAGTGCGATTATAAATTTAAAAAAAAAAAGAAATAAATATAATTTACTCTTAAAAAAACTTTGTACATATTACTTCTCATTTTATAGTTTGATTTCTAATATATACTTAATGCATTTTCTTGTAATTTTAATGATGGAATATTGCATACCATATTTAAATTTTCACATTTAATAATAATATTTTAAACTTAGGTCAATTTTCTTTAATAATTTTTAAAATGAATTGTAAGCCAACGTGATTATGCCAACTCCCCACGGCTTTCTCACTCATGATTATGTCACAATATTTTTATTTATTTTTTAATAAATTAAAGTATTACTTCACATGTTAACAGTAGCACATGTTAATAGTACAAAATGTAAAATGATTACTTTTATCTGTATACATTAATCACTATTAGTCTACTAGACTTAAAAGGAAAGATGAGCAAATAAAAAAAATAAAAAATTCAGTGATTTTTAATATTTTTATTGATTTATAGTTTAAAGTTTATGAAAGAAAAAAAATACTTTTTCTTTAATTACATCTCAGCGATCCTAATCCAACCCACTTCTTATTTAGGTTTTTATTTCATTATTTAAAAATTTAATGAAAAAGTACTAGTATTTCATTTTTTATTGTTTATAACATTTATGGAGTATGGTGTGCTTGAAAGATGAAATTTTTAATATTATATTTGTGTATATATTTCTTTTATTAAAAGAAATTGGATTAAAGTGAGAGGAGATAAATTTAATAGCGAATGAAGAGGAAAAGAAAGGCAGTCATCCCAAACTCTCCAAAATAAGGAGGTTTGAAAATTAGAATATAGAGTTTAGTGGGATGGGTTCGTGATCAACTCATCCTAACTCATCTCATCCAATTATTTTCTAATATCTAAACAATGATTTAGATATAAGTTTAGGAGAAAATGTACATACCTAATAGAAAATCGAGTCATTTACAGACAGTTCATTCAACTTGAAAAGTGAGAAATTACTCCTTGCAACTTTCATTAGTCAGTAATTAACACTTTTTGTTCGTTTTCTCAATAATAAAATTAATGGAGATACCACATCAATCGTTTCAAAATACATAGATTTGCGATGTTACCACTATATATAACCTCAAAGGTGAGATGCCATGTGAGAAAAAAATATAATATCTCCATTAGTTTGGTTAACAAAAAATGAATGAAATGTATTAAATGTTTGCTAGTGAAAATTAAGGAAGCTAATTTTTTACTTTCAAAATTATAAAATTTATAAATAACTCAATTTTAAAGAAAAGGGTTTATATTTTTCCCCGTAGTTTTAAGATATAGACTGACTCACCTAATTCAATTGGTGACTTAATGAATCAATTATCAAACTAATTCAGTTCCAACAATCTAATTGTTTTTGCAATTCAACTGGATTGGTCTAAATTGACCCATTAGCTAAACCAATATTTCAAGATAATTAAAATGAACTAGACCTAAATTTCTATTTTACAAAATTAATTTTATATCATTATTTTTTATGAATTAATATATCAAAATAAAGTATATTATATCTATTGCATCAATTTTTTAAATATAACATTTGATTTGATTTAAAATATATATTAATTTTTAATTATAAATAACTAATTTAATTAATTTAATTAGTTACCTAACAATTAAACGAGTAATTCAATTTTTTTAGTAATTCAATGTCTGACTTGATTTAATAATTATATGTTTCCTTCGAATTCGTTCGTCTTCATCTCACCTACTCTCTGATCCACTCTCCCAATTACAACATGGCCAAAAGAGAATCATCATGCCATCCCATCTTAGTCCGCCATTTTCACATCAAGGTCCCGCACTTTTTTCTTTTTTTTTTCCCCCACACTTTTTTCTTTTTTTTTCCCATTTAGGCAAGAACAAAACCCGCTTTCCCTCCATGGACCACAAAATGATCACACTTTCACTTTCTTTTTTAATTTTAAACTCATCAATCCCATATTTTTGCTACAAACAAAAGTGATACTATATAATAAGATATTGATAATTTGAAAATAAAAGCTGAAAAAGTTATCGTAGTCACGTGATCTTGTTTCATACCATCTGGCTTTTGCATGCCCTATATTAGGTCAAATGGGTCAGTATCCTCAGCAACATCTAAGGTAAAGAATCAGTTCTACAGTGATTTTTTTCCTCTTTCTTTCACTATGATTTAAGAGTAAGTCAAGCAGTCGAGTTTTTTATCAATGAATTATATTGAGATTTATGAATATATACATAAATCTTAACAAAATCAATCCAATCTAACGATAAGAAGTCAAATTCTTCATATACTTACTTATGATTTAATCTCGTGTTACATAGAGTTTAATCATGATATGGCCTTATTTTTTTTCTTTATTGGTGACTACCAAGTATTTCTTCACTCAATTAAATGGAAGACTAATCTTTCTCAAACTGAGAGCGTAACAGCTAAAGTCCTCCCGAAATTGGCGTCTCAAAAAAATCAAATCTTTACTATTTTTTAAAATTCAAACAGTCACTACTAGTACGACTAATCCATGTTGAATATGTCCTTATTTGTTATGTAAGAAGTTAATTATGAACGTCTTTCAAACAGTCACTACTACTACGACTAACCCATGTTGAATATATCCTTATTTGTTATGTAAGAAGTTAATTATGAACGTCTTTGATATAAAACACAAATCACTACACAAAAATTTAGGCATTACATCCTCAAAATAAGATACTTATGAAATTATGTAATTATTAGTGTTAGTAATGATTTCAAAATTTTTCTAAGAGTTTTATATAAAGGCTAAATACGTATAAGATTTTTTTTGTATAACTTTATAATATTACTTAAAATTATCATATATGACTAAAAATTATTTAAGACCAGATTATGAATTTCCATAGATAAAAATATTATATGTTTGGTTTTCATATATTGATTCTCTATATTTATTTCTTAAAATATATTTTCATTTGTAATTTTTTATTATTTAGAAAATATATTTGTTTTGTGAAACTAAAATTTTGTTCATATTTATTTTCAAATCAAATTGGCATAGATGAATATAAATATTACTTTATTTTTTAGTTTGATCTTTTACTATTATGAAATTACTTTTATTTTGTTTGATTATTATGATAGAATTTCTTTTAAAATTACAATTGTGGCACTCTTTTTTGGGGAAAACGCCAACAATGTATTTTATATGTTTTCTATTTCCACCCTATTTTAGAACACGTTTTAAAAAAAAATTTCTTGAACTTTACCTTTCGTATTTTTAGTCATAATTTCTGTTTTCAATGAAAATAAAAACATAAAATAGAAAACAAACAAACGAAAGAAACTGTACCTTTTCACTTATAAGAAATTCGGGCAAGTAGGTATGAGCAAGTATTGTTTGTAACAATAATTTTGTGTAAGTTTCATGGTTAAATTTAAGTAGCTTAATCCAGTTTATATAGTCCGCATGTAAATACGTAAATTACTTATAGGTGGTTGAATCAATGTTATATATTGTGTTTTTTTTAATAAAATAATAATAAAGATACACTATTATAATATTATCAATTAAGGTGCTAGTGTATCTAATGGATTAATTTTCGGTCTTCTACCAACATCTCTCAAGTTTATGATATTTATGTTTGATATTATGATATCAAGAATAAGATAAAGGTTAGACAGCTGCCAAAAGGCAAATAAAAGAAAACTTCGTTATAAGATTTTTTTTCCTTTAGAATAAGGTGAATTTTTTTGTACATTAAAGTGATCTTTTTACTTGGGTTTGTCCATGCGCACATATTTTTGAATCAAATTATTGCACGCATTATGAAATCAACCTAAACTAAAGATACTACAAGTGTATCTATGTTTATCAATGAGTCAATTAATTTAGTTGTACTAGAGTAGTCCTTAAACCTGAACATTCGAATCTAAATTCAAGCAAGAGTGAAAAAAAAATGTATCCATGTTAAACTAATTCGACATTAATAAAGATGAATAACGGGTTCCCATTAACGTTTGTATATATATAAGCTCTCATGAATCTAGATGCTGTCAAATGCCCAAATTGGTTATTCCAAAAACAAAAAAACAAAAGTGTAATATTATTTACTGTACATTCGTCACCGAACAGTGCAGAAAATTGTCAATTTGTCATCATCTTTGCCATCCGTCTCTCTTGTTTGCTTTGATCGATACTGTCGTATCCTCTTCTCTCTAAGTCCTCAGGTGGTAAACTTTTACAGATGCGTTAGACACGGATCCTGTCTGCCCAGACAAAAGATTGTTTTTTGGTATAAACTCAAAATTTATGGATTTCATTAGAATAAAACTATAATGACCTCGGCCTGAATTTTTATATATATTAATTGTTGAACAAATTAAGACAAAATTTATAACTTTTAAACAGGAAGTAATTCTTTTTACTTAAACGAATTAATTCAAATGCTACATTTCGTTTGTGACTTGATTAATTTATATCTGGATCTTAGCTATGAAATAATTATTATCATAATTCAGTCAACAAATATGACAATAAAAAATTATAATTTTATTATTGCATAACCTTTTTAGTTATGTTAACAAATATTTCAACTTAAATTTATCAATTAATATTTGTTATACATGATTATAAAATTAAATTTATAAAAAGAATCCAATCTAATTTAATTAATTATCTTAAATCATTAATTAGTTCACTAATTGTATTATGAAATTAATTTAATTCAATTATAAATATTGTCCAATTGTTAAAACTGAATCCATTTGATAATAGATTCACTATTGGTACAACCTACTGGCCGATTTGGATCTTACTAGATGGAAATAAGGGTATGGGAATGGAATGAAATAGAATGGGTATTCCATTCCTTGGTTTGATAGCTGGAAGTGGTAGAAATTGTGGGTCCCACAGAATGTTGATTACCTCATCCAAGGTAATCAGCATTACCTTCGAAAACAGGTGGAAAGTGAACAGTGCGATGGAATGAAAAGTAAAAAAACTGAAATACCCTTCATTATTTTATTTATTTATAAAATTTTCTATAATTAAAAATATATATATTTAAATTAAAATTTTCAATATTGTTTAATAAAATTTAATTCAAAATTTTATATTAATAATAATTTATTTTATTTATTATTTATAATATTTAAAATAATTTTTTAAGTTAAAATAATATTACTATAATAATTTTATTTTTTAAGGGTATTTTTGTCTTTTTGATAATTTTTATTCCATTTCATTCTATTGACTTACCAAGCGCAATTTTAATCACGACATTCCATTTCATTCTATTTGAATCCATTCCTTTCTATTCCCATTCCCATTCTCTCCGTTGCTACCAACCAAACGGGACCTAAGTATGCTATCTCAAGTTTTAAGTCTTTTGAGCCTTCTTCTGTGTACCCTCCCTTTATTTTGAGGTTTTGAACTCCCTCTCTCTCTATTTCTCTCTGTGTGTGTGTGCTTGCTTGTGAAGATGGGTGACCAGTATGGTCTGCCGGATCTCCGGCCGTTGATGTCAGGAAGAAACCATGAACTCGCAAACCCAGAACTCCCAGAGCCACTACTATCTGTCCAGCAAGGTGCTATACTACTACCACCCAATAGCTACGACCCCACCATGGCTGAAGATGTTTTCTCTCGTAGGGTCTCTCAGTTTGTAGCTTCTGGTACCGTGTTCAATCCCACAACAAACACTCTCCCTATTACTCTCGCTAATTCTGCAGATCATCATGCTACTGCTACTACTGCATTTTCTGCAGAAAAGGAATGGCCTACTGGATTTGAGAGTGGAAACAACAGGTGGCCTAGACAAGAAACTCTTTCTCTTCTAGACGTCAGATCTCGTCTTGATTCCAAGTTCAGAGACACTAATCACAAAGGACCTTTGTGGAATGAAGTTTCCAGGTATATATAATCAGTTCTATAAATTACAGTAATGGTCGCAGTGTGGTTACTGCAATTGCAGGTGTTGCTAATGCTGTGACATGATTTTTTCACAAATTCACACAATATTGTTGCAACTTGTGGTCTGTTACGGTTGCAACGCAATTTTGTTGCAGTGCAACACTGAATTTTCATCACCCTTTAATTAGGGATGACAATTTTCTATGTTCATTGAAATTCTACAAAGATTTCCTTGAGGGAGTCGGGAATGGGAAGAATCTCTTTCTCGTGAGAATGGGATAAGGGTAAGGTTTTCCCAGTCAAAAAATGGAGATGGAGACAGGACTATAACCCTTGCCTTGCTTAGAATATGTTCATAGGCATTATTTTTTGACAAATTCACATAATAATGTTGCAACTGTGGTCCCTTATGGCTGCAACGCAATTTTGTTGCAGTGCGACACCTCAAATTTTCATCGCCCTCTAATTGGGGATGAGAACTTTTTACATTCATGGAAATTTTATTAAGGTTGCCTTTGAGAGAGGTGAGAATGGAAAGAATTTCTTTCTCGTGAAGACGAGGACGAGGTGAGGGTAAAGTTTTTTTAACTTAAAAAATAGAGTTGGAGACGGAACTATAACGCTTACCTTGCTTAGAATATGTTCATAGGAATTTTTTTTTCGCAAATTCACCCAATATTATTGTGATTTGTTGCGGTCTATTTTTCCTCGTGAAGATAAGGTGAGGGTAAAGTTTTTTCACTTAAAAAATAGAGTTGGAGACGAAACTATCATGCTTACCTTGCTTAGAATATGTTCATAGGAATTATTTTTTCGCAAATTCACACAATATTATTGTGATTTGTTGTGGTATATTATGACTGCAACACTGTGCGATGCTGTGAATTTTCGTTCTCCTCTAATTGTGGGGTGATGCAGTTGCGGCCACTACTCATCCATAATATTGCAGTGGATGCAATTCACAATTTTAAACCTTAATATATATCAAATTCAACAAAAACAATTGGAAAAAAGAAAAGAAAAAGAAATCAAACCCTCTTTTGCTTTTCTATTTATTCCTGCTCAGATTGATGATGGCTGGAAGTGGGAAAACCTTTATTTGTTGTTCTTCCTCTTTCTTTTCGTCTTATGACTGCTTTTGCAGCCCTTTTTTTATTTATTATAAATTTCTTTTCACGGTTCAAAATGACAGGCCAATATTTTAAAGCTAAGAGAGAGGTCCATGTTCTTTTCACTTCTCTATTTCTGGTTTTGTCAAAGAAATTCCCCTCAATCATTGAGTAGTTGCAGATTTTTCTGTTTACAGGTACATAAATTTCTCACGTCGAAAATTGGAAGCCTGTCTTTGTTTTACATACCCATAACCTAATTTACTTGGCTAGCAATAGGGCTCTGACGTCTTCAAGTTGGTTTGAAATTTAATTTTGTCTTGTATTATGAATTTTTTTTAAATTATAATTTTTTTAACAATATAATTAAATGAATATAAAAGCAATAAATAATTATATTATTTGAAGTATGTTTCACTTATATTTTAGACAATTTCATAATTTTTTAAAATTATTATTGAGAAGAAGATAATATATAAAAATTGAATTTGAACTTAATATCAGTGATAACTTTAGAATGCTATAAAATTGTACAAATTATCATGAAATAGATTATAAACAATAAAAATACTCATTATTTCAACATTTATGTGATTATATATTTTAAAATTTAAATTGAAAATATTACAGGATGACTAGTGTTTATGTAACAAATCACAGAGAGATTAAATAATACACTTTAGAATAAAAGGAAAAATTAATTTTGAATTAAACTATAGAGGATAAACTGTAATTTACCCTTAATTGTTTATACAAGTTGTTATGGATATCTCAACTTGAGAGTTTTTATTATTAAATTTTTTTGTCAAAATTTTTTAATTACCTCATAAAATAATACAGACCTCTAAATAAAAATAAAAATATAATAATAAAAAAACTCAAACTGTGAGGAGGTTGAGATTGTAGAATAAAAAATATTTTGATATTTTAAACCTTCACTAGGAAAAATAAAAATGCTCAAACGAGAATAATCCTAGTCTCTTGGATTTATATTATATTCTTCATAGCATATGATTTTTTTTTAAAAAGAAAAACTTATGTGGTGTTAATTATTATTTTTTTGGCAATGCTTACTACACATTTTTTTTTATCAAGGTTTCCATTAAGGAAACAAATTCCCCCCTGTTCTATTTCTTGCTTCCCCAAATATATCTCACAAAGAAATTAAGGGCTTTTGTGAAATATAACTATGTAAATCAAGTTAATCATGAATAAATATCTATAAACATGTTTTAATAGGATCACCTTCCACATACTAGTTATACATTTATTCACAAGTGGATTTATCTATATATCAAAATTATTTAAGAAGAATAAATTACATTAATCTCTCTTAAGTTTATGAAATTTCCACTTACAAATTTTTTAATTTCAAATTGAAGAAAGAATCTCCCTGAATTTTATAAAACTTACATTTATACCCCCAAGTTTAAAAACAATTAAACTAACTTTCTTTATTTTAAATTTTCTTAAGTATTAATTTGAACTTTTGATGATTTATTGCATTGAATTAAACTATTTTGACTTTTTAGCAGAAAAAATGCATAAATTATATATTAAATTCACAATTTTGTGAATCAAAGAAAAGCTTTCGTATAAGTTGAAATTAGAGGGAAAGTGAATTTACTCATTTAAAAGCTTCTGATGTATAAAAGCTATGTGATGCATGTGTGTAGGATAATGGAGGAGGAATATGGGTACCAAAGAAGTGGAAAGAAGTGCAAAGAGAAGTTTGAGAATTTGTACAAGTATTACAAGAAGACCAAAGATTGCAAATCTAGTAAACAAGATGGAAAGCACTATAGATTCTTCCGCCAGCTCGAAGCTATATGTGGGCAAAGAACTATTCATGCCTCTACTTCAGAAACCATCCACCATGCCATAAACACTAACATTGCTCCTTATAATCAAACTCCAACCTTCCAAACTATTAATAACCAGCAAGACATTCTTCATTCTCCTAATTTCTCAAACTCATTAGAATTCATGACATCCTCGTCCGAAAACAATGGCGAGGAGAATGATCTTTCAAACATGGCAAGGGAGAAGAAGGGAAAGAGAAGCTGGAGAGCTGTGGTTGAGGAGCTTGTGGACTCTCACATGAGGAAGGTTATGGAGGCTCAAGATACTTGGATGAAGAAGATCTTGAGTGCTATTGAACAAAGGGAAGTAATGGCGTTTAAGGAAGAAGAAAGAAAGAGAGAAGAGTCAATGAGGTTTGTTAGAGAGGCACATGAACTGTGTGCTGGACAGAGAGCTTGGATTGAAGCAAGAGATGCTGCATTGATGGAGATTATTGTGAAGAAGCATATAGAAAATAGGAAAAATTGCAGTTATCCACGTTGATTTTTGCCCTAAATTGTTATTTTTCTCTTAATTTATTACTTTTTGTAATTGCCTTTAATTTTAGTTAGTGAATTTATCGTATTCTCTTACTTATGAAGAGGACAAAATAGAGTATTAATCAAAAGAAAAGATATTTTGATAATTTACAATGTCCAATTTCATATAACTATCATTCAAATGTAATGAAACAAAATTAAATTAGGAGGTCAATTGCAAATATTAAAAATCTAGAAAAAAAAGCTGCAATTAGATGCAAAATTTAGGTTGAAAAAAAGTAAAGGTACATTTGGTTTGTGAACATATTTTCAATTTTTATTATTTATTTTCATTTCTTAAATTATATTTCATTTGCAAGTTTTCATTATTTAGAAAATATGCTTGTTTTGTGAAGTTAGAAATTTGTTCATATTTATTTTCAAATTTAATTGATATAGATGGTTATAAATATTACTTGATTTTTTAGTTTGATCTTTTATAATTTCATTTATTTTTATTTTATTTAATAATTATGATGGACTCTTTTTTAAAATTACAAAAATGTCACCGGTTATTTTTTTAGAAACACTGAAAATGTTTTTTTTTAGTCTTTTCTTGTTTTAATAATTGTTTTCACTAACTAGCATTTAAGACCTTCCATTCATTTTTTCAATAACAAGATAATGGAGATGCTACATATGCGCCCCGATATACATAGACTTGTGTTGCTATCATTATATGTAGCCTCAAAGGTGAGATGCCATGTGAAAAAATGTAACACATATGTTAGTTTTGTTAATAGAAAATGAACAAAATGTATTAAATGTACGTTTAGGAAGATAATTTTTTAATTTCGAACCTATAAAAAATATAATTTAAAGAAAATAATTTAAATTTTCCCTCATAGTCTTAGAATCTAGACTGATCTGTCTGGTTCAAATAATGACCTAATAATGAATCGACCATTAAATCGATCCAATTCTAATTGGAAAATCCCATCATTTTGAAACAGTATATTTTGTCTAATAACTATGTTTTGTGTAAATTGTTTATGTTTTCCTTTAAAAGTAAACATGTTTTATTTGCATAATCATACTTTTTTTAATATATATGCTTTATTTACATTATGAGTAATACTTTTATGGTTTTAAAATGTAAGTGAGAACTTATGAATAATATACCTATGCTTTGATTTTTTGAAATTATATATGGAAGTTTTGAAAACAAATAAATGTGTTAAAAATCTTATTGTAGGAATTTCCCATTTTGCCCTTTTTTTGCATGAGATTTCTACAATTATCCCCTTAAAAATCTGGTTGCAGGAATTTACAAAAATGGCCCCTCCAACATTTTTTTCCCATGCTTTGCCACGGGAGAACTCTAGAATGCTCTCCTTCCTTCTTCCTCTCATTCTGATGCCTTTATCCAACACTGCAAACAGCTCTCTCAAATAGAAACTATCGATTTGAGAGGTGTTATTTTTTGCAGAATTTCTTCTCCCTCTTAATTTCTTGTCTTATATTTGGTTTTATGATATTTCTACTTTTTTTATTTCTTCTATTTTTATGGGAGTTTTTTTCTCCCCTTGTGAGAGTTCTCCTATTCTTATTCTTACAGGAAGGGCTTCTCGTCTGATTGATAAGAGTTTTTGAAGCTTCAAGATTTTGCACCTCTCACATATGGATCTACAACTTATTCGCACATATATTGGTAGAAAAAGACTAAAGCGAACTAACTTTTAAAATAGTTTTGAAAGGTGTGTTATCTCTTCATAAATGTTTCTCTATTTTCTTTATATTATGTTGTATTAGTTGTGTTTATGTTATATTGAATTATAATTTTTTGATATAATATTTTTAAGTTAAGATTTGAGAGGTGTATTGCCTTTATTTTTTTTGTATTGGTATCTAGTTTTTTATTATTCAAAAGTACAAGACTAACTTTTCTTACTTGTTTCACTTGTCTCAGTCTTCTGATATTATTGGTATTTGTGCCTGATGTAATCTTTTCATCATGTTTCATGAATAAATATCTATAAACAAAAATATAAACTCAAAATTTATGGATTTAATTAACAAAATGAAATAGATATTGTTAGATCGAGTTTTTATCATTGGACTACAGTATAATGGCCATGATCTTGGTTCTAATATATATCAATTGTTTGAGTAAGCACTTATCAATAGGTCAAAAGTTATAACTATTAAACATGATGCAACTCTTTTTATTTAAATGTACTTGTGACTCAACTCTATACTTGAGCCTCAGCCATGGGACAATTGCTGTCATAATCTAGCAAACAAATATGACAATAAAAATTATAATTTTAATATAGTAAAACCTTTTTATTTATGTTGACAAATATTTCAACTTACATAAATTTATCAATTAGCTTTTGTTAGACGTGATTATAAAATTAATTTTATAAAAAAGAAAGAAAGTATAATTCAATTTAATTAATTATCTTAAATGATTAGTTCACTAATTCAATCATTGAATCAATTTGATTCATTTATGAAAATTGTTCAATTATTAAAACTGAATCATTTTGAAAATTGGTTGACTTAACTGTGAGTTCAATATACTAATTTGGATCCTATAACTATACTTTTTAGGTCTTTTGAGCCTTCTCCTCCTTCTGTCCATCCTTTTTTTATTTTGAAGCTCTGTGTGTGTGTGTGTGTGTGTTTGTTTTCTTGTGAAGATGGGTGACTAGTATGGTCTACTAGATCTTTGGCCATTCATGTTAGGAAGAAACCATGAACCCACAGACCCTGAACTCCTAGAACCACAACTATCTGTCTAGCAAGGTGCTATACTACTAAACTAACTTTCTTTATTTTAAATTTCCATAAGTATTAATCTGACTTTTTGATGATATGTTAATGTGTCCACATTATGAGTCTTCATCTCTTTATCCTCTAGATTTTAACTCCTTAGATAGAAAAAAATAAGTTATTCAATGGATTGAAGAGGAAACTCAACCCTTTTATATTTTCTTTTGGTTGATAGTTACCTATCCATCATAGATGATCACCATTTGGTTCATTGACCCACTATAGATTCTTCCACTAGCTTAAAGCTATATGTGGGAAAAGAACCATTTATGCCTCTACTTTAGAAATCATCCACTATGTCAGAAACATTAATATTGCTCCTTGTAATCAGACTCCAACCTTCCAAACTATTAATAACTAGCAAGACACTAAACTTTTTCATTCCCTTAGTTTCTCAAACTCATCGAAATTCATGACATCCTCATCTAAAAACAGCGATGAGGAGAAAGATCTTTTAGACATGGCAAGGGAAAAGAAGGGAAAGAGAAGCTGGAGAGCTGGGGTTAAGGAGCTTGTGGACTCTCACATGAGGAAGGTTAAGGAGGCTCAAGATGCTTGGATGGAGAAGATCTTAAGTGTTGTTAAACAAAGAAATAATGGCATCTAAGGAAGAGAAAAGAAAGAAAGAACTATGGAAACTGTAAAACTAAGTGCAAAAAAGAAGAAGGAAGAGAGTACTAAATTTAGACTGAATACTTCATTTTCATTTCTTGCTTTGTACATTACACAAAGGTCCTTATACAGCCAACCTATACAACCACAATTAGTTATAGAGTTAATGCTATTCCAACTATCATAGGCTGTTATAGCTTGGTCATATGCTTGAGAGGCTGCTAATCACATTCTAGGAGGATAAATATCTTTCCTTTCATACCCCTTCAAACTCAAGGACGAGTCTTCAACCCTAATTTTACTTTTGAATTTATGAAGCAAAGTGTTAGATATTGCCTTTGTTAATGCAACAACAACTTGTTCCATAGAGGGGATGTGACTCACAAGAATCTCTTAAGCTTGGACCTTATCCTAAATAAAATGAAGATCCAGCTCAATGTGCTTAGTTCTTATGGAGGATAGGTCTGGCCATGAGCATCACTACAGAGAGGTTGTCACAATGGATAATGGGTTTCGCAAACATAGGTACTTACAATTCTTGAAGTGAAGACTTAAGCCAAAATTTTTTTGACATGGTAAGGGCAAGGGTTATGTATTCATTCTCAATGCTTGCTCTGGAGATGACTACTTGCTTCTTTGAAGTCTAAGAAACTAAGTTAAAACCCAGAAAAATAGCAAAACTAGATATAGAGTGCCTATCATCAACATCACTTCCCAATCTGCATCATAGAAAGCAAAGATATGCATATTTGGTGGCTTTCTTAATACTAAGCCATGTGAAAAAGTTTCTTGAACATAACAGTGTGTGTTCTACAGTACTCCAGTGAGTTTCCAAGGAGTTTGCCATGAATTGAAAAACTTTTTGACACAATAAGCTAGCTCAGGTCTTGTAATGGTAAGGTATTGTAAGCCTCTAACAATGGATCTATAGAGATAAGGATCATCTATAGGAGATACTTCTATTATAGAGAGTTTGAGTCCAAAGTCATAGGTGTATTATATCCCTTGCAGTGTTCCATATTGGCCTTCTTTAGGACCTCCTTGGCATACTTTGTTTATGACAAAAGTATAGAACCATTAGGTAGATATTTAACCTTAATACTTAGGAAGAAATTAAGAGTGCCTAGATCCTTGAAGGAGAATGCAGCATAAAGGTCAATAATGAGCTTGGTAATTTTAGTATGAGATGAACTGATGATAATGATGTCATGCATGTATATAAAGAGGTAAGTGGGATGACAAGGAATAGCTCGAATTATTAGAGAATGATCACACTTACTAACCGAAAACCTAAGCTAAAAAAAGTCTTTGTTAATTTGTCAAACCAAGCTTGAAGGACTTATTTAAGACCATATAGAGATTTCTATAGTTTGTACACTATGAAAAGATGAAAAGGGTCTTCATAACCAGGGGGCTGCCTCATGAAGACCTCTTCCTCAATTGTACCATTGAGAAAGGCATTATCCATATCTATTTGGTGTAATTTCCATCCTTCTTGAAGAGCCCATGTTAAGATAGTCCAGATGGTTGTAGGCTTCATAATTGGACTAAATTTTTCCTTGTAGTCAAATCCTTCGCGTTTAAACTTTTTTAAAATCCCATAAGTATGTCTTTTGATCTAGAACACCCATCTACACGCAATTGGTTGTTCACCATTTGGTAAATCAGCCAGTGTCCATGTTTTGTTCTCAAGTAAAGCAGAATACTTTGCATACATTACAGCTTTCCATTTAGAATCCTTTAAAGCTGATTTGATAGTATATAGTTCACATTCTACTATGAAAGGTTTTGGTTTAAAGATGCTTGCCATAGCTCTAATGGTCATGTTATGGGTAGGAATATGCTTTTGGTGAGGCTGCAGCTTAGTAAGAGATATTTGCTTATGTAAAACACAATGTGGTGCAGAGGAATTATAACTAGCAATAGAGCAATCTTAAGCTGAAAAAGAAATAGGACACTAAGTTGTAATCTTATGTGCATTGGCAGTAGAGCAACCTTGAGCTACCAGAGAAATAGGATAGTGAGTTGTAATTTAATGTGTTCTAGCAGAATGATCAATTAGATATGTAGTAATGGAATTGATAGCAAATTGAGATGCAATAGAATTATGAACTGTATGAGCATTAGTAATGGTAGCTTAGTCATGTGGAAATGGTAATAAAGGTGGTTTGGGCAAAACAAAAGTAGATGCAGATGGAACAAAAATTGTGTTTATAGAAGAAAACAATGTGGAATAAGAAGAGTTTTCATGGAACACCATATGCTTAGAAATATACATATGGCCTTTAGAATTAAGATACTAGTAGTATCCTTTGTAACAATCATTGTATAAGCATTAGTAATGGTAACTTGGTTATGTGGCAATGATAATAAAAGTGGTTTGGCATAAATAAAAAGTAGATATAGATGGAGCAAAAATTGTGTTCATGGAAGAAAAGAATGTGGAATAAGGAGAAGAGTTTTCATGGAACACCATTTCCCTAGAAATATACAGATCGCCTTTAGAATTAAGACATTAGTATCCTTTATGACAGTTACTATACCCCAAAAAAAGACAAGTTGCATACCAAAAACCAAAATTTTTGTTTATTATAAGGGTGAAAATAAGGGAAACATTCATAATAAAATGTTTTTAGGAAAGAATATACAAGCTTAGTATGATAGAGTGACTCAAAAGGTAATCTATTGATCAAATATACTAAAGTCTAAAATACTTCTACCCAAAATTTAAGTGGCAATTATGCATTAGCTAAACAAGTGAGGTTAACTTTAGTTATATGCCTATTTTTCCTTTTAGCTTTTCCATTCTACTAAGAGGTATAAGGACAACTAATTTTGTAATTAATACCTTTGGTGGATCGGTATTTAGAAAGAGATTGAAAATCCCTACCCCAATTTGACTAAACATTTTTAATTTTAGCACGCAATTGAAGTTCAACCATGTGTTTGAATTGAAGAAATGTGCTAAATAAGTCATATTTCTATTTTAAAAAGTAAACCATGTGTACTTTTTTGAAACATTAACAAGTACAAAATATCTATTGCATTTAGCAGAGTAAATAAGAGAGTTTAAGAGATTTTGTATAGAATGTGAGAGAAGTAGGAAAAGGAAGCTTGTGCATTTTACCTAAACAACAAGACTTTTAGGAATCAAAAGTACTTTTATTATCAATTAAAGGCATATGAAATTCTTTCAGTACATGATTAACAATTATACTAGAAGGGTGGCCAAGTCTATTGTGCCACAATGAAAAAAAATTAAATGCAACTGGACTCAAAATAGGATTAGAATGCTACAACTAAGTATAAGTGTTCGCAAAATTGAAATTATTTGTAGAAGTTGTAAGATGAGCCAAAGAAAATTTGTCAAATATGTAGAGACCATCAGTGACCCTCCTCCTTAAAAGAACTTTGTTTGTGTCCTGAGATTTTACTATACAAGAGTTAATAGAAAGTTAAAAAATGATAGAATTGTCTTTGCAACACACTGAGTTGGTTCTTTGTAATGAAAGGCACATGCAAAAGATTAATACGGGATAAAGTTTAAAGGGGAACAAAAGGTGAAATAATAGAGGAGTGGCCAATATGATGTATAGGAAACCCTTTACCATTACCCATATATAGCTTATCTTAACCATGAAATTTTTATTTATGTTGAAGATTGGTGTCCATTAGGGTCACATGATTCAAAGCACCTAAGTCAAGTTACCAAGCTTCATCAAATAAAGCCTCAAGTGTAGCCATTAATGCTGCCATATGCTGATTTTCCTTTGGAGGTCGATTATTGTTTGATTGGCTTTGAAAGGATGGATCAAATCTATGATAACACTTCAATGCTGGATGACCACTTTTTCTACAAACTTGGCATATTATTTGAGATCTACCGTCATGAAAATTTGCATGAAAACCAATGAATCTATCTCTACCTCTTCAACCATTGTTGAACTGACTTCTATGTCCTCTACCATTATAATTTGAAATTTTTTGATTTATGCCACAACCATGATTTCTTGGAGAATACCCCATATTAGCAACATTCACAGATAGTGCATTAGTTGTCTTTAAAAACTGCTCATACCTACTTTCATGTGATAAAAGCAAAGACTCCATATCTCCAACACTATGAGGGTCTAATCTAGAGGTAATGCAAGTAACAAAAGGCAAATATTCCTCAAGCGGACCTTCTAAAATGGCATCTATATGATCATTTTTGAAATTGTGAATCAATGCTAATTAAAGAATCAATTGCATTCTTGATTTTTAACAAGTGCTCACTCATAGACATACCCTCTTTCTTGGTATTGTAAAGTTATATCTTGTACTTATGAGATTTGGCACGAGTTTGACTATCGAAGAATGTTTCGATTCTGCTCCAAACCTGGTTGGAAGTTTCGCAACCAATGACTTTTGTAAGAATGGTCTTTATCATCGAGGAAAGTAGCCAAGATAAGATCAATTGATCTTGGCTTTCCCAATCAATGTAGTTCATACTATATTTCCTAACTAGCATATCTTCTTATGACTCAATTTGGAATCGGGACTTTTGGATCAAGAAATCTTTGTAGCTAATGGCCTTTGATTGTGGCCAAAATCTTTGGCTTCCATAACAAATGGTTTTGCTCATCTAACTTTATAGATATAGCATGCGAGAAAGTAACACAATCTGCCTTTGCAAAATTTGTATTGATAGCTTGAGGAAGGTGAATTTTCCATCAATGGTTTAGAAGCTCTAACACCATGTAAAAATTGTAGGACTAAGTGCAGAAAGAAGAAAAGAAGGAAAAGAGCAAATTTAGACTTAATGCTTCATTTTTATTTCTTGCTTTGTACATTACACAAAAGTCCTGATATAGCCGGCTATACAACCATAACCAGTTATAGAGTTAATACTATTCCAACTGTCATTAATTGCCATAGGCTGTTGCATATTGGTCATGTGCTAGAGAGGTTGTTGATCACGTCCTAAGAGGCTAAATATCATTCCTTTCAAGAAGAGTCAATGAGGTTTGTTAGAGAAGCACATGAACTATGGGCCAAATAGAGAGTTTGGATTGAAGCAAGATATGCTACATTAATAGAGATTATTGTGAAGAAGCATATAGAAAATAGGAAAAAATGCTGTCACACCCCCAATTTAAGGGAACGTGAAACATATACTTTACGATCATATATTTTTCATAACATGTATAATACACTCCTTTACAAATAGGTATTTCAATGTATACACAATATATAAACTAAGTCTATAAACATCAAAATACAGTAAAAGCAGAGATCCTGCCTGTGGCGTTCAGAGCACACTCTATAGTACAAATACATAATGATTTAAACACTGTAAGCACTGGAAACAACATAGGCTTACCACGAGAGTATGACACTTAGTTGATCACGTAGCTGCAGGATCAAAATTTGTATCCTTATCTGAAAAATATATAAATATCATGTAGTGAGTTTGAAAACTCAATAAACAAATAATACCTCCTATGACCTCTTAGGTTAACATATGGATTTACTCATATTTTAAAAATTTATCACATAGAAAATATAGTTCGGAAGCACGTCTATATGGGATCTACATTTCAAATATTCTCTAAATAAAGGATATTTAGATATTAAAAACCATATACTGTACTATTTGATCATTAAACAAATGTTGTTATGCATCAAAATATTTCACATGAAAATATTAGGAGGATCCTATATCAGACCCGTCATATCAAAGTTCAAGCCCTTCCGTATTTTGGTGGTGTAGGATTTGCCTATATTTAGCATCCCAACTAAGGTTTACCCTATCATCATTTAAGAAGACATGCTAAGAGATTCTAATATGGGCAATTTCCCAAGCACATAGCAAGGGAGGGCAAATCATATATCATATAGTCGGCATCTCGCTTAAATAGGAGGCATCCCACTCTCCTTTACATATCATATCCCGTGTGTTGGTCATTACACAAAGCTAGCACCACCACTGCTAGCTGAAGTATCAAGGTGCACCAGGGCTAACATTGCCTGCTGTTAGCAAACAATGTTTTCAAAAAGATTTCTCCACGGAAATCATATTTTCATATATGCCATATCGTTCAAAACAGAGGTTTTAGTATAATACAGAATTTTCAATCTCAGTACAATTCCTTTGTTAAAAAAATTTCCAATCACGCTAATCACATATACATGCTTGTTTCTAAGGCAATCTTATAACTTTATATATCAATGCGACATGTACAATATATTTCCTTTACCATATAATGAGAAATACAATTTAAAATCACATATTCAATGAGTTCAAAAACTCATTTTCAAAACCATACTCTTCTTGAACTATATACTAGATTGTAACAATTCAGATAATTTAATTCACTTCAAAGACATATAAAAGTATAAATAACTTGTAAACACAATCAATTATCCATTTAAAGTTCAAGAAGAGCATATAGTAAGTCATAGAAAGAATTATTTACTCACAAGGTAAGGCTCTAGGTTAGATAGCCCTAAAATGCAATTTTTCAATCTAAATTTGACCAAACAAACTTCAAAATTGAGTCAAGAGAGACCAAAAACTTAGAAAATAACTCTTGAATCGCGAAATTTAGCTTCTAGGAGAGTGGTCAACACTGGTCAACTGATAGATACTATTTATGAACATAATTACTATCCACCATTGGAAATCACTATTTATACTGATGAGATGATGGCTAGGGCTGACAAACGGAAATGGAATGCGGACCCGCTTCAAGTCTCAGTTGGACCTATCACAAGAGCTCGGGCTAAAATATTCAAAGAAGTACTTAATAGTCTAATCCTAGAGGTCCAACAAGGAGATACTTGCATTACTGCAAAAGAAGATCCAAAACTGGTTCATGTCATTAAAACCCATTTAAATATGGGCCAAGACCAGCCAATTTAAATATGGACCTAAAGTACAAGAAAATTGAAGCCTGAAGATTGAATATAGTCCCAAAATCAAGGAATTATTTTATGGCCCAATTTAGGCTACGTTTTTTTTTCTGATTTATTTTACTTTATTTGACTAGGAATGTTTAGTATTTGATGGTTTCCTTATTTGACTAGAAGAGTTTGTCCTAAGCTCTCTAGGAGTTTCAAGTTTAGTATTTGATGGTTTCCTTGTCTGACTAGAAGAGTTTTTCCTAAGCTCTCTAGGAGTTTCCTATTTCTAGGTTTCCTTACTCTATAGGAGTTTTCTATTACTTTTCCTTGTTTGTTTAGGTTATTGGCCTATAAATAGGCATGTATGCTCATGAACAATTGAGATGATCATATATATTATTGAGAGTGTTTTCTCTTTGGTTCTTTAAAGAAATTTTCTGAACTTATCATGGTTTATCTTGTGGCGTTCAAGCAAGACTTATAACTCACAATCTTCTTCCTCTTTCTTGAGTGTGGCGTCTGCAATATTTTCTTATACCTTTGGTTCTTATCTCTTTATAGATATCAGGTCAAGGTCTTCTTTTTTATTTATTTTCTTATATAAGTCTAAATTAGAACACGATCCTTAAACTTGGATTCCATATTGATTCTGGGTCTCACTACTCTTGGTGAGCTTCTTATCAGGGGTTCACATCATTTGGTATCAGAGCCTAAGTTCTGAAATCAGGTTTGATCTATCCTATTTGTTTTCTTATTCTTATTCCATCTTACTATCTTGTATCTTTTTTTTTGTGTTCTTCGTTCTTCTAATTTTCATTTTATTTCTGGTGTTCTTAGTTCAAGGGCATATTCTAAAAAAAAAAGGAAAGTCGAAAAAAAAATAGAACCAATTGTTGTTGAAATTCAAGTTCCACCTAGATTTTGCATTTTGATCTTAAAAAAAAACAAAGTGATCTAGTAATTCTAATTGCATCAATTTTTTTCTTGCTTTGATATTTGGTTTTCTTATTTTGGTTATTTTCGCTATCTCAATTGTTTCCTTTTCTCTAGTCATTGATTTCTTTTTATTCTAGATGCTTCGTGGTGTGATAGTTGAGTTTGGATTGTTGCAAGAAAATTTTGTGAGTTTGTTTGAATTCAATAAAGAACTGAAAGAGGGGACTAAGAGAGGAAAAAGACAAGAGGGTGTGAGCTTATAAGAGGGTAAAAGCCAAAATTTGAGTAAAAAACGAGTGTGAGTGCCATTAATCTTGAGAGAAACACGTAAGCTAGTGATTGTGAGGATTTGTTTTACTCTAACATTTTTTTTCTTCAGGAAAATCATGTCCCACAACAAGGACAAAACTAGTTCTGAAGGTGTGTCGGGAATGGTGGATCCAAAGTTGATGATGGAAGCTTTAGTGAGTGAGATGAGAAGAGTTTTGAGAGTGGAGATGGAGCAAATTCATGAACGGTTAGATCGAGT
Organism: Gleditsia sinensis; assembly: GCA_037074535.1. NCBI lineage: Eukaryota > Viridiplantae > Streptophyta > Magnoliopsida > Fabales > Fabaceae > Gleditsia > Gleditsia sinensis. The sequence goes on along the minus strand of CM073474.1, from coordinate 23,210,500 downwards.
AGAGAATGCACATGTGGAAGAGTCAAAAAAAACTCCTAATATACGTAAGAAGGGGAGAGTTCAATCAAGGGAGAGTGCTGAAGATGAAGAGTATTATAGAGATGGTTTTGATGAAATTGATAGAAATTTGAGTGACAACAATAGGAGATATGGTGGGAGGTTTAGAGAAGTTAGGAATCGGGTTGATAATAATTTAGAAAATATTAAAATAAAAATTCCACCCTTTCAAGGTAAAAATGATCCAGAAGTTTATTTAGAATGGGAGAAAAAGATGGAGTTGGTGTTTGATTGTCATAACTATTCTGAGTTGAAAAAGGTAAAATTGGCTACCATTGAATTTACTGACTAAGCAATTATTTGGTGGGATCAATTGATTTTAAGCAGGAGACGAAATGGAGAAAGACCCATTGAGACGTGGGAGGAGATGAAAGTAGTTATGAGGAGGCGATTTATTCCAAGCCACTACCATAGGGACTTGTTTAGGAAATTGCAAAGCCTTACTCAAGGTTCTAAAATTGTTGAAGACTACCATAAGGAGATGGAGATAGCCATGATTCGAGCCAATGTGGAGGAGGACTAAGAATCTACAATGGCTAGATTCTTAGTTGGCTTAAACCGTGATATAGCGAATGTGGTAGAGTTGCAACATTATGTGGAGTTGGATAACATGGTGCACATGGCCATTAAGGTGGAGCAACAACTAAAAAGGAAGGGATCCTCAAGAATGGGACAAAATTCCATTTCTTCTTCAACATGGAAGTCGAATTGGAGTAAGCGGGATGAAAAACCCAAGGCCGAACCCTCCAAAGAAAATAAAAATGGAGGCACACCAAATGCAGGTAAAACTGTTTCCCAACTTTCTAGAACTAGAGATGTTAAATGTTTTAAGTGTTTGGGAATGGGTCATATTGCTAGTCAATGTCCAAATAAAAGAGTAATGATATTGAAAGAAGATGGTGACATTGAGACCGAAGTTGAGTCTGATAATGAGTCTATGCTGTAACATCCCTAATTTCGTTAAAAGTACATTAACGAAATAAAATTTATTAGACAATATTTTAGATATCTAAGGAAAATATAATCTTTAGAAATTCTTCACCTTATGTATATGCATAGAAAATGTTTCTAACATTAAGAAAACAAATAAAGAGGAAAAACCTAATAGGAAAAAAAATTAGAAATAACATATTAAAGAGATGTAAAATTCTTGGATAAGAAAGATAAATTTTTAGAAACAAGTAAATGTCTTAAAATTTCAAAAACATTGGATTAGGGTAATTTTTCCTAATTCAAGAACTAGAATTATTAAATTTAACATCTTCACCCATACATTGGGCTTTTACCTATAGACACTTCATATAGAATTTTTCCACTTCACATAAGTTTCTAGCAAGCCCATTGGATAACCTAAACAAAAAATAAAACATAGACTTGGATTAGGATATAGAAATTGGGCCAATAGCCCAAAAAAATTATGATAATGTGTTCAAGCCCTCCAAGAAAGGTAAAATTTTATTCAAAGCAAAGAAAATGGGTAGGAATAAGCCTATAATGGGAAGGAATAAGCCCAAACCCAAGAGAAAAAATAAAATAAAATAAATTAGGTGATGATATAATAATGTAATAATAATAAAGATTAGGTTACATGGCATTAAGACAAAAATTTAGTAAGTGGTATGATTCTACATTCATAATTTTGCCAAGTGGCATGATAATACAAGGCTTTAGGACAAAAACATCTATATCCTACACTCATAATTTTAGCAAGTGGTATGATAATACTTGGCATTAGGACAAAACATTCCTATCCCACACAAAAAATATAAACCAAATAATGGAAATTCAAGGGCTAGAAATTTGCCACCTAAAAAGGCAAACCTATGATACTTGTTTAAGACAAAAGAAAATGGAAATGAATCCCTAAATCAAAGGGACCTTGTCCCTTATCTTAAGAACATATCATCATAAATTTCAAATTGCAAATCTCCTTTTCCTATGCATATCTTGACTAAGGAAGAGGAAGACAAGAACATAAGTTGTTTGTTTTCCAAAAATTCAACAAAGTGTATCTTAATTGTGATAAGGTAGATCCATGATCATGAAAGGTGAATTATTTGGTGGTCTATATAAGAAAAACCCACCCCATAACATCTTAATTTTGTCCAAGTGAGGAAGAGAGAGAAATAGAAGCAAGGTAGAGTGAGGAAAGGAGAGAGAGAGGAGAAGAAAGGAAGGAAAAAGAAGAAGAAGTTTAGAAGGCTAAATACTCAAGGTAAGTTACCTTAATCCCCACTTGAATCTATTGTTTCTTCTTTATCTTTGAGGATCAAAAACTCACCCTCCTTCTCTTACCTAAGCTGCTAGAAAAGCTAAGGGAAGGGAGGAGTCTTGCTACTTCTTTCAAGAGCAAACAAGAAAACCAATTCACTAAGTGAGTTAGGGAGATTTTTAGGTAAGTTTAACAATATTTCTTTTTGAAGAAAAGTTTTGAAATTTGTAATATTTATATGGGATTTTGATCTTAGCACTTTGATTATTGGTCATGAATGTTGCTTCATCATGTTACATATTGATCATGCATGTGATGTATGTTTGAATACTTAGGCTGGTTTAGATAGTTCTGCATAGGTATGGCTATGGGCGGTAAAACTTTTAGCTTCTGTTTTTAAGATTTTGGGAAAAATCGGTAAGGAATTAAAATAAATGGTTAACATGAACGTTATAGACCTATGTCTTATGAAAAATTAGCCACTGGAATTATGCAATTTGAAGTTCATATGAGGTAGATATGATCTGATTAGTACGCAGAGGTCAGAAAATGTTTATTCAGGGAAGAATATGTTATTAAAGCTTTAGTTTTTGAATTTCTGAGAATATTCTGTAGGAAATTAAAATAGCATGCCAACATAACAATTATAGATATATGGCTCATGGATTTTTACCAATTGGAATAACTCAATTTGAAGTTCAAATTTGGGAGATATGGTCTAATTAGTCAGTAAAGGTCAGAACCTACACGAGAAGAAATAATACTAAATTTAAAGGAGTAATAATACCAAGATATCTTACTATTTTGTTGATATGATTAACATAATAGTTTTAGATAATTGTCTTAGCTTTTCATAGACACTAAGATCATCTTAATAGGAGTTAAAATGAGAGAGTTATGCTCTGATTTGTAAGTAAAGGCTGTGTTAAAAGTTAGTAAAACCTATTTTCAATATTTTTCTACCCTAGATGAATTTTTTAAAACTATAGGGTAATAGTAGAAATCAATTTGAGGAAAAATGCTCTATAAAATTTGTAAGAACATGTGTTGGAAATGATATAAGTAAAAATAAAATGACTAAATGCCTAGACATAAAGAAAATGAAAAGATGAAAATAATATTCAAGAAAGAAGAGGAATTTTATAAATGAAAATAATAAATGCCTAGTGTATGCCCTAACTATTGCCATTGCATGAATTTACTACCATTTTAAGTGTGTAATTTTTAACATGGAATTTACCCTAGTACTCATATAAAATTTCCAAGAAGTTTTGAAAGTGCCGGTTTTATTTGAAAAATTTTAGTATGCTCCGTGGTTGCAGTATTTCCACATCAGAAAAGAATTATTCTAGTTACTGGAAAAAAAATTGTGATTTGTTAAAAGTGCATGTCTAAGGAAAGCTCTGGCAAGGAAAGACTTGGTACTTAAGTGTGTCCATTAGTGACCCACCTCTCTTTCCTGGGAACTTTCCTGGTGCGCTGTTTACAGACTACAATTACTATCCAGTTATCGAGGTATTAGTGTGGAATTTTGACATGGACATATTTTATAAAGTAAAAATTAGAAAATGATTATATTCATGGCATAATTTCAGTTTACCAATGAATTTTGAGAATGATTATGTTTTGATAAATTATGGCATGAGAATATAATGAACATACTTGTTATTGGAATCATATTTTCAGCTATTAATATGAAAAGAAAAGAAATGAGCACGGTCACATGGCAATCCGTGTGGTGCACCAGTAGGGAACGCCCTACCAACGGTTATGATTATGTTCATGAGAAAAGAAAGAGAAAGTGTGCCATGTCGGACGAAGCGAGATAAGCCCGTACCGAAAAGTAGAGAATACTCACCTTGACCGGGGTAGCTGGAAGGAAGAATAAGTTGATAGCCATCATATGAAATTCGAAAAATAGTTATTCATGCCATACATGTCATAACTGTACAATTTTCATGTGCATGATAAAGTGCATTCATGTGACCTAAAGATATTTTCTGTAGTTTATACAGCTGAACATGACGTGATGAACTATATTGATGATGAATTATTGTTGAACATATTGGGATTTAATTCTCACTATATTTCCATATCATGTTCAAAAAATTAGCTATGTAGTTGTTTTCAATGAGACTTGTTATTGCCGTACGTATGATCGAGGTGCCCTATCTTGGGCAAATACCTATTATTGCGGACATATCAGTTGTTGAAGTGACTGAGATTTCGGCGGAGGTGCCGCCACCCGCACCAGTAGCCCCAGAAATAGTCTATGTGGATGATTAGGGCTTATATGTACATGTATGTCTTGTACAAATGTTTGTATTAATGATGTGAGTGTAAACTTAGTATTGTATAATTAAATAAATGTTATTGTGAGTTAAGATGAGGTAATAACTTCATGATGTTAAATATAAAAAAATTGTTACATAAATGGAGCTGTTACATATGCCCCCTTTGGAGGATGCAAGTGACGTTGAGTATCACATTGATGGAGAACTTTTGATTACAAGGAGAGCCCTTAGTGTGCAAATCAAACAAGATGAAGAGGTACAACGAGAAAATATTGTTCATACTAGATGTCATGTTAATAATAAAATATGTAGCATGATTATTGATGGGGGAAGCTGTACTAATGTAGCTAGCACTAGTTTGGTTGAAAAATTGAGTTTGTCCACTTTAAAGCATCCAAAGCCATATAAGCTACAATGGTTGAATGATTGTGAAGAAATTAAGGTGACTAAATAGGTGTTGGTGTCAATCTCTATTGGAAAGTACAAAGACGAAGTTTTATGTGATGTGGTGTCAATGCAAGCAGGACATATTCTTTTGGGAAGACCATGGCAATTTGATAGACATGTAATTCATGATGGTTATACCAATAGATACTCATTTGTACATGATAAGAGAAAAATCACTCTTGTGCCCTTAACTCCAAAGCAAGTGTTTGAAGATCAAGTGAAGTTGAAAAAAGAGAGTCACATAAAAAAAGTGAGTGATGTTTCAAAAGAAAGAGAGGCTGAATCAAGAGAAAGAGAGAGAAAACAAATAAATTTTTATGCAAGAGAGAGTGAAGCCAAAAGAGCATTGTGTTTAAATAAGCCTTTAATTGTACTATTGTACAAATAGACTTGTTTAAATATTAATGAATTTAACTCTTCTTTGCCTAGTGTTGTAGTTTCTCTTTTGCAGGATTATGAGGATGTATTCCTCGAAGAAATACCCAATGGCTTACCACCAATTAGGGGAATTGAGCATCAAATAAATTTTATACCTAGAGCATCAATTGCAATTAGGCCAACCTATAGAAGCAATCCGGAGGAGACAAAAGAGCTTCAAAAGCAGGTTGGAGAGCTCATGGAGAAGGGGTATGTGCGAGAGAGCATGAGTCCTTGTGCAGTTCCGGTGTTACTTGTGCCTAAGAAGGATGGGACATGGAGGATGTGTGTTGACTGCCATGCTATTAACAATATCACTGTAAAGTATAGACATCTCATTCCTAGATTAGATGATATGCTTGATGAATTTCATGGTTCTTGTGTTTTTACAAAAATTGATCTTAAAAGTGGATATCATCAAATTAGAATTAGAGAAGGTGATGAATGGAAAACTGCTTTTAAAACAAACTATGGTTTATATGAGTGGTTAGTTATGCCATTTGGATTAACTAATGCACCAAGTACTTTCATGAGACTGATGAATCATGTTTTGCATACTTTTATTGGCAAATTTTTGGTTGTGTACTTTGATGATATTCTGATTTATAGCAAAAACTTGAATGAACATGTTGAGCATTTAAAACTTGTTTTAGATGTTTTGAGAAAAGAAAAGTTGTTTGCTAACATCAAGAAGTGTACCTTTTGCACAGATAAACTTGTATTCCTTGGATTTGTTATTAGTGCTAAAGGAATTGAGGTGGATGAAGAAAAGGTAAAGGCAATTCAAGATTGGCCAAGCCCTACAAATGTGGGTACTGTTAGAAGTTTTAATGGGTTGGCTAGCTTTTATAGAAGGTTTGTAAAATATTTTAGTAGCCTAGCTGCACCTTTGACTGAAGTCATAAAAAAGAATGTGGGGTTTAAGTGGGGTGATGAACAAGAAAAGGCATTTAATTTGATTAAAGAAAAATTGATTAATGCACCCTTACTTTCTTTACCTAACTTCACAAAAACTTTTGAAATTGAGTGTGATGCCTCAGAAACAAGTATTGGAGCTGCTCTAATGCAAGAAGGGCGTCCCATTGCCTACTTTAGTGAGAAACTAAGTGGAGCAGCCCTAAACTATCCGACATATGACAAAGAGATGTATGCATTGGTTAGGGCATTGAAAACTTGGCAACACTATCTTTGGCCAAAAGAGTTTGTGATTCACACTGATCATGAATATTTAAAGCATTTGAAGGGTCAACACAAGCTAAGCAAGCGACATGCCAAATGGGTAGAGTTTATTGAAACATTTCCTTCTGTGATTAAGTACAAGAAAGGTAAGGAAAACATTGTGGCTGATGCATTGTCTAGAAGGAATGTTTTACTTTCTACTTTAGATGCAAAATTGCTTGGGTTTGAATATATAAAAGACTTGTATGTTGATGATTCTAATTTTTGTAATGTATTCAATGCATGTGAGAAAGTTGCGTTTGGTAAGTTCTTTAGGCATAATGGATTTTTGTTTAGAGAAAATAAATTGTGTGTGCGTAAATGTTCATTACGTGACTTGCTTGTTAGAGAAGCTCATAGAGGTGCTTTGATGGGACATTTTGGCATATCCAAGACTTGGGCTGTTTTGCATGAACATTTCTTTTGGCCTCATATGAAACGTGATGTAGAACGGATATGTGAAAAGTGTATCATCTATAGACAAGCTAAGTCTACAACTAAACCTCATGGGTTATATACTCCTTTGCCTATACCCAATGAACCTTGGATGGACATATCTATGGATTTTGTATTAGGCTTACCTAGGTCAAAAAGGGGTAGGGATTCTATATATGTGGTTGTTGATAGGTTTTCAAAAATGGCACATTTCATACCATGTCATAAAACTGATGATACATCACATATTGCTGATTTGTTTTTCAAAGAAATTGTAAGATTGCATGGCATGCCTAGGAGTATTGTGTCTGACAGAGATGCAAAATTCTTAAGCTATTTTTGGAAGACTTTGTGGGCTAAATTAGGGACAAAACTTTTATTTTCCACTATTTGTCATCCACAAACTGACGGTCAAACTGAAGTAGTTAATAGGACTTTATCTACTTTGTTATGTGCAATAATACAAAAAAATTTGAAATCATGGGAGGAATGTTTGCCACATGTTGAGTTTGCATATAATAGGAGCGTACATTCTGCAACTAAGTTTTCACCTTTTGAAATTGTGTATGGGTTTAATCCATTAACTCCTTTGGATTTAACTCCTTTACCTATGTCTGAGCGTGTTAACTTAGATGGAAAGAAGAAAGCTGAATTTGTTAAGCAGATTCATGAAAAGGCTCGACAAAACATTGAAAGAAAAACTGAGCAATATGTCAAACAAGCTAATAAGGGGTGCAAGAAAGTTGTATTTGAGCCCAGTGATTGGGTTTGTTTGCATATGAGGAAGGAAAGGTTTCCAGCTCAAAGGAAATCTAAATTACTTCCAAGAGGGTATGGTTCATTTCAAGTGATTGAAAGGATCAATGATAATGCCTACAAATTAGATCTTCTAGGTGAGTATAATGTTAGTGCAACTTTTAATGTTTCTGACTTGTCTCCTTTTGATGTAGGTGATGATTTGAGGACAAATCCTTTTCAAGAGGAGGGGAATGATGAGATCATGGCTAGGGTTGACAAACGGAAATGGAATGCGAACCCACTTCAAGTCCCAGTTGGACCTATCACAAGAGCTTGTGCTTAAATATTCAAAGAAGTAATTAATAGTCTAATCCTAGAGGCCCAACAAGGAGATACTTGCATTACTACAAAAGAAGAGTCAAAACTGGTTCATGTTATTAAAACCCATTTAAATATGGGCCAAGACTAGCCAATTTAAATATGGACCTAAAGTACAAGAAGATTGAAGTCTGAAGATTAAATATAGGCTCAAAATCAATGAATTATTTTATGGCCTAATTTAGGCTACATTTTTTTTTCTGATTTATTTTACTTTATTTGACTATGAATGTTTAGTATTTGATGGTTTCCTTGTTTGAATAGAAGAGTTTGTCCTAAGCTCTCTAGGAGTTTCAAGTTTAGTATTTGATGGTTTTCTTGTCTGACTAGAAGAGTTTTTCCTAAGCTCTCTAAGAGTTTCCTATTTCTAGGTTTCCTTACTCTATAGGAGTTTTCTATTACTTTTCCTTGTTTGTTTAGGTTATTGGCCTATAAATAGGCATGTATGCTCATGAACAATTGAGATTATCATATATATTATTGAGAGTGTTTTCTCTTTGGTTCTTTAAAGAACTTTTCTGAACTTATCATGGTTTATCTTGTGGCGTTCAAGCAAGACTTATCACTCACAATCTTCTTCCTCTTTCTTGAGTGTGGCGTCTGCAATATTTTCTTATACCTTTGGTTCTTATCTCTTTATAGATAACGGGTCAAGGTCTTCTTTTTTATTTATTTTCTTATATAAGTCTGAATTAGAACACGATCCTTAAACTTGGATTCCATATTGATTCCGGGTCTCAGTACTCTTGGTGAGGTTCTTATCAGGGGTTCACATCATATACCGACCAGATTTACTGTTCACGACACACAAAAAGTTGTCAGATGGCGGAAAAATTTCTTATCCTAAAGTTTATCTAGCTCCTGAATCTATCTACGATGTCAGATTTTCAGTTTGAGATCTCTAAATAAGAGTTTTAAAGTTTACCTTTTTAAAAAATTTTCTACTTCCGATCTACAGCAATTCTACGGCTGATTTGAAACATTGTTTGGTCAAAATCGTAGTACTCTCCATCCTAAATCCAGTGGTACCCTTAGTTTTGATATCAGAGGTCAATAGACACTCTAGATCTAGAGAGAGAACATGGAGGAGATAAAAATACTATTTATGCTATTTATGAAAATTTTTTATTCTTTTTTACGCTGCGTCTTTCCCTCCCCCTTTTTCTTTCTTATTTTTTTTTACTTATTATTATGTAATAATTAAATATTTAAAATTTATATTTTTTTATTATATATATAATAATATTATTTTTCATCCTAAATTATCCCAAAAATTTCTAAAAATTTATATCATTGCAAAACTTTAGTTGAACTCTTAAATCATGATTTTTCTTGATAAAATTTTAATTAAAAAATTACAATATAAAATATCTTCATGCATATTAAAAGAAAGAAATTTATAAAAATAAAAATAAAATTTATTTAAAGCCAAATATAATTATTTTAAGCAAAACAGAAATTATTTTAATTAAAAACGTATTTACTTTTAGCCAAACATAATCATTTAAAATAAATATATAATTTTTTATAGCAAAACATTATTATTTAAAAATTACGATATATTATATTCTTTTTCCCTTAAGAAATTCAGTCCTCGAATTTCAAATCATCTTATCACAAGTAAGAAATCAAGTCAAAGCATAAATTACAATTATTAACCTCATTACTCAAGCAATTGGGGATATCTCTTTTGTATATCATCTTTACTTGAGTGATTTTGCCATATAACCTTAACTATAGGGATTTCTTTCAACCATAAATTCTTCACTTATCAATCAACAATAGACATTAGATTTTTTTTCCATAATTTAGCAAAATTATTGTCCAATTGAATTTATTAGAATTAGATAACATAAGAAGATTCTAATAGGTACTTCCTTAGCATTGATGCAAGAAAGACTGTACCAACATCACTTAATCCTGATGGCAAAGTTAAGCGATATATACTATGCATACTTTGTCCAAGATTTCAAAAGAGTCTATATACTAGAGTTTAACTTTTTTCTTCTTTCTAAACCTCATTACCTCTTTCATGGGTGAGTCCTTCAATGATATTTGATCACCAGCTAATAATTTTTTAGTGCACAACATTCCTAGTCCTTATAAACTTTTGGCCTGTATTAAGTTTCCTGTATTCTTTTTCTAATCAATTTTACTTTATCAACAACATCTTACAATAAGTCTAACTCCACTTAGTCATTTAACATAAATTTTGTAACACCTCTTACATAAGGCTTTAATTCGTCCAATATCACTTTATTATAAGTGAATTCTGCTAAGAGATCTCCTATCAAACTCGAAGACATATGCTTGAAGCATGCTCTCTAAATTAATATCATCAATTTAGGTTAGTTATATTCTATTTATTGCATGATATTATAAATTAAATTTTAAAAGCTTAACCTTATTCAACTCATCCACCTATTAGGAGACCTATGATATTTCATGTAAAATCTCAAATTGTGCCATTTGTATATTAGCCTGATAATTACTGATATGAGCAAGTTCAACTAAAGATAAATAATTTCTTCTAACTTTCACCAAAATTATATAAAGATACCTGAAACATAACTTCCAATGCATAAACACATCATTTATATTTATTATTAGCTATACTATAATCTAATTAAGACCCTAAGACTTCTTGAATACCTCTCCTAAAACAATATATTCAATTCTTACTTGTTGACTCACCAAACAACGAAAAATATATCACTTGTATCTTCTTTTTACCATTATACTAGTACAATTCTATCAAATCTTGGTATATCCTTGTTGCCTTGAGGTTATCAATATTCAAAATCTATGACTTTTCTAAAATCTTTTTTCTCATTAATTATTCACATGTGAATTTTTAATCTCAACATAATTCACACACTAGATACATCATAGATACTAGACTTAATTTAGCATGGTATAAACCCTTAACATAAATATCTTGATCACTTACATTATTTTCGAACATGGTTCTCAAAATATTCTCCATATTTTCAAATTAAGAGTTCAAAGATTAATTTACATCATACTTCCCATATTTTATTTCTCAAGAATTTCAACACCACTAATTCTCTTGATTACATTCGTCAAAGCACCATAAGGTCATCAACCGCCTATTTTTTTCAAAGTTTTCATTACTTCAACCTACTAACTACTTGGACACTATAATAACTGAGTTTCAAAGAAAAGAAATTAACCTTCCTTGTAATAAGAAAAAGAATCTTACATTTAATGCCAAACATCAATAAAGAATGATGCAACAGAAAAAGAGAAATATATAATAGAGTATGGTGCCAAAATAGGAAGTTAGAAGTTTGGACAAAGGATTGAAAGAAAATTAAAATCGGTGGAAAAATAGCACATGGAAAAGAAGTATTTATGAGATTATAAAAGTTTATGAAGAACAAAGAGCATGTAGTTAACTGGTAGGATGCAGTTGGTTGTTTCAAATCAGATGTAATCAATCAACTGTAAAATAAACCAATCCAAATTAAAAATTCTTAAAATAGCTAGTCAACTTAATAATATCGATAGTCGGTTGGCAAGAACATTAGAAAAACAAGATAAATCATTTGATTGTCGCTTTTCAACAATTAACTGGTTTGCATTTTCACTCTCTTTTTAATAATGATGCCTATCACCTATAACTTTTCTACATGAATTAAGCCATCAATGCTTCATCAAGGACAAGAAGGAAAAGGTAAATTTTTGGTCATATCTTAACCTTATTCTCTTTATGTGCTTAATATGAGCCACAATCACAACTACTGTACATATGCATGCGTGTCGTCATTTTTCAAATTTTTATCTTCAATTTAGCTTATATCCACTAATCACTCACATAACTATTCTAATTATACCCAACCTATTCGCATAGCTATCATATGTATGCCCTTCTCTGAGTTTTGTAAATGCACACGTTAGTATCTTTATCTTTATACTCAAAGTTAGGGTGAGTGCAGTTATGGAGGGAATCGTATTTATTCAATTTTGAAATATTTGTGTCTTTTGTGGTTCCAATCTTGGAAAAGATGGAGAGTATATGAAAGTAGCACGAAATTTAGGTATGGTACTGACCAAGAGAAAAATTCATTTAGTTTATGGTAGAGATAACCGTGGGTTAATTGGGTAAGTGTCTACAGCTACACATGTAGGAGGATGTCAAGTTCTAGGTATTGTTCCTACAGCTCTAACTGCATCCAACATCATAGGGAAGACAATTGGGAAAGAATTTAGAGTATTTTTCATGCATGGACGTATAACTAGAATGATGAGCAATGCTGATGCCTTCATTTTCTTACCAGGTAGTTTTGGTATTTTAGAGGAGATTTTTCAAATAGTCTCTTGGACACAACTAAATATGGATCACAAACTGATAAGTTTGTTAAATGTTAATCACTTTTTTAATGGTTTGTTGTCTTTTCTTGATCATGATGTGGAACAAAAGTTTATCTTACACTCAGCACGATGAATTCTCATATTGGCTTCAGATGCTGAGGAGTTGATTGATGCTTTACAAGCATATGTTCATATAGATCCAATTACACCTTAAATAGATTAGACAACATATAATTGCAGAAAGCATAAATTAGACTTGGATCTTCTTCTTTAACTGTAGTACAACGCCGCCATTATTGTATCACTTTTACTTTCTTATGGTCTATTTGGATATCATCCTTGCTTGATGTGAACCCCTGATATGAACCTCACCAAGACTAGTGAGACCCGGAATCAATATGGGATCCAAGTTCAAGGATCGTGTTCTAATTCAGACTTATATAAGAAAATATTGCAGACGCCACACTCAAGAAAGAGGAAGAAGATTGTGAGTGATAAGTCTTGAACGCCACAAGATAAACCTTGATAAGTTCAGAAAAGTTCTTTAAAGAACTAAAGAGAAAACACTCTCACTATTATAAATGATAATATGAATTGTTCATGAGCATACATGCCTATTATAGGCCAATAACCTAAATAAACAAGGAAAAGGAATAGAAAACTCCTATAGAATAAGGAAACCTAGAAATAGGAAACTCCTAGAGAGCTTAAGAAAAACTCTTCTAGTCAAACAAGGAAACCATCAAATACTAAAATTGAAACTCCTAGAGAGCTTAGGAAAAACTCTTCTAGTCAAACAAGGAAACCATCAAATACTAAACTTTTCCTAATCAAATAAAGTAAATAAATCATTAAAAAAAACGTAGCCTAAATTGGGCCATTAAATAAATACATTATTTTGGGCCTATATTCAGTTTTTAGCCTTCAATCTTCTTGCACTTTAAGCCCATATTCAGATTGGCTTGTCTTGACCCATATTTAAGTGGTCTTTAATGATATGAACCAGTTTTACGCTCTTCTTTTGAATTGATGTAGGTATCTCCTTGTTAGGCTTCTAAAATTAGACCATTAAATTTTTCTTTGAATCTTTTAGCTCGAGCTCTTATGATAGGTCCACTTGGGACTTCCAGCAGGTCTGCATTCCATTTCTATTCACTAGCCGTGCTCGCATCATTCCCCTCCTCTTGAAAATGATTTGTCCTCAAATCAGCACCTACATCAAAAAGAGTTAAATCAATAATTTTGAAACACACACTAACATTATCATTACTTGGAAGATCTAGCTTGTAGGCATTGATATTGATTCTTTCAATCACTTGAAATAAACCATATCCTCTTCGAAGTAGTTTCAAATGCCTTTGAGGTACAATCATTTCCTTTCTCATATGCAACTAAACCCAATCTCCAGGATCAAATATAATTCTTTTGTATCCCTTTTTAGGTTTATTGACATATTGTTCAATTTTTTTCTCAATGTCTTGCCTTGCCTTCTTATAGATCTGCTTAACAAAATCAACTTTCTTCTTTTCATCTAAGTTAACACAATCATCCATCGATAAAGGAATTAAATCCAAAGGAGTTAATGGATCTAAACCATGCACAATTTTGAAATGTGAAAACTTTGTTGCAAAATGCACACTCTTATTATATACAAACTTGACATGTTTCAAAAACAAATTAGACTCAATACCGGGCATGCCATGCAATCTCACAATTTTCTTGAAAAACAAATTACCAATACGTGATACATCATCAATTTTATGACATGGTATGATATGTGTCATTTTAGAAAATTTGTCAACAACCGCATATATAGAATCTCTACCCTATTTTGACCTAAGTAAACTCAACACAAAATCAGTAGATAAGTCAATCCAAAGTTCACTAGGTAGATGCAAAAAAGTATATAATCCATTAGGCTTCATTTTAAACTTAGCTTGTCTACAAGTTAAAAATTGTTCACATATTCGTTTTGCATCATATTTCATTTGCAGAACATCTAAAGTCTTAGATATGCCAAAATGCCACATTAAACCACCTCCATGAGCTTCCCTAACAAGCAAATCCTACAATGAATATTTAGGCATACACAATTTATTTTCTTTAAACAGAAATTTATTATGCCCAAAGAACTTATCATATGCCACTTTCTCACATCCATTGAGAACATTACCCTGCAAAATAGAAACTTCAATATTGGGTAAGTAAGAGTTAAGCTCATTAATACAATCATTAGCAAAATTGAAAACAAAACATTTTTTTGTCACACTTTCTCTTGCATAAAAATTCATTTGTTTTCTCTCGATTTTTCTTTCGATGACCCAATTGGTTCTTGTAATTTCTCCATCAATTTTCTTAGCCTCTCTTTCATTTTCTCTCTTAACTTTCTGGGCTTCTATCTCTTTTGCTTTCATAATTTTCTCAACCTCTCTCTCTTTTTCTCTCTTAATTTTATCGGCCTCTCTCTCTTTTTCTATCATACTTTTTTTGTCCTCTATCTCTTTTTCTCTCATAATTTTCTCAACATCTCTCTCTTTTTCTCTCTTAATTCTTTCGCTCATTTTCTTTTCTTCGCTCTCTTTCTTTTGCCTCACTTGATCATCATAGTAATCTCTAACACTTTGAGAACCTTGAGTAGGGCTTCGTAACTTCTTAAATAAGTCCCTATGGTAGTGATTTGGAATAAATCGCTTCCTCATAACTGCTTTCATCTCCTCCCACGTCTTAATGGGTCTTTCTCCATTTCGTCTCCTGCTTAAAATCAATTGATCCCACCAAATAATAGTATAGTCAAAAAATCCCATGATAGCCAACTTTACCATTTTCAACTCAGAATAGTTGTGACAACCAAACAACAACTCCATCCTTCTCTCCCAATTTAGATAAGCTTCGAGGTCATTTTTACCTTGAAACTACGGAACCTTCGTCTTAAAACTACCCAAGTTTATTTTCCCAATTCCTAACTTCTCTAAACCTTCCACTATATCTTCTACTCAAATCACTGTCAATTTTATCAAAATCATCTCTATAATACTCTCTACTTTCAAAACTTATTTTCCTCGGTTGAACTATCTCTCTCCTATGCATATTGGGAGTATTTTGTGAATTCTCTACCCGATCTAAATGTTCATGAACTTGTTCTATCTCCTCTTTTAAAACTCGCCTCATCTCACTCACTAAAGTTTCCATCATCAACTTTGGATCCACCATTCGCAACATACCTTCGAAAGTATTTTTGTCCTTGTTGTGTTACATGATTTTCCTGCAAAACAATGTTAGAGTAAAACAAATTCTCACAACACTAACTCACATGTTTCTCTCAAGACTAATGGCGCTCACACTCGTGTTTACTCAAATTTTGGCTTTTACCTTCTTATAAGCTCACGCCCTCTTGCCTTTTCCCTCTCTTAGTCCCCTTTTTCAGTTCTTTATTGAACTCAAACAAACTCACACAAAAATTTTCTTACAACAATCCAAACTCAACTAATAGAGTACAAAGAGTTAAGGAAGAAGAAAAAGAATAGAATTTTAAGAAACAAAGGGAACAAAGCAATAGAACTTTAGGAAAAAAAACAAAATTAAAGACAAGATAAGAAGTTGAATAAGAAAAATCACACCATGAAGCAACTAGAATAGAAAGAAATCAATGATTAGAGAAAAGGAAACAAATGAGATAGCAAAAATAACCAAAATAAGAAAACTAAATATCAAAGCAAGAAAAAAAAAGTGATGCAATTAGAATTACTAGATCACTTTGTTTTTTTTTTTTGTAAGATCAGAATGCAAAATCTAGGTGAAACTTGAATTTCAACAATTGGTTCTATTTTTTTCGAATTTCCTCTCTCTCTTTTTTTCAATTCCGATTTTTTTTCTTTTTTTTCGAATTTCTTTTTTTTTCAGAATATGCACTTGAACTAAGAACACTAGCAATAAAACAAAAATTAGAAGATAAGAAGAACGAAAAACAAAAAAAAATGAGATAGTAAGATGGAATAAGAATAAGAAAACAAATAGGATAGATCAAACCTGATTTAGAACTTAGACTCTGATACCAAATGATGTGAACCCCTGATATGAACCTCACCAAGACTAGTGAGACCCAGAATCAATATGGGATCCAAGTTCAAGGATCGTATTCTAATTCAAACTTATATAAGAAAATAAATAAAAAAGAAGACCTTGACCCGTTATCTATAAAGAGATAAGAACCAAAGGTATAAGAAAATATTGCAGACGCCACACTCAAGAAAGAGGAAGAAGATTGTGAGTGATAAGTCTTGCTTGAACGCCACAAGATAAATCTTGATAAGTTCAAAAAAGTTATTTAAAGAACTAAAGAGAAAACACTCTCACTATTACAAATGATAATCTGAATTGTTCATGAGCATACATGCCTATTTATAGGCCAATAACCTAAATAAACAAGGAAAAGTAATAGAAAACTCCTATAAAATAAGGAAACCTAGAAATAGGAAACTCTTAGAGAGCTTAGGAAAAACTCTTCTAGTCAAACAAGGAAACCATCAAATACTAAAATTTTCCTAGTTAAATAAAGTAAATAAATCATATAAAAAACGTAGTCTAAATTGGGCCATTAAATAAATCCATTATTTTGGGCCTATATTAAGTTTTTAACCTTCAATCTTCTTGCACTTTAAGCCCATATTCAGATTGACTTGTCTTGACCCATATTTAAGTGGGCTTTAATGATATGGACCAGTTTTGCGTTCTTCTTTTGAATTGATGTAGGTATCTCCTTGTTGGGCTTCTAAAATTAGGCCATCAAATTCTTTTTTGAATCTTTTAGCTCGAGCTCTTATGACAGGTCCACTTGGGACTTCCAGCAGGTCTGCATTCCATTTTCATTCACTAGCCATGCTCACATCATTGCCAAACATACTCCCTTAGAGTTTGTAAAATTATCTTTAAATGTTACTTATGATCCTCTGAACTCTTAGAATATTCTAGTATATCATTAATAAATATAACAACAAATTGATCCAAGGATGGTTTAAATACTCTATTTATCAAGTCTATGACTGTAGCTGGACATTTGTCAAACCAAATGTTAACACTAAGAACTTATAATGCCCATACTAAGTCTTAAAAGCAATTTTTGCAATATCCTCTTCCCTTATCCTTAATTGATGATACCCAGTTCTCAAATAAATTTTTGAAAATTATTGAGCACCCTTTAGCTGATCAAACAGATTATATATACGAGGTATTGAGTATTTATTACATACTGCCAACTTATTCAACTGTCTATAATCTATATACAATCGTAGCGATCCATCTTTCTTTTTTACAAATAGAACAAGAACTCCCCAAGGAGAAGTACTAAGGCATATAAATTCTTTGTCTAACAATGTTGTAACTAATTCTTCTTCTTTTTCCAGTTTTTTAAGTTCAGTGAGTACCATTCTATATAGGAATATAGAAACTAGTTAGGTTTCAGGAAGTAAATCAATACCAAATTATATTTCTCGTTTCAGGGATAATCTAGGAAATCCTCAGGGAACACATCAGGAAATTCTCTAACCACTGAAACTTGATCTACACTAGTGTATTTCATATCTATATCTTTGACCACTACCAAATATTCTTGTCACCTTTTTGTAATAACTTATAGGCTGTTAAAACAGAAATTAGATTATTGGTGTAATAACCGTAAAATTTAACAAAAATTCCAATTAAAGGAAATTTAGAATAAAAGAGAGAATTTTGAAAATAGAGAAAAGAACCATAGAAAATATGTATATTTATTACATGGATTAAATAATTACAAAAAAAAAATATGAGACTTTATGTTTTGGCGCGCTATAAGAAAATATATTTTTATTTGCTTAAAAATGATTATGTTTTGCTAAAAGTAAATAGACTTTTAAGTAAAAGAAGTATTGTATTGTTTGAAATAATTATACCGGCCTCTATTGAATTTTTATGGTATTTTTAGAAATATTCTTTCTTTTAATATG
Organism: Gleditsia sinensis; assembly: GCA_037074535.1. Classification (NCBI taxonomy): domain Eukaryota; kingdom Viridiplantae; phylum Streptophyta; class Magnoliopsida; order Fabales; family Fabaceae; genus Gleditsia; species Gleditsia sinensis. The sequence goes on along the minus strand of CM073474.1, from coordinate 23,191,991 downwards.
AATAAAGATATTTGTTTTGAAATTTATTTTATTATGATTTTTATCAAGAAAAAATCATGATTTAAGAGTTTAACTAAAGATTTATGAAAATAAGAATTTTTAGAAATTTTTGGGATATTTTATGATGAAAAACGAAATTTATATGAATTTTTATAAAAGAAAATCTTATTATTCATTATTTAATAATTATTATTATATTAAAAAAAATAGAAACCATAAAACGAAAACCGGGGCGACGATCGGATTCGAGAAAAATGAAGAAAATGCATAGTAATAAATAGTGTATGAATAGTAACATCTAATTTCATCTTTCAATTTGGAGTGCTTATGGGTTTCCAATATCAAAACTAAAAATGTTATTGGATTCAGGACGAAGAGTACTTCAGTTTTGACCGATCAGTTTTTCAAATCAACTGTTGAATCGCCGTAGATCTGAAGTAGAAAATTTCGGTAAAAGGTAAGTTCTGAAAAACCTTACTTAGAGACTTCTAATTAGAAATCTGACTCTGTAGATGGATTCAGAAACTAGATAAACATTAGGATATGAATTTGTTTTGTTGATTTGGTAAAATTTTTGTGACGGTGAATAGTATTTTTGGGCAATGAATAGTGGTGGTGAATAGTGTTTTCCGGTGGTGAATAGTGACTAAACTCCCGAAGTCATTTTTCAAGTTTTTGGACCTTCTGGACTCGATTTTGGAGTTTGTTTTACCGAATTCATACCAGAAACGAGAATTTTAGGGTTATCCAATCTGGAGCCCTTACCAGTGAGTGGGTTTTTCATACTATAGCGCATGTTTTATGAATTCAGTTTATAACTCTCTCGTATGATTTTAACTAGTTGGAATGTATGCTAAATTGTTTTACCGCTTTGAAAACCAATATGTTCCAACCATGTTAGAAATTGTAAATTTCAATCCTAGTTGAACCCTAGGTATGCAGGGCAAGCATCTAGATTGATAGTTCTCCATTTGAGCTAGATTTATAGAAATGCGAACTTAGTCATAGAAATGAACTAAGTTAGCCATGAAATGATTTGATGCATGCGAACATCTATGCGACGTCTACGGACGATATGTTTAAAGGAAAAATTTATGATGATAAAGGTCTCCATGGGAATACATGGATGAAACATATTTTAGAACGAAATTTTATGCATGAAAAGAGCTAAATGGAGAATTATAGCTTTATTGTAAAGTTATTGAAATGTTTTACTTTAAACTCTTTGAATAGCATATTTTGAAATATTTTCTATTGGATGAACCCTTTTAGATCACTGTTAGCTAGCCGCAGGAAATGCTAGCACTGGTGCACCATGGTCATGCGAAGGTTTCGGCTTAGGATACTATGACGGGCATATGACTGCCTAAGACACAGGGATTTAGGGTGGACTTATGTCTACGCCTATAGTGATTGCCATACCCTTGCTGTGTGCTTGGGTGAATTTAGGGTGGACTTATGTCTACGCCTATAGTGATTACCCTACCATTGCTGTGTGCTTGGGGAAGATGATTGATCTATTAGGAAAGACCTCCAATAAACTAGTGCATTTTTCTTAAAGATTAAATATTTCTAAAATATCACATTCATCATTGTTATTGCATAAATAACTTCATTTATTACTTACCATGCATAATTGATTTGCTTTACGATTACTGATTTAATCATATTTTATCTTTTGAACATACATTTGAATTGTTTAGCCTTTCTTTCAATAAATTATGGTTAAATGCTTAATGTTTCAATTATTAAACTCATTGCGAAACACTCGTTCTTGGTTTGCCCTGTTTCTGTTATAGTGTGATTTATCCATTCACTGAGATGTGATCTCACCCCTATTCTGTTTCCTCCCCACATATAGTCAAAGAGACTTTGATCCAGCTACAACTTCGTAGGAGGCTGAAGATAGTGTTGGTGAGCCCCAGTTTGGGCAAGGCTCTTTTGTACTGTTTGTCTAGTTTAGTTTATGTCTAGTGTACCTCCATGAACTTACAAGCAGGATCCTCGCTTCTTGCGTATTTTGATGTGTTGTTTGAAAAACGGTTTTATGTTTTACAACGATGTTGGTATTATGAGGCCTTGGTCCAAGTTGAATCACATGAATATTATGAGGCCATGGGCCAAGTTGAATCACGGATGTTGGATTCATGAGATATATATATATATATATATATATATATATATATATATATATATATATATATATATATATATATATATATATATACAGTATTTTTCTGATATTGGATATGGCATATGTGGCCAATTATATTTATTATGTACTCTGAATTGTGTGCTGGATGTTTGTGTACGCTATGTGTTAGGCTTGCGGCTAGGGGGAAACCCTTATGCCGTGCCGGTCATGTGTTCCATCATTTGGGGCCGTGACAATTGGGTACCTCACTACGGTCTCATTATATCAAGAAAGAAGATTCTTTAGGACTATTGAATTTAATCACCTTAAGATGACATTCCAAAATGTTATAGCATGATACCAACCAATCCATTCTCAGTATCACATTAAAGTCTACCATATTTAGACAACAAAGTAAAATGGATATCTCATTCAGACACCGTCATATTTGGTATCTATCTCAATTCTTTAAATTCTTTGGCATGCCTATCATTTTTACTTTTAAGCAGAAATTGACCCATAAATAGTTTAAAATATGTCACAAAATCTAATCAATCTTATACAAGGAAATTTAGCAACTTTGAATAGAAAAGAAATTGAAACCCTATAAAATCCCTCAACAGCACCTGAAATATAAATATGTCTGGCTCATATCCATACTAAAGATCCTACTAAAGAATCATTTGCTCCAATATCCACAGAGAAACCTAATGCTCTGATACCAACTTGTCACATCCCCCAATTTAAGCAAACGTGAAACACATACTTTACGATAATATATTTTTCATATTATACACAGATAGGTATTTCAATGTATACACAATATACATACCAAATATATAAATATCAAAGTACAGCAGAAGCAGAAATCCTGCCTATGACATTCAGAGCATACTCTGTAGTACAAATACAGAATGATTTAAACGCTGTAAGCTCTGGAAACAACATAGGCTCGCCACGAGAGTATGACACCTAGTTGATCACATAGATGCATGACCAAACTCTGTATCCTTATCTAAAAAATATATAAATATCATGTAGTGAGTTTGAACTTGTTACACCCCCAATTTAAGAGAACGTGAAACACATACTTTACAATCATATATTTTTCATAATATGTATAATACACTCCTTTACAGATAGGTATTCCAATGTATACAAAATATACAGAAAAAGTCTATAAACATCAAAGTACAGCAGAAGTAGGAATCTTGTTTGAGACGTTCAGAGCATACTCTAGAGTATAAATACAAAATGATTTAAACACTATAAGTCTTGAAAACAACATAGGCTCACCACGAAAGTATGACACCTAGTTGATCATATAGCTGTAAGACCAAACTCTGTATTCTTATATGAAAACATATAAATAACATGTAGTGAGTTTGACAATTCAGTGAGTAGATAATACCTCTTGTGACCTCTTAGGTAAACAAATGGATGTACTCATATTTCAAAAATTTATTATATAGAAAATACAGTTCGGAAGCACATCCATATGGAACCCGCATTTCAAATATTCTCTAAATAAAGGATATTCAGATATCCAAAACCATATAATGTACTGTATGATCATTAAACAAATGTTGTTATGCATCAAAATAATTCACATCAAAATATTAGGAGGATCCCATATCAGAACCACCATATTAGAATTCAAGCCATTCCATACTTTGATGGTGTAGGATTTGTCTATACTTAGTATTCCAACTAAGGTTTGTCTTACAATCATTCAAGAGGATACGTGAAGGGATTCTAAGATAGGCAATTTCCTAAGCACACAGCAAGGGAGGGAAAATCACATAACATATAGTTGGCATCTCACTACAACAAAAACGGGTTTTAGCGGCGGTTTTTAAGTGGCTTTAGCGACAGCTCTAACTGTTGTTAAAGAATTTAACGACGGTCAAAAAATCATCGTGGATCCATCGGTTTAGCGACGGTTTAGGTCAACCGTGAAAAAGACGTCGTTATGACGGGTGCGGTCAAAAAATCATCGTGGATCCATCGGTTTAGCGACAATTTAGGTCAACCGTGAAAAAGACGTCGTTATGACGAGTCCTAACGATGGTTACATAACTGTTATTAAGACTGATTCAACGACGGTCATGTAACCGTTGTTAAGACTGATTTAACGATGGTTTTAAAACCGTTGTTAAATCGACTTTAACAACGGTTACATAACCCTCGTTAAATTGGAGATATTTTTTTTAATTTAATATTTTTGTTATTCATAAAAACTAATTCAAATTAAATGTTTTTATTATTTAACAATTATACTTAAAAATTAATTTATATTTTTAAAATGGAGAATTTTTTTTTTAATTTTAAATTTAATATTTTTGTTATTCATAAGAACAAATTCAGATTAAATTTTTTTATTATTAAACAATCATGCGTAAAAATTAATTTATATTTTTAATATTCAAAAGACTAATTCAGATTAATTTTTTTTATTATATAGTAATTATGCATGCAAATTATTTTAAAATTGATTGATATTTAACAACATATTGAATATACATAAATTATTGAATGCAAATATATATATATATATATATATATATATATATATATATATATATCAATAAAAAATATGTACACAAAAACTAATAGTAACGAGCAACATGAAATTATATGTATAGACTATACAATTATAAAAAATTAAATCATGTTCCCAGACCCTGCGAGTGCTGATCAGACTGATACCTATGCTACGATCACTAGGGTCCTGAAAACAAAATAAACAAAATTATATCAAAAATTATTTTCCAAGTACAGACTATATAATTATAAATAATTAGAGTTTTGAGCGTTTTCAAAATAAACAAAATTATACCAACAATTGTTATGTATTAAGAAATTACCCTGGGCTTGAGACTATGAAGCCTTGCTATCTCAGGTGGAAGCTGACATTGAAATTTCTGTAGCAGGAATGCCATAGCAGTCTCCGTCTGTCGCTACCGTATTGCCATGTCAGCATCACACGTTGCACATGTAGCCTCTTGTCGTTGTTGCTCAACGTCTCATCGCTGCTGCTCGACGTCCTGCTCCTCTATAACTGTTTTTCAGGCGCTGAACCACAGTTTGTAACTCGTAATATGACGGCCCAGACTGTGAGCTCGACCCAGCCGAGCCACGACCAAAGACTTGGGTTGGGCAAACATTCAACCCAAATCCTCGAAGGCGACCGGAGTGCTCCCTGGTGCCAAGAGCTCTCACAAGTGAATTAGCCGTCGAGAGCTCTTGGAACAAGCTGTCCTCTTACTGGATCGAAGCAATTTTTTCCTGCAAAATCGAATAACAGACAATTAATAATATTAAAGATTATCCAAAAATAAAATAATTACCTATCTATCTATGGTTGATAACAAAAATTTTCTTACTACAACTACTCGAACTTCGTCGTTAATGTATGATGCGTCAGCTCTTTTATGAGTTGCCATCCATAAATCATCGCGCGTCACTGGATCGCCAACCTTAGCCTCCTGAAATTTGAAATAATTAATTAGTTTTTGATTATATAAATTAACTTGTTCTTAAAATTTAAAAAAAGATATTTATGAATTTAAACTGACCTTCTTAGCTTTCTTACACGCAAGGCTCTTAGAGCCAATGATATGTAGCATTGTTAGACGTCTTCTATTATGTCTATTCTTCGCAGCCACATCCTAATTAATCACATAGAGAAATTAATTAGTCATAATATGTAAAATTTAAAATATATAAATAGATTAATATACGCAATTTACCCTAGACTTCGCATCAAGGCGATAGTCTACGAAAGTCGCCCATTGATCAAGTGGGATGCCAGCTAGGACCTCATTTCACAACTGATCTCTGGTCTTCGTACCATCATAGCCGAACTAAATTAAACTGTGCAGCTCTCCACTTTGCTCCCAGCGACTTCATGATCAATTTCTGATGTTGGCTCATCATATTAAAATGTGTCTGCAAACGAAAGTAAAAAATTAATTACACATAAATAATAAATAAATATAATTAGTTACAAAATATATATATTTCCATACCAAGGACTAATAATGCATTCAATTGCAAAATATGTTATACTCCTTCTACCTTTCATGAGACTAGTAAAGAAAGAACTGATAGAATCCAAAACAACCTTTGAAAAGATCCTCAGGGATGGACAAGTACAGGCCATATACATTATCTTCCACACATTTTCATTTTTCAGCCCATTGAAATTCATATGGAAAAGGAGTTGAATAAAACAAAAGTAAAAGAAGATGCAATGAGAATCAAGCTAGGACCTCATTTCGCAACTGATCTCTAGTCTTCGTACCATCATAAACCAGCCGAAATAAATTAAACTGTGCAACTCTCCACTTTGCTCCCAGTGACTGCATAATCAATTTCTGATATTGGCTCGTCATATTAAAATGTGTCTACAAATGAAAGTAAAAAATTAATTACACATAAATAATAAAAAAATATAATTAGTTACAAAAGATATATATTTCCGCAAGGACTAATAATGCGACCGCCTCCGACTCTGCTGCCCGAGAGTCAAGATGAAGAAGAGTGGATGGAACTATCTCTGACTCCACAGTGGGTTGTCCGCCCTCACTGATAACCGAGCGGGCCGTAGGTGTATGAGAATTGGACGCGCCTGCCATGCTTGTGTAGAGTGATCTAGCCTTCCTCATCGTCACCACTCCTATCAAAATAAAATTAATAACATAAGTCCTTAAATAAAATTATAATAAAATATACTTTGCCTAATAAAAGTCATAAAAATATTAAAAACATCAGTAAATTAATTGTAAGTAGAGCAAAATATATTTAAATAGGTGGCAACAGCTAAACTAATACCGTAACAAGCATAAATTAACTTCTCCTTTTGGAAACAATCTTTCTAAATTTTGCGCGTGTAACGGATCGCTCTCGTACATAACATTTTCATCTTTCTCACCCATCTCATATAAGTCATGGGGTTTCAAATGCATCACTATACTCTATTTCTTCTCCAGCTCATTTTGTACATAGCACACTTGATGAGCCTCAAATGCCTAGATGTATGGCTCGTCATAATCATTTCACCTGTGTGAATCAACCAAGAAAAATCAACCAATGTCACCCCGAAGTCATAGTTGTAATTCCTTTCGTTGTAGTTGTGTTAGCCCACATACACTTAAATAATATGACTATAAAATGTCAATGGTAGTTTAACTCAATAACATCCAATAGTTTTTCATAATACGGGACGCCACCAAATTACATGTTCCTGTCACTACTACTTGCATAACTCCTCTTCCCGAAAGTACCGTAAACTCTACTATTTTGAGATGTCATCCCTTGGTCTCGCTCTAAAGTTCAAAATTTGAACCCATTTATATTGTAAGCACTATATCGACGTGTTCTATCTAGTGGACCAAGTGCAAGAAATTTTAAATCAGCACACAGCGATCCATTGTCATCAATTTCCATCTGTAAAAGGAATAAAGGATGAGTTGTTTTCATATTTGACATATGAATAAAATGTGACCATGTCGAAATACTTACACGAAGCGAAAACCAAGAGACAAATTTCCTGTGGACTTTTTTATCTATCTCGGTAGATGCTCGCGTCCAACTTCTTAAACTATGCCGTACATAGCCTCTAAATTTTCTGTTGAGTAAATATTGTATATACACTTGATACTACACAGCAAGAAAAATTGTATTTAAATGTAGTTAAGTGTGAGTTAACTTACTATAAGTAAGGATCAACTTCCTTACAGTTTGTTAAGACATGCCAATGGGCCTACAATTTTTGTTGGGGAGAAAGCGTAAAATATTCAAACCCACCAACTAGTCTTCCTATTGGTGGGAACACATCCCTATAAGACGTCCCAACATCAGTCGACCATCTACAAGAGGAGGACGATTGAAGACAGTCTCAACACCATCTATGTACCTAGAACAGAATATTAAAACTTCTCATGCAACGTACGATTCTGCTATTGAGCATTCTAGCCTTGCTCTATTTCGCATAAAAGATTTAAGCTTACCCAAGTATCTACACAACATAGATTAACTGAATAACATTGGATTAACAATAATGGAAAAAATCTGAATTATGTGTTCTTTATTTTTTACCTTTCGATGGGATACATCCAACGATATTGGACTGATCCTCCTAACTTTGCTTCCATGACGAAATGTACAATCAAGTGCACCATGACTATAAAGAAAGATAGCGGGAATAACATTTCCATATGGCACATTGTCATAATGATATGATTTTGAAGTTTTTTAAGTTCATTAACATTCAAAACTCTATAACAAAGTTGTCAGAAGAATAAACAGAACTCGATCCGAATTGCAGACACCGGCTTAGGAAGTGTCTTTCTTATGGCTACCAGTAACAATTGTTCCATAAGGATGTGACAATCGTGACTTTTTAGTCCTCTGATCTTACCCTATCTTACATCAATGCATCTGGAGATATTACTGGAACAACCGTCATGTACAGATACATTCTTAAGTGTTTTGAAAAAGACTTCCTTACCTGCATTTGTCAATGTGAACAAAGCATGTAGATATTTATCGTCATCATATGGCCACAGCTCTGACCTCACACCAAACTCGTATAAGTCTTTTCGTGCATTTACGTAGCCCTTTGAACGGCCAGAATCATTAAGCAAAGTGTAAATAATGTTGTCGCTGACATTTTTCTCAATATGCATGATATCAAGGTTATGACGCAACATATTATTCGCTCAATACGGCAGTTTGAAAAAATATACTCTGCTTACGCCATTGTTGAGTCCTAGTATCAACCATACCCTGACCTCAGGAATGCCGTTGATGAGTCCCAGCATTAGTTTCCACATTTTTCTCGAAGAAAACTTCAATATCCTTGACTTTTCTTAAAATTTCAATGCCACTCAGTTGCAGAGGAGGGTTTCTTCTTTCCTCTTTTTCATCAAACCTATTGCGAGCCATCCTAAATTTATGACCCGGAAATAGAAAGCGGCGATGTCCCATAAAACACCACTTCTGACTATGAGGGAAACGCACTGGAGTTGAATCAAAGTTACAGTGCAGACAGGCTAATCCAGTATGAGTATTCCAACCTGATAAACATCCAAGGCTAAAGAAATCACTGATTTTCCACAAAAAGGCTGCATGCATATTGAACATTTTTTTACTGAAAGTATCGTACATCTTAACACTTTCAACTCATAACTCCTTCAACTCCTCAATTAGTGGTTGTAAAAATATATCTATATCAAAACTCGGTACTTTTCTCCCTGAAATTATCATTGACAACATGAATGAACTCTGTTTCATAGACATCTAAGGAAGAAGATGATACAGAATCAGCATAACTGGCCATATGCTGTAACTTGTAGATAGGTTTTCAAATAGATTGAAACCATCCGTTGCAAGGCCCAAACAAACATTTTTCAGATCTGATGCAAATTGAGGATTCAAAAGATCAAACCTCTTCCATGCCTCATAATCCTTCGAATGCCTCATCATGTCGTTATAAATTTTGTCTTCAAAATGCCATCTCATAAATTCAGCAATCTTAGAAGACATGAACAACCTCTGCAATCTTGGTTTAAGTGAAAAGTATCTAAGAATTTTATTAGGCACTTTTTTTTGCTTCTCCCCCTTTTGTTTCGGTTTCCACCTTGGTGCGGAGCACTTAGTACAAGTTTATCTACTTTCATGCTCACCTCAGTATAACATACAATCATTCTGACATGCATGAATTTTCTTGTAATTCAACTCCAACTTATTAATAACTTTTTTAGCCTCATAAAAAGAAGGCGGAATCTTCGCATCTGGGAATACATCGACAAGTAACTCAAATATCATCGACATAGCCTTGTCGCTTATCCCGCACAAACACTTGATGTGATCCAACTTCACCAAGAAAAATAATCTGGAATAATTTTTCCACCCTTCGTATAGTAGTTGTTGACCATCTTTTAGTAACTCATAAAAATCTTTGATCATATCATCCATTCTTTCTGCTGATTGTGGAACATGCATATCCACAGAATCGATGCTCTCGTTTTCGTGGTGAACCCCGAATGCATCATGGACTATGTCCTGCACAGGGTCATCTCGAACAATGAGTTCTGTTACCTCTATTGGCATTATAAGATGTCCTGCAGTAGGATCTTCTGTAATCATTTATCTGTGCAAACTCCATAAATTGTATCCCTCTGAAAATGGTTTGACGATCAAGTGTTGGCGCATGACCTCGATGAATTGTCATTTCTTGAATCTACACTTTGGACATGGGCATATTAGTCTACCTTCAACACCAGAGTTGGCATTTGCGAATTTTAAAAATCCGTCTAAACCATTCAGGTACTCTATTGATTGTCCAGGTTTATGAATCCAAGATTTATCCATATTTGAAATAATTATGAATTTAGATAACAATTAACCTAAATAACTCTTACTCTAAACTAAAAACACTACTATTTTGCATGGGAAGACAGTTATAGCAATTGATTCTGCATAAACCACAACACATATTGAAGAGCTTCAGAATGCATTAAGTGAAAAAAAATATTAAACACTTTATGATGGAAAGTGATCATTGACATTCAATGAAGTAACAAATAAAGAATCATACTCATTGGTTCGATATAAATAAAGAATTCTTATCCTAAAAAGTTTAAGAGAGATATTGAATTACAGAATTAAAAATAGAGAAATGAGATAGTTACTTGATCATAAAAAGTTTAAGATGCAAACTTAGATGCATAAAAATTATAGATTTCATTGGTAAGACTTGTCGCACCTTATGACAGTGGGATAAATGATACCATTGGGTTAGATAATATGAAATAAAACACTTGAAAAATCTCTATGAATCCAAGAAGGAAATTTCTAACTTCTTAAACAGTGCCATTGAGAAATTTTGTTGGTCATATGCCAATTTTATTTCATTCTCTTAATGTCATTGTTTGAAAGCTGCATTTCATGATTGAATTTGATAGATTACGTCGTCTTGGCAAGGACAACCACTAGCAGCAAAAGATTAAAAAATGATTTTGTATCTGCCAATACGATTTCAGTTATAATCTTTACATGCTAAAATTTCGTTAGAATTCAAATAGGGAATTAAAATTTCAATTCCCTATCTGAAAAAGTAATACCAGTGGCCCATATAAGAGCCATATATTTAAGGATAGTTCTACACAGTTACACCTAAGACATTCCTAGATACTAAAGAATCGAGTATAAGAATATAGTGCATTAAAAAAGCACCAAGAAAGATAAATATTACTATTTACACCCAATAAATATTAATAATTTATGTATATTATTTAAATACATTTATCAATATCATAATTATTTTCAATTCATCTGCATCGATTTTAATTAATATTTTTTAACACTAATAAACTTATATTTAAAACCGACTTCACTATTATTTTTTATTATAATTATGTTATTATATTTTTTTTTCATTTTTTAAAAACTACGTGTATTTTTAAATTAGTGTTTTAATTTTTTAAAAATAATTCCTAATACTAATTACGTCTATTTATTAAAATTTATTATTTTATCTCATCAACTGCGCTAATATTTTAATATTTTAATATTTTAGAATCAACTGTAATTCAACTCTACTAGTACTAATTTATGTATATTATTTAAACACATTTATCAATATAATAATTATTTTCAATTCATCTGCATCAATTTTAATTATATTTTTTAACAATAAATAACTTATATTTAAAACAGAATTCACTATTATTTTATACTAAATTTGTATTATTATATATATTTGTTAAACTTATATTAAAACATACATATATTTTAAAATTAGTGTTTTAGTTTTTTTAAAATAATTTCTAATACTAACTCCGTCTGTTTACTAGAATTTATTATTTTACTTCATCAACTGCACTTCAATTCCTCTACTAAATTTGTGATATTATATATATTTGTTTTCATTTTTTAAAAATTACTTGTAATTTTTAATAACAAATTTCATTTTTAACTACGTCTATTTAATAATTTTATCATATTATTCCATCAACTCTGCCTCAAGATCTCTATTTTTAATTTTTATAAATTCTTTTTAATACTATTTACGTATGTTTTACTTCATAAATAATTAAATCCAATATTTCAATATTACTCTAAAAAAATTACCTCCTATATATTTTCAACACACAAAATATATTATAATATTAAACATCATAAACATTGAAAATGTGACTCAAATTTTAAAATGTATTCATACATGTACATCACAATGTAAACTACATTTTTTAAATAAATATGAAATACATAAAATATCTATTATTGTCGCATTTTAATATAAAATATTTTAAAATAAATTTTTTTAAAATAAAAATAATTAAATTGCATACCTTCAAAAGGATTTCAAAAAAACAACGCACAAAAGTCAATAAGTTACCACAAATCACACCAAAATACATCAACTGATGTATTTTGCACACAAAAAATGTAATGTAAAGTGTTCATAATCAAAATGAAAGGGGAAAACGAATTTATAGAAGACCGCATAGTTTAACAAAGATTTAGAAACAGTTGTTAAACCACACATAACGACAATTTTTTTCCAAACTATCATTATAATTTGGTTTAACGACGATTTTTCTAAAACCGTCATTAAACCACACATATCCCGAGTAACAATCAAAATTCTAAATGTTACAGATCCACAACAATTTCTATAAATCATTGTTAAATAACGACAATTAAGTAAAAACCGTCCTTAAATAATGACGGTTTCAGTATAAACCGTCATCGTTTAACGACAGTTTAGAATAAACCGTCATGAGGCTTCACTATTTTCTATGAACGTTTTCTCTGCGACATATTACGACGGTTATAGCTAAACCATCTCTATTTAACGACGATTTTCCTTTAACCGTCGTTAAAATTGTTATTTTAACGACGATTAAAAAACCGTCATTAAATTTGACTTTAGAGATGATTTTTTTTTTACTGTCGTTAAATCTCTATTCTTATCTCTCACCTTCTTTGTAGTGTCTCACGCAAATAGGAGGCATCCCGCTCTCCTTCACATATCATATTTCGTGTTGACTGTAACACGAAGCTAACACTACCCCTACTAGTTGAGGCATTAAGGTGCATCATGACTAACATCGCCTACTGTTAGCAAACAATGTTTTCAAAAAGATTTCTCCACATAAATTATATTTTTACATATGTCATATCGTTCAAAACAGAGGTTTTAGTATAATACAAAATTTTCAATTTCAGTACAATTCCTCTATCAGAAAACTTTTCAATCAAGGTAATCACATATACATACTCATTGATAAGGCAATCTTATAACTTTATATATCAATGCCACATCCACAATATATTTTATTTACCATATAATGAGAAATATAATTTAAAATTACATATTCAATGAGTTCAAAAATTTATTTTTAAAATCATACTCTTCTTGAACTATATACTATATTGTAACAATTCAGATAATTTAATCCATTTCAAAGACATATAAAAGTATAAATAACTTGTGAACATAATTAATTATCCATTTAAAGTTCAAGAAGAGCATAGGGTAAGTCATAGAAAGAATTATTTATTCACAAGGTAAGGCTCTAGGTTAGACAGCCATAAAATGCACTTTTCTAATCTAAATCTGACCAAACAGACCTTAAAATTGAATTAAGAGATTCCAAAAACCTATAAAATGAATCTAGAATTGCAAAATTTGGCCTCTAAGAGCTTGGTCAACTGATGGGTGCTATTTTTGGCCTACAAAAACCAGTCGGATTTACTGTTCACGACGTACAAAAAGTTGTCAACTGGCTGAAAAATTTTCTATCTTAAGGTTTATTTAACTCCTGAATCCATTTATGGTGTCAGATTTTCAATTTGATGTCTCTAAATAAGAGTTTCAGAGTTTACCTTTTTCTAATATTTTTTACTTCCAATCTGGGGCGATTTTGCAGCTAATTTGAAAAATTGTTCGGACAAAATTGTAGTATTCTCCGTCCTGAATCTAGTGGTACCTTTAGTTTTGAGATCAGAGGTCAAGAGACACTCTAGATCTAGGGAGAGAACATGAAAAAGAGAAAAATATTATTCACACTATTCACGAAGATTTCTTATTCTTCTTTACGCTGTGTCTCCCCTCCCCCTTTTTCTTTCTTCTTTGTTTATACTTATTATTATTTAAGAATTATATAAATAAAATTTATATTTGTTTATTATATATATAATAATATTATTTTTCATCCTAAAGTATCTTAAAAATTTTAAAAAATTTATATCCTGGCAAAACTTTAGTTGAACTCTTAAATCATGATTTTTTTTATAAAATTTTAATAAAACAAATCACAATATAAAATATCTTCATGCATATTAAAAGAAAGAAATTTATAAAAATAAAAATAAAATTTATTTAAAGCCAAATATAATTTTTTTAAGTAAAATAAAAATTATTTTAATTAAAAGCGTATTTACTTTTAGCAACATATAATCATTTAAAATAAAAGTATATTTGTTTATAGCAAAATATTATTATTTAAAAATTAAGGGATATTATAATTACATTTATCCACACTAATTTTTGCTCCTAGTTATTGTTTCTCTTAATTTATTAATTTTTACAATAGGTTTTAATGTTAGTTAGTGAAATTATTAGAATGCCTTTCTTATGAAGAGGACAGATGGAGTATTAAGCAAAAAAAAATGCATTTTGATAATTTTACATAATTATTGTTAAATTTAATATCCAATTTGACATATAAATTAGGAGATCAATTGTAGAAATCAAAAGATTAGAAAAAAAAAGTGCAATTGGATCCAAAAATTTGGGCTAAAAAATGTGAGGATGTGTTTGGTCTATGAAAATATTTTCAATTTTCATTCTTTATTCTCATTTCGTAAAATATATTTTTATTTGCAAGTTTTCATTATTTAAAAAATATATTTATTTTGTAAAGTTAAAAAATTTGTTCATATTTATTTTCAAATTTAATTGATATAGATAGCTATAAATATTAATTGATTTTTTTAGTTTGATCTTCCAAAATTATCATATTATTTTTCTTTCATTTAATAATTATGATAGATTCTCTTTTAAAATTATAAAAATGTCACCAATTATTTTTTAGAAATATTGAAAATATCTTTTAGACGTTTCATGTTTTAATAATCGCTTTCACAATGTCATTTATATAGTATGGTGTGCTTGACATATAAAATTTTCAATATTATATTTATGTATATTTTCTTTTCCTAAAAGAAATTAGATTAAAAAGAAAGGAGATAAATTTAAGAGCCAATGAAAAAAAAAAAAGGAACTCAGTCATCCCAAACTCTCCAAATTAAGGAGGTCTGAAAATTAGAATATAGAGTTTAGTGGAATCGGTTATTGATAAACTCTCCTTACCCATCTCATCCCATTATTTTTCAACACTTGAAAATAATTTGGATATTAATTTAGGAAAAAAAATGTTTATTCCTAGTTCAAGATTGAGTCATTTACAAACAACCCATTCAACTTGGAAAGTAGCTTTCACGAACATTTAACACCTTCTCTTCATTTTCTCGGTAACAAAACTAACGGAAATACCACGTCACTGGCCCCAAAATACATAGACTTTTGATGCTATCATTATATGTAACCTTAAAGTTGAGATGCCATGTGAAAATATGTAATACTTCTGTTAGTTTTATTAAGACAAAATGACCAAAATGTATTAAATACTTGCTAATGAAAATTACGGAAGATAAATTTTTTACTTTCAAAATTATAAAAAAATATTTACAAATAACTCAATTTTAAAGAAGAGGATTTACACTTTTTTTTCCTATAGTTTTAGAATCTGAACTCACTGACCCAGTTCAATAAGTGATCCAATGAACCGATCCAATTGTAACAATCTGAGCATTTTTGCAATTCAACCGAATTGGTCTAAATTGACCGGTCAGCAAAACTGATGTCGCAAGACAATTAAACTGAACTAGAACAAAATTTCTTTTTTACAAAATTAATTCTGTATCACTATCTTCCATTAATGTGACAACAATTTTTTTATAAATTAATATTTACATATTATTTATCAAAATAAAGTATATTATATCTATTACATCAATTTTTATAAATATTATATTTAATTTGATTTGATTTACAGTATATATTAATTTATAATTATAAATAGTTAGTTCGATCCATTTAATTAGTAACCTAACAAATAAATTAAAAATTCAATTATTCAAGTTCTTTAATGATTCAACGTTGAATCTGATTTCAATAATTATATTTTTCATTTAAATTTATTCCTGCCCATCTCACCTGATCTCTAATCCACTCTCCCAATTACAACAAGATCAAGAGAATCAACATCATATCCCATCTTAGTCCGCCATTTTCCCATCAAGGTCCCACACTTTATTTTTTCTCATTTAGGCAAGAACAAAACCCTCTTTCCCTTCATAGACCATAAAATGATCACACCTTCCCTTTCTTTTTTAATTTCTCAACTCAATCATCAATCCCATATTTTTGCTACAAACAAAAGTGATACTTTATAAATAAGATATTAATAATTTGAAAATAAAAGCTAAAAAAGTTATCTTAGTCACGTGACCTTGTTTCCTTCCATCTGGCTTTTGCATGCCCTACATTACAATGATTTTTTTTAAGGTCAAATGGGTCAGTATCCACAGCAACATCTAAGGTAAATAATCAGTTCTACGGTGATTTTTTCTCTTTCTTCCAATATGATTTAAGGGTAAATCAAGTAGTCGAGTATTGTATGGATGACTTATATTGAGATTTGTACATATTTATAAATATAAATAAATTTCAATAATATCAACCTAATCTAATATAATAATAGAAGTCAAGTTCTTCGTACACTTACTTATGATTTAATCTCATGTGACAGAGTTTACTCCATATATGTTTTTTTTTCAACTATCAAAGTATCTCTCCACTCAATTGAATGAAAGATTCATGATCTTTCTCGGGTTAAGAGTGTAATGGCTAAAGCTTTTCTCAAGTTAGCATATCTAGGAATCGAATATTTTCCTTTTTTAAGAGTTTAAACAACCACTACCAATATGACCATGTACCATTGGGTATGCTCTTATTTGTTTTTGCTAGAAGTTAATAATGAATGTCGATACAAAACATGAATTACTACGCAAAAACTTAGGCATTACATCGTCAAAATAAGACACTTATGATATTATGTAATTAGTAGTGTTAGTAATTATTTTAAAATTCTTCTAAGAGTTTTATATAAAGGCTACATATGTTTAAGATTCTTTGTACAACTTCATATCACTTAAAATGATCATATATGACTAATTATGACTTTTCATATTTCAAAATATTATGTGTTTGGTTTGTAAAAATATTTTTAGGTTTTATTTTCTATTTTCGTTACATAAAATATATTTTCATTATTTAGAAAATGTGTTTGTTATGTGAAGTTAAAATTTTGTTCATAATTATTTTCAAATCAAATTGACATAGATGACTATAAATATTATTTTATTTTTGAATTTGATATTTTACAATTATGAGATTACTTAGATGTTGTTTAATAATTATGATAAATTTTCTTTTAAATGACAATAAAACCGCTATTTTTTTTTGGAAACAGTAACATCGTAGTTTATATGTTTTCTATTTTCGCCCCATTTTAGAAAACATTTTCAAAAAATATTTTTTTAAAACTCTACCAAAAGACATGATTTCTGTTTTTAATGAAAACAAAAAAACAAGCAAACTAAGCAAGCCGTGACTTGTCACTTTTAACTAATCCGGGCAAGTAGGTATGAGCAAGTGTTGTTGTCTACAAGTTTGTGTATTTTTGATATTACACCTACTTTTTCCCATCTCCACTGAGAATAGGGTTACTTATAAGTACAGTTGAACAGTATTTTGTAACAATAGTTTTGCGTAAGTTTCATGGTTAAATTTAAGTAGCATAATCCAATTTATATAGTCAATGTAGATACTTAAATTACTTATAGGTAGTTGTAGCCATGTTATCAGAAGTCTTAATTACATAATCAGACTTTTGAAAGAAACTATATTTGGAAATTTGATAAAATTTTGTATCATGGATCTTTGGCATTTCCCAGTTGTCAACCAAGGGATTTATATCTTCAAAGTGGATTTCTTCTTTAAATATTGATTTGGAAGAGGATTTGAGTTTCATAATTAAAGAGGATAAGGAAGATGAAGAAGAAATAAAGCAACTAGATAGAGAACGAAGCATGAAAAGTTTAATTTAAAATTTCTCCCTTGCCTAATATCATCACCATAAGGTTTCATAAGGTGACTGGAATAAATATTAATTTACTATTGTTAAATGAAATAAATATTAATTCTTCAACATGAATCGTTCATTCTGAGCTGTCTATCCTACCATCTTAAGATCAACATGATAACATGGGTGACAGGTAGGGGTGTAAGTGGGTCGGGTTCGGTCGGGTTAAGGGATAATTTCAAACCGACCAAACACCAATCAAGTTGCAGCTTACCCATCTGAAACTGACCAAGGAATAAGGTGAACCAAGGCATATCGGGTTGTTTCAGGTGAAAAAGATTAAGTTCGGTTTATCCAAGATTTCAGGTTTGGCGGCTTGGGCGGG
The DNA here is from genome assembly GCA_037074535.1 of Gleditsia sinensis. NCBI lineage: Eukaryota > Viridiplantae > Streptophyta > Magnoliopsida > Fabales > Fabaceae > Gleditsia > Gleditsia sinensis. Next base: position 23,173,246 of record CM073474.1, on the reverse strand, counting down.
TCAAAGAGATATCCACACAAAAAAATGTTAGAATAAGGTCTTTTCTATTTCTCTAGCATAAAGACAGTTAATAACTAGCAATTAGAATGAAAAGAGGACACAATATGACTTTCTAACAATTAGAAATAAGGCTTTCTAACAATATAACTATTAACTAATCAAATTTTAAAGACGTAAAAATTTATAACATGACCATGCTTAAATGCATTTATCAATTAGATAAAATAGAACATGCTTTTAGAATGAGAGTTTTTGTCACAATAGAAACTAAACACTATTGATCATTAACACCAGATAAAAAAATTGATAGAAACTTTCATTATTAACAGTCACATTTTGAACTTGGAGTGCGAATGCCTTATCCAATGTCCACTATCCAGCATGTCTCCCTATAGATGTATTCATCCGAGATATATAATCAATACATGAAACATTAGCAAACCTACCAAATTCTAGAGGATCCATGAAGGTATTTTTTAATAATAAAATAGTAATAAAGATAGACTACTCACTACAACAAAACCGCCGCATTGCGGTGGTTTTTGAGTGGGCATAATGACGGTTTTGACTGTCGTTATACCCTTTAACGACGGTTTAAAAATTGTCGTGGAACTCCAAGCATAGCGACAGTTTCAGCCAACCGTAGAAATAATTGTCGCTATGACTGGATTAACGACGGATTTTAAAACCATCATTAAACCAGTTTTAACGCTGATTTTTAACCACCGTTAAAAGTAACGACGGTTTAAAAACCGTCGTTACTTATAAAATTTTTTTAAAAAAAAAATTATATCAATTTTATTTTTAATTTAAAATATAATATTTTGTGCTATCCATAATACTAATAATGATTAAATTTTTTTATTATTAAATTTTTATGCAAAATAAAAATTAATTTATATTTTTAATATTTTATAAATTAATTTAGATACATTTTATTTTATTATATAATAATTAAACGTGTGAATTATTTAATAATTAAAAATTTTATTTTAAAATTTATTAATATTTAACTAGATACTAAATATGCATAAATTATTGAATTATAATGAATCTATATATAAAAAAAATATGTACAAAAAAATTAATAATAACGAACGTAACAAAATTACATATACAAATATAATAACTAAATCAAGTTTCCGGACCCTGCAGATGCTGATCACGCTGATGCTCACTATCACGATCGCTGGGGTCCTGAAAAATAATTTTTGTTTCTTAGAATTTTTAGTGTTTTGAAAATAAACAAAATTATACCAACAATTTTTATGTATTAAAAGGTTAACCTGGGTCTAGGACTATGAAGTCCTGAAATTTCAGGTGGCAGCTGACCTTGAAATTTTTGTAGCAGGAACGTCATAGCAGGCTCCATCTGTGTTTGCCGTGCTGCGAGCTCAAGGTCTCGTCGCTGGAGCTCAGCGTCTCGGCTCAGCGTCTCGTCACTGCTGCTCAGCGTCTCGTCACTGCTGCTCGACATCCTGCTCATGCATAGCTGTCTTCAAGCGCTCCACCTCATTCTGTAAGTCGTTGTATGATGGCTCAGACTGTGAGCTCGATCCAGACGAACCACGACTGAAGACTTGAGTTGGGCAAACACCCAACCCAAATCCTCAAACGCGACCAGAGTGCTCCTTAGTGCCAAGAGCTCTCACAAGCGAATCAGCCGTCGAAAGCTCTTGGGACGAGCTGTCCTCCTACTGGATCGAAGCAATTTTCTCCTAACATTCAATAACAGACAATTAATAATATTAAACATTATCTAAAAATTAAATAATTACCCACGTATGGTTGATAAAATTTTATTACTTACTGCAACAGGCCGAGCTTCGTCGTTGATGTATGATTTGTCAGCTCTTTTATGAGCTGTCGTCCATACATCACCACGAGTCACTGGACCCCCAAGAGCAATCTCCTGAAAATGATAATAATTAATCAATTTATGATTATATATATTATAGTCTTCTCAACATTTAAAAAAACAAAATATTTTTAGATTTAAACTTACCATCTCCGCCTTTTTACGCGCAAGGCTCTTGGATCCAGTAGTGTGTGGCATTGTCAGTTGTCTTCTGTTCTGTTTATTCTTCGCAGCCACATCCTAATTAATCACATAGAAAAAATAATTAGTGAAAATACTTAAAAGTTAAATTTTATAAATATGTTAATATACACAACTTACCCTAGACTTCGCGTCAAGGCGATAGTCTATGAAAGTTGCCCACTGATCAGGTGGGATGCCTGTCGGGACTTCACTCCACAACAAATCTCTGGTCTTTATACCATCGTACGCCAAGTGAAATAAATTGTATCATGCCACTCTTCATTTCGCTCCTAGCAACTGCATTATCAGTTTTTTGTGTTGATCCATCACATTAAAATGTGTCTGCAAACGAAAGTAAAAAATTAGTTACACATAAATTACACATAAATTACAAATAAATGTAATTAATTAAAAAAGATATATGTTTTCATACTTGAATATTATTTACGAAGACATTCGTCTTCGACTGCTGAAGAATGCTCCTCCAGTCCCTGTAGGAGATCGGGAATAACCAAAAGTTATCCCCGATGGTGCCGAGGAAGACACCGAGCAAACCACCACTGTCTCCGATAGCTTGATGATTGTCGTTGAATTGGACAACCACCTTTGACCCCTGAGGCAGGGCCCATACGTGGTGGACAGTCAACTGTCTGGACGTCGTCTTCCCGGTCCCGTCTGTCAAAATAATTAGTGACAATTATATATTATGTTACTAAGACAAAATTAAAAGCATAAAGTGTACATGTTTACAATACTCACCGACTACATCAATTGTCCAACTCCTCCTGCGTTTGCGCTCCTGCTCACCGAGCTAATGCTCCTCCTCTACACCGCCAAAGATTGCGTCAAAATCGAACGTATAATCATCGTCCTATGCCTGAGCGTCAGGTGAGGGGAGTGTGCAGAGGACGGCCTGCGAATCCAGTGGATAGGTGTCACGTCCCTAATTTTAGGGCACGTGAAACACGTATATTATGAACATATATTTTCCATAAACATGAATATCCCAATCCTTTATCAAGGAAACAGATACATATAGGTTTTTCCATACATATACCATATACAAATCAAGTACATATACATCAGAGTATAGCAGAAGCAAGAATCCTGCCTGTGGCGTTCAGAGCAACTCTAGAGTACATTTATATTACATTTGTAAACACTGAGAGCCAAGAAACAATTTAAGTTCACCACAGAAGTATGACACCTAGTCGATCAAGAAGCTGCAGGACCAAACTCTGGGTCTTTATCTGAAAAATATGTCAACCACGTGTAATGAATTTTACAACTCAGTGAGCAGACAATACCTCCTATGACCTCTCAGGTCAACATATGAATGTACTCTTTATTTTTAAACTTATCACATTGAAAATCACAATTCAGATATACATCCATATGGACCCGTATTTTCAAATTTTCTCAATTCAAATCACATTCGAATATCTGTAACCACATATAATAAATCAAACTTAATATGCATTAAAAATCTATTTTTTTTATATAATGCTCATGTATATCACAACTTTCAATATACTCAATAGATAAACATGGAATGTGAGTTCATCACCCTTCTGCCTCCTCACATTACCATAGTCACAGTCACAATAGGTAATCAGGAAATGTGAGTTCATCACCCTTCTGCCTCCTCACATTACCACTGACAGCTTCAATAGGTCAACAGAGAATGTGAGTTCATCACCCTTCTGCCTCCTCACATTACCACTGTCATCATCACAATAGGTAATCAGGGAATGTGAGTTCATCACCCTTCTGCCTCCTCACATTATCCCTAATACCTCCTTCACAATACCGTCTCAAGCCATATAACACGTCAATATTCATCAATATATATATATATATATATATATATATATATATATATATATATAAATGTATAAAAGTGCACATCCATCAAATGCAATGCATAATTATCAAACAACTCGCCATGAGTTTTATGCTTGTCATTCAATCATATTCGGCAACTTATAACTTTACATATCATTCAAAACAGAGCTTTCAATCTCAATATATTCCTCTATCAAAACTTCAAATCAAGGAATCACATATACATGCCCAAATCCGAGGCAAACATATCACTATATAAATCAATATCATGTGCATAACATTTTTCATTTGCCATATAAAGAAAAATATATGTAAAAATTGCATGTTCAATGTATTTTAAAATTCATCTATTATAAATTATCCATTCAGGGTTTATCACATATATATATATATATGCCCTTTCTCCAAGGCAATCAACTAACGTTATAAAACAACGCGTCGTATACAATATCACATATTCAATAAGTTCAACAATCTCATTTTCAAAACCATACTCTTCTTGAACTATATTTCTGATAGTAATCAATTCCAGATATCTTAATCCATTTCAGATACATATAAAAGCATAAATCACTTGTAAACATAATCAATTATACAATTAAAGTTTAAGAAGAGTATAGGGCAAATCATAGAAAGAATCATCTACTCACAAGGTAGGGCTCCAGATTGAATAGCCCTAAAATGTTCTTTTCCAAGTCTGAATTTGACCAAATAAACGTCAAAAACGTGTTCGTAGGGTCCAAAAACCTTGAAAATGATTCCGGGAGCGGTCACTATTCACCGCCGAAAAATACTATTCACCACCGAAATCACTATTTATCGCTACTATTCACGCAGAAATCACTATTCACTACCACATAAAAAGTTACCAAATGGCCGAAGAGAATGCATATCATAATGTTTATCTAGTTTCTGAATCCATCTACGGAGTCAGATTTTCAATTAGAAGTCTCTAAGTAAGATTTTCAGAACTTACCTTTTACCGAGATTTTTTACTTCAGATCTACGGCAATTCAACGGTTGATTTGAAAAATTGATCGGTCAAAACTAAATTATTCTTCGTCCTGAATCCAATAACACCTTAAATTTTGAGATTGGAAGCCAATAGGCACTCCAAATCGAGAGAAAAAGCTGAATGTTACTATTTACTCACTATTCACTACTATGCATCTTTCCCGATGTTTCTTTCGACTGACTCGTCCCCGGTTTCGTTTTATCATTTCTGCTTCTTTTTTTAATATAATAATAATTATTAAATAATTAATAATAGGATTTTCTTTTATAAAAATTCATATAATTTCTGTTTTTTATCATAAAATATCCCAAAATTTTCTAAAAATTCCCATTCTCATAAATCTTTAGTTAAACTCTTAAATCATGATTTTTCTTGATACAAATTGTAATAAAACAAATTTCAAAACAAATATCTTTATTCATATTAAAATAAATAATATTTCTAAAAATACCATAAAAATTCATTAGAGGCCGGTATAATTATTTTAAGTAACAAAATACTTCTTTTAATTAAAAGTCTACTTATTTTTAGCAAAATATAATCATTTTTAAACAAATAAACATATATTTGCTTAGAACAAAATACTATCATTTAAAAATAAAAATTACGCGCCAAAACATAAATTCTCATATTCCTTTTGTAATTCTTTAATCCATGTAATAAATATACATATTTTCTACAGTTCTTATCTCTATTTTCAAAATTTTCTCTTTTATTCTAAATTTCCTTTAATTATAATTTTCGTTAAATTTTACGGTTATTACAATGGTAGTTACTATCAGGGACTGATGACGCAACAGCCTCCGACTCCATAGTAGGCTGTCCGCCCTCACTAATCGCTCCACGGGGCATGGGAGTGTGAGAACTGGACGCCTCTGCCATGCCCGTGTAGAGTGATCTAACCTTCTTCATCGTCACCGCTACTGAAAAAATGAAATTAATAAAACAATTATAAAATAAACTTTGCCTAATAAAAGTTATGGAAATAAATAAAATAATACAGTAATTATAAGTAGTCTAAAATATATATAAATAGGCGGCAACAGCAAAACTAATACCGTAACAAGCATAAATTAACTTCTCCTTCTGAAAACAATCTTTCTAAATTTTGCGTGTGTAACGGATCACTCTCGTAAATAATATTTTCATCTGCATCGCCCATCTCGTATAAGTCACGGGGTTTTAAATGCATCACTATACTCCAGTTCTTGTCCAGCTCATCTTGTACATAGTACACTTGATGAGCCTCAGATGCCTGGATGTATGGCTCGTCATCATCATTTTCACCAGTGTGAATCAACCAAGAAAAATCGACCGATGTCACCCCGAATTCATCAATTGAAATTCCTCTCGTTATAGTTGTGTTGGCCCACATACACTTAAATAATACGACTGTAAAATGGCCATGGTAGTTTAACTCGATAATGTTCAATAGTTTTCCGTAATACGGGACGCCACCAAATTGCATGTTCGTGTCACTACTACTTGCATAATTCATCATCCCGAAAGTACTGTAAACTCTACTATTTTGAGATGTCATCCCTTGATCTCGCTTTAAAGTTCAAAATTTGAATCCATTGACATTGTAAGCACTGTATCGACGTGCTCTATCTAGTGGACCAAGTGCCAGATATTTTAAATCAACACACTGCGATCCATCGGCATCAATTGCGATCTGGAAAATGAATAAAAGATGAGTTGTACTCATATTTGACATATGAATTAAATGTGACCATGTTAAAATACTTACACGACGTAAAAACCAAGAGACAAATTTTCTGTGGACTTTTTTATCTATCTCGGTAGATGATCGCATCTGACTTCTTAAATTATGCCCTACATAGTCTCTAAATTCTCTGTTGAGAAAACAATGTCTAAACACTTAATGCTACACAGGACAAAAAATTGTATGCAAATGTAGCTAAGTGTGAGTTAACTTACTATAAGTAAGGATCAACTTCTTTGTAGTTTATTAAGACATGCCGATGAGCCAGCAATTTTTCCTGGGAAAAAAGGGTGAAATAATCAAATCCACCAACTGGTCTTCCTATTAGTGGGAACAAACCCCTGTCAGACGTCCCAACATTGGGTCGATCATCCACACGAGGAGGAGGATTGAAGACAGTGTCAACACCATCTATGTACCTGGAACAGAATAATAAAACTTCTCCTGCAATGTACGACTCTGCTATTGAGCCTTCTGGCCTTGCTCTATTCCGCACGAAAGATTTAAGTTTACCCAAGTATCTAGAGAACATAGATTAAATGAATAAAATTAGATTAACAATAATGCAAAAAATTGGAATTGTGTTTTTAATGTTTTATCTTTCGATGGGATACATCCAACGATATTGAACTGGTCCTCTTAACTTCGCTTCCATGACCAAATGTACAGTCAAGTGCACTATGACTGTAAAGAAAGACGACGAAAATAACATTTCAAGATGGCACAGCGTCATAATGATTCGATTTTGAAGTTGATCAAGTTCATTAACATTCAAAAATCTAGAACAAAGTTGTCGAAAGAATGAACAGAACTCGATCAAAACTACAGATACCGGTTTGGGAAGTGTTTTTCTTATGGCTAACGGTAACAATTGTTCCATAAGGATGTGACAGTCGTGACTTTTTAGTCCTCCTATCTTACACTGTCTTACGTCAATACATCTGGAGATATTACTGGAATAACCGTCAGGTACATATACATTCTTAAGTGTTTTTAGAAATAATTCCTTACCTGCATTTGTCAACGTGAACAAAGCAGGTGGATATTTACCGTCATCATCAGGCCACAGCTCAGGCCTCACACCAAACTCCTTTAAGTCTTTCTGCGTGTTTACGTGATCCTTTGAACGGCCAGAATCATTAAGTAAAATGTAAATGATGTTGTCACAGATATTTTTCTCAATATGCATGACGTCAAGATTATGGCGCAACATATTATTCGTCCAATACGGAAGTTTGAAAATTATAATTTTCTTACGCCATTTTTGAGTTCCAGCATCAACCGAACCCTGACCTTGGGAACGTCATTGTTGAGTCCGAACATCAATTTCCACATTTTTTCCAAAGACAACTTCAATATCATCGACTTGTCTTAAAATGTCTACACCACTCAGTTGCGGAGGAGGGTTTCTTCTTTCCTCTTTTCCTTCAAACCTATTGTGGGCCAGCCTAAATTTGTGATCCGGAGATAAAAAGCGGCGATGTCCCATAAAACATCACTTCCGACTATGAGGGAGACAAACTGGAGTAGATTCAAAGTTACAGTACGGACAGGCTAATCCAGTATGAGTATTCCAGCCTGATAAACATTCAAGGCCAGGAAAATCACTGATTGTCCACAAAAGAGCTGCATGCATATTGAACATTTTATTGCCAAAGGAATCGTACGTCTTAACAACTTCAACCCATAACTCCTTCAGCTCTTCAATTAGTTGCTATAAAAATACATCTATATCATTCCCCGGTGATTTTTTCCCTGGAATTATCATTAACAATATGAATGAACTCTGTTTCATAGACATCCAAGGAGGAAGATTGTACGAAATCAGCATAACTGGCCATATACTGTAACTTGTATATAGGTTTCCAAATGGATTGAAACCATCCGTTGCAAGGCCCAAACAAACATTTCTCGGATCTGATACAAATTGAGGATTTAGAAGATCAAATCTCTTCCATGCCTCAGAATCCTTTGGATGCCTCATGATGCTATCAGAAATTTTGTTTTCAGAATGCCATCTCATAAATTCAGTAGTTTTAGAAGACATGAACAACCTCTGAAATCTTGGCTTAACTGGAAAGTATCTAAGAATTTTATTAGGCACCTTTTTCTGCTTCTCCCCTTTTTGTTTCGGTTTCCACCTTGGTGCGGAGCACTTACTACAAGTTTCGCTACTTTCATGCTCACCCCAGTATAACATACAATCATTCTGACATGCATGAATTTTTTTGTAGTTCAACCCCAACTTATTAATGATTTTTTTAACCTCGTAAAATGAAGGCAGAATCTTGGCATCTGGGAATACATCGACAAGCAACTCAAGTACCATCGACATTGCTTTGTCGCTTAGGCTATACAAACACTTGATGTGGTACAACTTCACCAAAAAAGATAATTTGGAATACTTTTCACACCCTTCCTAGAGTGGTTGTTCACCATCTTTCAGTAACTCATAAAAATCTTTGACACTATCATCTATTCTTTCTGCTGACTGTGGAACTGGCATATCCACAGAAGTGATACTCTCATTTTTAGGGTGAATCCCGAATGCATCACAAACTATGTTCTGCACAGGGTCATCTCGAACTATGGGTTCTGAGACCTCAATTGGCATTATAACATGTCCTACAGCAGGTTCTTCTGTAATCATTTATCCGTGCAAACTCCAAAAATTGTATCCCTCCGGAAATGGTTTGACGATCAAATGTTGGCGTACGACCTCGATGAGTTGTCATTTCTTGAATCTACACTTTTGGCATGAGCATATTATTCTACCTTCGACCCCAGAGTTGGTATTTGTGAATTTCAAAAATCAGTCTAAACCATTCAGGTATTCTATTGATTGTCGAGGTTTATTGATCCAAGATTTATCCATTTCTAAAATAATTATGAATTTAGATAACAATTAACCTAAATAACTCTTACTCTGAACTAAAAGAAAACATGACTATTTTACATGAGAAGGGATTTGCAATTGATTGTGCATAAAACACAACACATTTTGAAGAGGTTTAAAATGTTTTACGTGTAAAAAAGTTTTAACAAACTTTATGATAATTGGCATTTAATGAAACACCAAATAAAAAATCTTCGTTATTGGTTCGCTATAAATAAAGAATCCTGATCCCAAAGAGTTTAAGAGAGTTATATAAGAGAGAGTGAGATAAATGATAACATTGGCTTACATAATATGAAATAAAACACTTGAAATATCTCTACGAATCTATGAACAAAAAATCTAACTTTTCAAACAGTGTCATTGATAAAGTATTTGGTCATGTGTTAATTTTATTTCATTCTCCTAATGTCATTAATTAAAAGGATGAGTTTTAATGATCAAATCTTTACGAATCTGAATTTTTTGGAAAGGACAACCACTAGCAGCAAAAAATTGAATTATGATTTTACATTTGTCGCTAGGATTTCAATTATAGTATTTACATGGTAAAATTTCTAATAAACTCATATAGGGAATTGAAATTTCAATTCCCTATCTGAAAAAGTAAAATCAGGGGCCCATACAAGGGCCATATACTCAAAAATAACTCTACTCAATTACATCTAAGATCTTGTTAGTTCCTTAATAGAAAATCTAGTGTAATTAATTAAAAGGATGAGTTTCATGATCAAATTTCTACGAATCTGAATTTTTTGGAAAGGACAACCACTAGCAGCAAAAAATTGAATTATGATTTTACAGCTGCCGCTAGGATTTCAATTATAGTATTTACATGGTAAAATTTCTAACGAACTCAGATAAGGAATTGAAATTTCAATTCCCTATCTGAAAAAGTAAAATCAGTGGCCCATATAAGGGCCATATATTCAAGAATAATTCTACTCAATTACATCTAAGATCTTGTTAGTTCCTTAATAGAGAATCTAATGTAAGAACAAAGTGCATTAAAAATTATTACACTATTATTTTTTATTAAAATTATGTTATTATATATTTGTTTCCATTTTTAAAAAACTACGTGTATTTTTAAATGTGTTTTATTTTTTAAAAACCAATTCATAATACTAATTTTGTCTATTTACTAACACTTATTATTTTATCTCATCACCTGAATAAATATTTTAATATTTTAATAACAACTGTAATATAATTTGACTATTACTAATTTATATATATTATTTACATACGTTTATCAGTATAATAACTATTTTTTATTTATTTGCATTAATTTTAATTATATTTTTTAAACAGTAAATAACTTATATTTAAAACTAAATTCACTATCATTTTATGCTAAATTTATAATATTATATATATTTATTAAATTTATATTAAAAAATACGTATATTTTTAAAGTAGTGTCACAATTTTTTATAAATTGTTTTCAATACTTACTTTGTCTATTTATTAAAATTTATTATTTTACCTAATCAATTACACACTTCAATTCATCTACTAAATTTATGTTATTATATATATTTGTTTTTATTTTTAAAACCTATTTGTAATTTTTATTAATTATTTTTTTTAACTATGTGTATTCAATAACTTTTTCATATTATTCTATCAACACCGCCTCAAGATCTCTATTTTTTATTTTTATAAATCAATTCTAATATTAAATACAAATATTTTACTTCAAAAATAATTAAGTATAATAATTCAGCATTATTAAAAAAAATTCGTCTTACATGTTTTCAACGAACATAATATATTATAATATTAAACATCATAAATATTGCAAAAGTAACACAAATTTTAAAATTGATTCATACAATGTACATCACAATGTAAAATATATTTATGAAAAAAATAGTAAGTACATAAAATATTTAATATTATCGCAATCTAACATACAATAATTTGAAATAAATTCATTGAAAATAAAATTAATTAGATTACATACCTTGAAAATGATTCCAAATAAATAACGCACAAAAATCAAAATCGAAGTGTCGTCCCAACGTCAAAAGATCTCCACAAAAGAAAATAAAAAATAATATAAGAAAATATTTTGAACATACAATATATAAAAAATTAATCAAATACAATTAAAAAATTAAATGACATACCTTGAGAATAATAAATACAAGTCACAAAGAAGACCTCAGTACAAAAACTCAAAAGTCACAACAAATAATTTCAGCTAGTGTATTATACGAAAAAATCTTATGAAAAACGTTTGTAATACAAATGAGGAGAGCTAGTGAATTTATAGGCGTACGTGTGGTTTAACGACGATTTTTAACCGTCGTTAAACCAAAAAAAACCCCTCGCTAAATGGGTTTAACAACGGTTAGAAAATAAACCGTCGTTAATTGTATGTTTAACGACGGTTAGCAAGACAACCGTCGTTAAACCACACAAAAATCGAGCAACGGTTCGAATTTCGAACGTTGGGAAGTCGACAACGGTTTCCTCAAAACCGTCGTCATTTAACAACGGTTTTATATGAAACGGTCGTCATTTAACAACGGTTTTATATAAAATCGTCGTAATGTCCGTAAATTTTTTCCCATCATTAAATCGACGCAGATCATTACGGTTGGATTCTAACCGTCCGTATTTAACAACGGTTTTGTGTAAACCGTCATTAATTACTTAACTTTAACGACGTTAAGAAACCGTCGTTAAAGTTGGCTTTAGAGACGATTTTTTGTAACCATCGTTAAATATCCGTTGCCATTCCCCGCCTTTCTTGTAGTGACTTTAATATTATCAATTAAGGTGCTAGTGGAATCCACAGGATAAATTTTTAATCTTGTACCGGCATCTATTAAATCTGTAATATATACATACACACACATAAATATGTATGTATGTATGATATTTTAACGTTAGGATTAAGACAAAGGCAACACATATGCCAAAGGGAGAATAAAAGAAAACTCTTACTATAAGAGTTTTTATAAAAATAAAGTAATTTTTTTTTGGTACATTAAAGTGATCTTTTTATTTGGCTAAGATATTTGTCTGTCCATGCACACATATTTTTGTAATCAAATTATTGCTCGTATTAGAGGAAACGAAATCAATCTAAACTAAAGATAGTACAAGTGTATTTATGTTAATCAATGAATTAATTAATTTAGTAGTATTAGAATTGTCTTCAAACTTGAAGATCTGAATTTAAATTCTAGTAAGAGTGAAATAAAAAAATGTATAAGCAAAAAGAGAGAGAGAGAAATATCATTTACTTATATATTCGTCGCAAAACAGTGCTGGCAGAAAATTGTCAATTTGCCATCATCGTGCCATTTGTCTCTCTTGTTTGCTCTGATGGATACTGCGTATCCTCTTCTCAATAGGTCCTCAGGCGGCAACTTTTAGAGATACGTTAGACACGGATCCTGTCTTCCCTGACAAAAGATTGTTTCTTGTATAAACTCAAAATTTATGGATTTCATTAACAAAATGAAATAGATATTGTTAGATCAAGTGTTTATTATTAGACCAAAAATGTAATAACTGATATATATCAATTGTGGGAGTGAGTGTTTACCATTAGGTAAAAAACTATAAATGTTAACAGGACGCAACTCTTTTTCACTTAAACCTATTAGTTCAATTGCTACATTTCATTTGTGACCCATCTCTATACTAGACCTCAGCTATGAAACAATTATTGTCATAACTGATCAATCAACAAATATGACAATAAAAAATTATAATTTTAATATATTAAAACCTTTTAGTTATGGTGAACAAATATTTTAACTTACATAAATTCATCAATTAGGAGCGGTTTGGATCCTATAACTATGCCGTCTCAAGTTTTAAGTCTTTTGAGCCTTCTCCTCCTCCTGTGTACCCTTTCTTTATTTTGAGGCTTTGAAGTCTCTCTCTCTATATATTTCTTTCTGTGTGTGTTTGCTTGCTTGTGAAGATGGGTGACCATTATGGTATGCCAGATCTCCGGCCGTTCATGTCAGGAAGAAACCATGAACTCACAAACCCAGAACTCTCAGAGCCACTACTTTCTGTCCAGCAAGGTGCTATACTACTACCACCCAATAGCTACGACCTCACCAGGGCTGAAGAGGTTTCCTCTCGTGGGTTCTCTGAGTTTGTAGCTTCTAGTACCGTGCTCAATCCCACAACAAACACTCCTACTATTGCTCTCGCTAATTCTGCAGATCATCATGCTACTGCTACTACTGCATTTTCTGCAGAAAAGGGATGGGCTACTGGATTTGAGAGTGGAAACAACAGGTGGCTTAGACAAGAAACTCTTTCTCTTCTAGACGTCAGATCTCGTCTTGATTCCAAGTTCAGAGACACTAATCACATAGGACCTTTGTGGAATGAAGTTTCCAGGTATATATAATCAGTTTTATAAATTGTAGTTATGGTCGCGGCTTGGTTACTGCAATTGCAGGTGTGACAAACGTTATGACATGATTTTTTCACAAATTCACACAATATTGTTGCTACTTGTGGTCTATTACGGCTGCAACGCAATTTTGTCGCAATGCAACACAGTGAATTTTTCATCATCTAATTAGGGATGGCAATTTTCTATGTTCATGCCAATTTTGCAAAGATTGCCTTGGGGGAGTCAAGAATGGGAAGAATTTCTTTCCTGTGAGAATCGACTAAGGGTAAAGTTTTTTCACTTAAAAAATAGAGTTGGTGTCGGAACTATAACCCTTAGCTTGCTTAGAATATGTTCATAGGCATGATTGTTTCACAATTTCTCACAATATTATTGTGATTTGTTGTGGTCTATTATGACTGCAACACAATTTTGTTGAAGTCCAAGGTTGTGAATTTTTATCATCCTCCAATTGTGGGGTGATGCAGTTGCGGCCACAACTCTTCCATAACATTGCAGTGGATGCAATTCACAATTTTAAACCTTAATATATATCAAATTCAACAACAAAAATTGGTAAAAAAGAAAAAAAGAAAAAGAAATCAAACCCTCTTTTGCTTTTCTATTTATTCCTGTTCAGATTGATGATGGCTGCATGGAAGTGGAAAAACTTTTATCGGTCGTTCTTCCTCTTTCTTTTTGTCTCACTGCTTTTGCAGCCTTTTTTTTAATTATAAATTTCTTTTCACGGTTCAAAATGACAGGCCAATATTTTAAAGCTAAGAGAGAGGTCCATGTTCTTTTCACTTCTCTATTTCTGGTTTTGTCTAAGAAATTCCCCTCAATCATTGAGTAGTTGCAGCTTTTTCTGTTTACGGGTGCATAAATTTCTCACCTTGAAACTTGAAAGCCTGTGTTTGTTTTATATTCCTATAACCTAATTTGCTCAGCTAGCAACAGAGTTCTGACGTCTATAATTTTTTGAGTAAATTACAATTTCTTTTCTTTTTGACTCAAATTTTTTTTTTTTTTAAAGTTTAAAGTATGTTATTTAATCTTTTTTATTGTTTATTATGTAATTATTTAACTGCATAGTATCTTCTTTAAATAGAATGATTAAGTTAATATAAAAATGATGAACAATTTTTCGTTTGAAGTCTATTTCACTTATTGGACAATTTTATAATTTTTTAAAATCATTATTGAGATTAAGATAACATTAAATTTTTTTTGTTAAATTAATCCTGGTGATAGTCTCATAATGTTATGAAACTGTATAAAAGCTATGTGATGCATGTGTTTAGGATAATATGGGAGGAATATGGGTACCAAAGAAGTGGAAAGAAGTGCAAAGAGAAGTTTGTGAATTTGTACAAGTATTACAAGAAGACCAAGGATTGCAAAGCTAGTAAACAAGATGGCAAGCACTATAGATTCTTCCGCCAGCTTGAAGCTATATGTGGGCAAAGAATTGATGCCTCTACTTCAGAAATCATCCACCATGCCAGAAACTCTAATATTGCTCCCTATAATCAAACTCCAACCTTCCAAACTATTAGTACTCAGCAAGACACTGAACAACTTCATTCCCCTAGTTTCTCTAACTCATCGAAATTTACGACATCCTCGTCTGAAAACAATGACGAGGAGAATGATCTTTCAGACAGCGCAAGGGAGAAGAAGGGAAAGAGAAGCAGGAGAGCTGTGGTTGAGGAGCTCGTGGACTCTCACATGACGAAGGTTATGGAGGCTCAGGATGCTTGGATGGAGAAGATCTTGAGTGCTGTTGAACAAAGAGAAGTAATGGCTTCTAAGGAAGAGGAAAGAAAGAGAGAAAAGTCAATGAGGTTTGTTAGAGAAGCACATGAACGATGGGCCAGACAGCGAGCTTGGATTGAAGCAAGAGATGCTGCATTAATGGAGATTATTGTGAAGAAGCATATAGAAAATAGAGAAAATTGCATTTATCCACAATGATTTTTGCTCCAAATTGTTGTTTATCTTGATATATTAGTTTTGACAATTGGCTTTAATGTATATTAGTGAAATTATTTGAATGCATTTCTTATGAAGAGGAAAAAATGGAGTATTAAGAAAAACAAAAATATTTTGATAATTTTACATAATTATTGTTAGAGTTAATATTCAATTTGACATATAAATTAGAAAGTCAATTGTAAAAATTAAAAGACTAGAAAAAAAATAACAATTAGATGCAAAATTTAGGGGGGGAAACGTAAGGGTGCATGTAAAAATATTTTTAGTTTTCATTCTTTATTTTCATTTCTTAGAATATAGTTTTATTTGCAAATTTTCACTATTTAAAAAATGACTTTACTTTATGAAGTTAAAAAAAATTTCATATTTATTTTTAAATTTAATTGATATAGATAGCTATAAATACTATTTGATTTTTTAATTCAATCTTCTATACTTATTATATTATTTTTATTTAGTTTAATAATTATGATAAACTCTCTTTTATATCACAAGTTATTTTTTAAAAACATTAAAAATGTATTTTTATCATTTTTTTTTGTTTTAATAATTGTTTTCTCACAATGTCATTATTGTATGGTGTGCTTGAAAGATAAAATTTTCAATATTATGTTTATGTATATTGTCTTGACTAAAAGAAATTAGATTAAAAAGAAAGGAGATAATAGCAAATGAAAAAAGAAAAGGAATTCAATCGCCCCAAACTCTCCAAATTAAGGAGGTTTAAAAATTAGAATTAGAGTATAGTGTGGGATTGGTTCTTGATCAACTCTTCCTAATCAATCTCATTCTATTACTTTTTAACACTAAACAATAATTTGGATATTATAGTAAAAAGAATGTGTATACCTAGTTCAAGATTGAGTCATTTACAAACGACCCATTCAACTTGGAAAGTGATAAATTACTCCTTGCAGCTTTTGCTAACCAGCATTTAAGAATACTTCCGTTCATTTTCTTAATAACAAAACTAATGAAGATGCCAGGTCACTAGCCCCAATATGCATAGACTTATGATGTTATCATTATATATAATCTCAAAGGTGAGATGCCATGTGAAAAAAAAATGTAACCTTCCTGTTAGTTTTAGTAGTAGAAAATGAACAAAATGTATTAAATGCTTACTAGTGAAAATTAAAGAAGATATATTTTTTTACTTTCAAAATTATAAATATAAATATATATATATATATATATATATATATATATATATATATTTAAAAATAAATCAAATTTATAGAAAATAATTTATGTTTTCCCACATAGTTTTGGAATCTAGGCCAACCCCTCTAGATCAACTGCTAACCCAATAAATCAAGCATCAAATTGATCCAATTCTAACAGTATAGCTATTTTTACAATTCAATTAGATTTAATCTAAATTGACACATTAGCTGAATTGATGTCTCAAGACAATTCAACTGAATTAGACTTAAATTTTTTTTATTAAATTAATTTTATATCATTATTTTTTATAAATTTAATAATAATTTATTTCTATAAATTAATATTTACATAATATTTATCAAAATAAACTATATTATATCTATTACATCACTTTTTTAAATATCATATTTGATTTGATTTTAAATATATATTAATTTTTAATTATCAATAACTAATTCCATCAATTTAATTAATAATCTAACAATTAAACTAATGGTTTAACTTTTTTAGCGATTCACCTTATCTCTTATCCACTCTTCCAATTATAAGAAGGCCAAGAGAATCATCATGCCATCTCATCTTAGTCCGCCATTTTCGCATCAAGCTAGGTCCCACTCTTTTCAATCGTCCGTACAAATTTTCTTTTCTTCCCGATTAGGCAAGACCCAAACCTCCTTTCCCACCGTAGACCGCAAAATGATCACACTTTCGCTTTCTTTTTGAATCTCTCAACTCAATCATTAATCCCATATTTTTGCTACAAACAAAAGTGATACAATATAATAAGATATTAATAATTCGAAAATAAAAGCTGAAAAAGTTATCTTAGTCAGGTGATATCAGTACTCTAGTCACGTGATCTTGTTTCATTCCTTCTGGCTTTTGCATGCCCCAGCTATATTACTAGTAATATTAAAGTTATTTTTAAGTCTGAAAATATTAATTTAAATTCTAGTCAGAGTGAAATAAAAAAAAAATGTATACATGTTAAACTAATTTAAAATTAATAAAGATGAATAGTGGGTTCCCCTTAAGGTTTGTATATAAGCTCCCATGAACCTAGATGCTACCAAATGCCCAAATTGGTTGCTAAAATATCATTTACTGTACATTCGTCACCAAATAGCGCAGGCACAAAATTGTCAATTTGTCTCTCTTGTTTGCTTCGATGGATACTACGTATTCTCTTCTCTCTGAGTCCTCAGACGGTAACTTAGATGCGTTAGACTCGGATCCTGTCTGCCTTGACAAAAGTTTTTTTTTTTGGTATAAACTCAGAATTTATCGGTTTCATTAGCAAAATGAAATAAATATCATTAGATGGAGTGTTTATCATTGAACCAAAAATATAATGGCCACCGTGTTCATTATGATATATATTAATTGTTGGAGCGAACATTATCATTGATTCAAAAGTTATAATTATTTATACAATTTTTTCTATATAAACTTATTAGCTGAAGTGCTATGTTTTATCTGTAACTCAACTCTATACATGAACTTCAGCCGTGGGATAGCTACTGTCATAACCCAGCCATCAAATATGACAATAAAAAATTATAACTTTACTATAATAAAACTTTCTTAGTTCATCAATTAACATTTGTTATACACAATTATATATATAATTAATTTTATAAAAAAAAGTTAAGATACAATTTAATTAATAATTTTAAATTATTAATTCAATTATAAAAATTGTCATTAAAATTAAATCGATTTAATGATCGGTGGTTGATTTGACAACCCATTCCACCTACCGTCTGATTTGGATCCTATAACTTCTCTTGAGCCTTCTCCTCCTCTCTGTACCCTTTCTTTATTTTGAGGCTCTCTCTCTCTCTCTCTCTATTTCAGTTTCTGTGTATTTGCTTGCTTGTGAAGATGGGTCACCAGTATAATCTACCGGATCTCCGGCCTTTCATGTCAGGACGAAACCATGAACTCACAAATCCAGAACTTCCAGAGCCACTACTATCAATCCAGCAAGGTGCTATACTACTACCACCCAATGGCTACGACCCCACCATGGCTGAAGAGGGTTTCTCTCGTGGGTTCTCTCAGTTTGAAGCTTCTAGTGCTGTATTCAATCCCACAACAAACACTCCTACTATTGCTCTCACTAATTCTGCAGGTCATCATGCTACTACTACTACTGCATTTCCTGCAGAAAAGGGATGGCTTACTGGATTTGAGAGTGGAAACAACAGGTGGCCTAGACAAGAGACTCTTTCTCTTCTAGACATCAGATCTCGTCTTGATTCCAAGTTCAGAGACAGTAATCATAAAGGACCTTTGTGGAATGAAGTTTCCAGGTATATATAATCAGTTTTATAAATTATAGTTATAATCGCCGTGTGATTACAGCAATTTTAGGTGTTGCAAACGCTGTGACATGATTTTTTCAGAAATTCACACAATACTGTTGCACTTTGTGGTCTTGACTGCTGCAACACTACTTTGTTGCAGTGCAACACCGTGACTTTTATCATCCTCTAATTAGGGATGACAATTCTCTATGTTCATGGAAATTCTACAAAGATTGCCTCGAGAGAGGCGAGAATGGAAAAAATTTCTTTCTCAGACAGTGAGGGGTAAAGTTTTTTCACTCGAAAAATGGAGATGGGGACGGTACAATAACCCTTAGCTTGCTTAGAATATGTTCATAGGCATGATTTTTTCACACATTCACACAATATTATTGCGATTTGTTGTGGCCCGTTACCACTGCAACACAATTTTTTTGCAGTTCAATGCGGTGAATTTTCATCACCCTTCAACCACAATATTGCAGTCTCATTAAGTGATGCAGTTCACAATTTTACACCTTAATATATATCAAATTCAACAGAATTTGAAGGAGAAATCAAGCCCTCTTTTGCTTTTCTGTTTATTCCTGCTCAGATTGATTATGGCTGGAAGGGGGAAAACCTTTGTTGGTTGTTTTTCCTCTTTCTTTTTGTCTCATTGCTTTTGCAGCCTTTTTTTAATTATAAATTTCTTTTTATGGTTCAAAATGACAGGACAATATTTCAAAGCTGACTGAGAGGTCCATGTTCTTTTCACTTCTTAATTTCTGGTTTTGTCTAAGAAATTTCACTGAATAATTGAGTAGTTGCAGGTTTTTCTGTTTATAGGTGCATAAATTTCTCACCTTGAAACTTGAAAGCCTGTTTTTGTTTTTTGTTCCTATAACCTAATTTGCTCAGTTAGCAATAGGCTTTGACGTCTTTAAGTTTGACTCAATTTTTTATAATTTATTATATAATTATTTAATCGTCTTATAATATTTTTTAACATTATAATTAAATAAATATAAAAATAATAAATAATTTTATTATTTAAAATATGTTTCAATTATTTTTTAGATTATTTTATAATTTTTTAAAGTTAATTTAGATCAAGATAATATATAAAAATTAAATTTATTAATTTAATCTTACGAACAGCTTCGTAACACTATAAAATTGTATAAATTATAAATAAAATAGATCGTTAATAATAAAATTATTTATTATTTTATTAATTATGTTAAAATTTAAATTGAAAAGTTAAATGTTTATGTAATAAATCACAAGTTAAAGAAGATATTTTAAACCGCATAAGGACAAATTAATTTTCATCTAAACCGCAAGGATATATAACTTGTAATTTACTCTTAATTTTTTATACAGATTGATATGGATGGCTCAACTTTTTAAGAGATTAAATGTTTTTATTATTAATTTTTGTTTTTGTCTAAAAGATTTTAGTTACCACATAAAATAATACACACCTCTTAATAAATATAAAAATCTATATAACAAAAAAAATCTAATAATAAAAACACTTAAACGGTGAGGAGTTTGAGATTGTAGAATAAAAAATGTTTTGATAATTTTAAACCTTCACTGGGGAAAATAAACGTTCTCAAAGGATAATAGTCCTGGTCTTTTGGATTTATACTATATGCTTGATAGCATATGATTTAAAAAAAGAAAAACTTATGTGGTGTTAATTATTTGTTTTTTATCTGCACTGCTCACTATACGAAAAAAATTCCCCCTTGTTCTATTTCTCTCTTCCCCAAATGTATCTCACAAAGAAATTGAGGGCTTTTGCGAAATATATCTACCTAAATCAAGTTATCATAAATACTGTAAGCATGTTTTAATAGAATCAACTTTGACATACTAATTATATGTTTATTCATGAGTGAATTTATCTACTTATTTTTTATAAATCAAATTTATTTAAAAATAAATAAATTACATTCACTTTTCCTTAAGTTTGTGAACTTTACATCCATATTCTTTCTAGTTTCAAATTGAAACAATAAGTTTCTAAAGTTTATAAAACTTACATTCATATCTCCTCAAGTTTTAAAATGACTTTCTTTATTTTAAATTTTTATGAGTATTAATTTTATTTTTTGATAATTTAAAGCATTGTATTAAATTAATAACTAAAATGACTTTTTTTTATTTAAAATTTTTGTAAGTATTAATTTGATCTTTTGATGATTTATAACATTGAATTAAATTATTTATAATTTTTTTAAAAAAATAAATAAAGTATAAAGTGAATTAATAATTTTGTTAGTGAAAGGAAAAGTTTCGTATAAATTGAATTTAAAAAGAAAGTGAATGAAATTTATAAAAGCTGTTTGATGCATGTGTGTAGGATAATGGAGGAGGAATATGGGTACCAAAGAAGTGGAAAAAAGTGCAAAGAGAAGTTTGAGAATTTGTACAAGTATTACAAGAAGACCAAGGATTGCAAAGCTAGCAAACAAGATGGAAAGCACTATAGATTCTTCCGCCAGCTTGAAGCTATATGTGGGCAAAGAACGATTCATTCCTCTACTTCGGAAATCATCCGCCATGCCAGAAACCCTAATATTGCTCCTTATAATCAAACTCCAACCTTCCAAACTATTAATAACCAGCAAGACACTGAACTTCTTCATTCCCCTAGATTCTCTAACTCATGGGAATTCGCGATATCCTCGTCCAAAAAAAACGGCAAGGAGAATGATCTTTCAGACATGGCGAGGGAGAAGAAGGGAAAGAGAAGCTGGAGAACTGTGGTTGAGGAGCTTGTGGACTCTCACATGAGGAAGGTTATGGAGGCTCAGGATGCTTGGATGGAGAAGATCTTGAGTGCTGTTGAACAAAGAGAAGTAATGGTGTCTAAGGAAGAGGAAAGAAAGAGAGAAGAGTCAATGAGGTTTGTTAGAGAAGCACATGAACTATGGGCCAGACAGCGAGCTTGGATTGAAGCAAGAGATGCTGCATTAATGGAGATTATTGTGAAGAAGCATATAGAAAATAGGGAAAATTGCATTTATCCCCGCTGAGTTTTGCTCCAAATTGTTGTTTCTCTTAATTTATTAACTTTTACAATAGGTTTTAATGTTAGCTAGTGGAGTTATCAGCATGACTTAGTTATGAAGTGGACAAAATAGAATATTAAGCAAAAACAAAAAGTATTTTGATAATTTTATATAATTATTATTAAACTTAATGTTTAATTTCATATATAATTATTGTAATAAGACATATAAATTAAAAATTTAACTACAAAAATTAAAATATTAGAAAAAAAGAAGAAGCTACAATTTTGGAGCAAAATTTAGGATAAAAAAAATTGTAAGGTTGCATTTGATCCGTAAAAATAATTTTCAATTTTTATTTTATTATTTAAAATTACTCTTTTGTAAACTTAAAAAATTGTTCATATTTATTTTTAAATTTAGTTTATATAAATTGTTATAAATATTACTTGATTTTCGAGCTCAATCTTCTATAATTATCATATTATTTTTATTTAATTTAATAATTACAATAGACTCTCTTTTATAATTATAAAAATATGGCTGGTATTTTCTTAAAAATACTAAAAATCGTTTAGATGTTCAATGCTTTCACTATGTTTTATAAAATATTTTTTTAAACTCTATTAAACATATTTTTAATCATATTTTCTATTTTTAATAAAAATATAAATAAATAAAAATCAAATAAACTCTTGTTTTTCTAAATAAAATAAAATACTTGATCAACAAAGTGGGTACTGATTATTATAGCGGTAGAAAAAAATGGAGATTTCAAATTTGATACAGCCAAGTATTGGTCTGGAACTGAGATTATTCCAACAAAGTTGGAAGCTTGAAAAATGGTGATATTTGAGATGAGACGGCAGCAAGACCGGGGGATCTGATAGGAGTGCCAAAGAGTGTAATTAAGGATTTTTGGAATGAGATTGGGACTTTTGCCCAAGGCGCGCGGGTGTGTTAAAATGGTACAGAAAGTTTTAAATAGATTCGATTCAAAAAATTAAATTAAATTAATTTATATAAGCATATTAAATAAATTTTTTAATAAAATTTATTTTTAACATGTTATTTTTTTATAATTAATATAATTTATCATTTTTTAACACACTCTATTTAAGAATTTTTCTAAATATAAATTATATTTTACTCTTTGTGGTCTGACTTGAAATAAATTTTCCTCTCTATAATTTAAAATGTATTCAGGTTTGTTGTATAATTACATATATTTTTTATATAAATTTTAATAAAAATAATTATAGAAAAAATTTAATTAGATAAAATATCTCCGTTGTTCGAGGTCAAGATAAGGGCAAAAACTTATATCTTTTAATTTTCAGGATAAATTTTGCTAATTTATTTTGATTTGGTTAAATTAGAATCAACTCACTCTTTGTTTCAAAAATTATAGTCAGCTCTCTTTTTGTTTCAATAAGACAATTTTACCCTTTGATTGAGAAGTTTTTAATTTTTTTCTCACTTTCTCTATATTCATGACATTAAACAGATTCATCTAATTTATTAAAAAATTCAGAACTCTACTATACTTAATATAAAATTTTCTTAAAATTTAAATTGAAAAATATGTTTATGAGATTAATGAAATTTTAAAAGTTAACATGATTAAATTTAGATTTATACAAGAACTCAATAAAATATAATAATTGATATTTGGGTTTTTATCCTGTAAGAAAAAAAAACTTATACAACAAAAATATTCTCAACATATTTTTTTTACTTTAACATATATTTATATTTTATTTATTTATTCTATTTTTTATCCAATAAAATATGCAGAAGTGACGAAATTTGTTGAAAGATTTTTTATAGGTCCAAATTAGCACACTAGCTATCAAAGAGATTTTTTTTTTATTGCTGATGACTTTTAAAGAGATGAAAAAAAATCCAATTTCAATGACAATAAGAACAAAATAGTCTTTTAAAATAAAAATAAAAATAAAAACAACTCAAGGGAGATATTTATAACATAATTTTAAAGTTCAGGGTAAGTTGTTATTTTTTTTGAAAAAAAAAATGAGAGCTAAATATATTTTAATCAAACCTTAATTTATTTTAATTTTTATCGTTTTATCTGAATAGGTGAATATCTGATATTTTTTCTGATTATTAATTCATCTAAATCTAAATGTAATGTAAACACTTACCACTTCTTCTTTTTTCTCTCCAAAGCCCAAAGGCATCCATTAATCATCAATCAGCCCAGCCGCGCTGGATTGCTATACTGGGCCTGGCTTGGACCAAAACAAACTAATCTGCCAGCTACCTGGACCAATCAGTTTAATACAAGAGTCAAAGAAGTTAATTGAGTGAGACTTAATTCGCTTACCTTTATTTTTTAATTTATTAATTAAAATTTTAAATTTATTTTTAATCTTATATTTGATATATTTTTCAATAGTAATAATTTATTAGTAAAAAAAATGAAATTAAAAATATGTAATTTTATACAAATTAATATAATTTATTCTTTAAGTAAATTAAACGAACTAGATTGAATTTATTTTGACGGCTCTATTCATGACAAAGCCTTTATGTCATCAATTTTATTTTGGTATTTTTCTTAGTTTAAATATTTTTTTTTAAAAAAAATTTACTATAATAATAAGTGAAATGAAAAAAAAAAATTGAATAATTGGCGGAGAGATAAATGTTGTTCTTCCTAAGAACGAGTGGTCCACGCGACCACACATGCATAGGGTGGTGGAAGAAACGAAGCCTAGTTCACTCATTGCCTAACATTTATGAAGGGAAAAGTGACACAAAAATATAGCGACAATTGCGGACATTAATTGCTCTTCATTGTTTCAGAAACAAAAATAAAAACGTAAAAAGAAGAAAAAAGAACTCTAGAAGTGTTAGTTTACATTTTCACAAGAAACGTGTTGCATATTTAATATCATCACGAAAGGTTTAAAGGTATATCCCATTTGTAAAAAAAATTAAAAATTAAAAATGAACAAACATATGATTTAATCATACGTAGAATTGATTAAACAGTAAATTACTCTTTTTTAAAAGTTAATATGTACTTAATATATTAACTCTTCTCTTTAATTTAAAAATATATACAATTTTTTTAAAATAAAAAATAAAATACTTTCTCATTCTTTTTATTAATACTTTTATTATAATACTTTATTTTTTATTAAAAAAATATATACAAACTTTTTTTAAAAAAAGAGTCAAATATTTTTTTATTTCTTAATTAATATTCTTATTATAGAGTCCTTCTTTTTATTATGAAAATGTACGGGAATTTTTTTTAAATATATATATATATAGTACAATTTAATTTAAATATCTTAAATATTTTTTTAATAAATAAATAAAAGATCGCTCTCTCAGAAATTTTTTTTTTCAATTTTTAACCAAAATTTTATGTTTAAAAAATAGGTATTTTGATAGTTTAAAAAATTTCACAATTATTTTGAGAAGAAGTAATTTATAGTAGAAGATATTGAATTAGAAATAAAATTCATAAGAGAGCTATTTTATTTTATTTTATTATTATTTTTTCTTTTATAAATTTTTTTTTGAGATATTTAAATTAATTTGTAGCATATTTTTTATTTTAAAAAAATATTTATATATATATATATATATATATATATATTTCATAATAAACGTGTATTAATCAAGAGAGGGGAGATTTTTTTATTTTTATTTTTAAAGAATGTGTGTATATTTTTAAAATAGAAAAAAAAATTGTGTAATAAATGTATTAATCAAAGAAAAATAATAATTTATTCTTAATTAAAAAATGTATGTGATATATTAATTAATAAGTTTATTTATTGTTAATTTAATATATCTATGTTTTATAAACAAAGTCTATATATCTACATATCTTTATACCATTGAATTTTCAGAAAGCAACCCTAGTGAATAGTAGTTCAGTTTGGTGGTTAAGTATAATTGAGCAAAGGTGGTTATTTAATGACTCTGCAAAAAAAGGGAAAAAAAAGGTTAGTACCATGCAGGAGTTGAAACTCTCGTAGCAGACTCTAGAGGCCAAATTAGTTAAGGAGCCATAAAGATCTAGAGAAAGAATGCTTAATGAGAGAAATTAATTAAGGAGCCATAGAGATCTTGAGATAGAATGCTTAATGAGAGAAATTGCAAGAGAAAAGTTAGGTAAAAAGTTTCAGAGGTAAGTCAAATAAGCTTATTTATTAAGATCGTAAAAATTGGATCGTTAGTGAGATTAAAAAACTAGCAAAATTTTAGGAGAATCTATTCTATTAAAATTTTTAAATTGTTTAATATAAAAAAATCGTTAAAAAGCCAATTAACCGATAAAAAATAGTCAAAATAAATTAAAAATCGATAAATTAAAGTAGTTTGAACGGCTTACTTTATTTTTGTTATTAAAATTATACTATTTTGATTTTTAAAATTTTTTAACTCAAAATAATGTGATTATAACTAATTTTTTTAATATTAATAATAATTATATAAACATTATTTTGTGATTAAAAATGATACGACTACTATTGATTATTAATATTATATTAGATAGAAATATGAATTATTTTTATATATAATAAAGTTATTAATAAAATTTTAAATATATGAATATGTAATATTTATTTATTTATATTTTAAATGGCTTATTCAATTAATTTTATATGTTTAAATTTAATATATTATATTTTATAATACAAAAATTTAAATATATATATATATATATATATATATATATATATATATATATATATATATATATATATATTATATATTTTATTAGTGATTTTACTATAATTTAACTACGATTGAATCAATAAATTATAAATTATAAACTATTACTTTTATCAATTTAATTTTTAAAATATTTTTATTAACAAAATTTTAAAGTATTTTTTTTTTGGTACAAGATTAAGAATATTTTTCTGTAGTGCAGGTAAATAATTAATCTCTTAAAAATTGTGAGACGTATAAAGAGAGATTATCCTTTTTAACAGTGTCTTTTTTATACACATTAATATCTAAATTTAAACTCAAAACTAATATTTAAAGAGTCAGAACTTTTTATCCTTCTGATCAATATATTATTGATTTTTATGTTTTTTATTTTTAAAATTATTTTTTATTATTGTTTCAAAAATAATTTTTGAAAATAAGTTATTTTTAAAATAAAAAATAAAAATAAAAAAATTTATTTTTATTTCTAATTTTTATTTTTAAAACATAAAAAAGTAAAAAAAAATATTTTTAAAACAGTTTATCAAACAGTTTTTTATTTATTTTATTAAACAATTTTTAAATATAATTTTTAAAATCAATTTTTAAAAATAAAAAAATAAAAACAAAATTTCTAAATTTTTTAATGTGCTGTCACAATTTTAGATAATTAAATAATTTATTTAAACTTTTGAGACTGAAAAACTGTTGTCGGTTGTGTGAAGACAGATATCGTGTACAATTTAAATTATTTTGTATCATACCAAATATTAAAAACTGGTAACATGCATTTAATATTGAGCACACAAAATAGGGCATAAATTCTGCTATGGAAAATACAAGAGGAAGTTAGCACATGAACCTTATCTTCCAATATTCTAGAAAAGGTGAGAGCTCAAGTAGAAGAGTTATGGTTGTGAACAGATCGGGGATAATGATAGTGACAGATGCCAGTTATTTATGGTCACATTATTGGGGTTGTACCAGTCGAAAAATTAGTTTCATAAATAATTTTTTTATAGTAAAAAATTTAAAGTGGAAATTGGTTACCAAATATAAGATATTAATATTTATAAATCATTTGTGAAAACAAATTATTGACAGCAAAGTTTTATAGGTGAAGTATTTCAATTTTTATTGATTAAATTAATATTTATTGACATATTATTTTTTTAATTATACAATAAAATTATCTTTAAATTAATTTATATACCAATCAAAATTAAGTTTCTGTTTAAATGATTTTAAAATTACATCCTTCACATCAAAGTGATATATAAATGTACGAGTCCTGAATGTAGTGTGATGTTATTTTTTTATCTCCTTGGAAGTCAACGTGTCTGTGAGAAACCATTTTATAAACCAAAATTTTTTATATTTATTGAGTCGAGGGGGACAAAATTTTTTATTTTTAAAAATTATCTTTCATAAAAAATATAATTAATAAAAATTATAATTTTTAAAAATATATAAAATATATTTGATTAAATTTTAAAATTGACAAAAATCTTAAAATATATTTTTTGAGAAAATTTTATTTTTTTGTTTTATTATACTTAAATTTTTTAAAAAATTTCAGTAATTTTTAAAAAATGTTCTTTAACTTTTTTAAAAAAATTCTCTTATCTGTTTATTTTTTTAATAAATTTAAATATTAAAAAAATAAATTAAATTAAAAAATAATTATAGTTATTCTCTCAAAATAATAAAGGTGTTTTCTCTATAATAAAAACTGTGTAAAATTTAAAAAATATATAATGTTATATATATAATTATATGATAGTACTATATTATAAAATAAAAAATAATATATACATAGTATGATGTTAATACCTCAAATATAATAATTTATATGAAATAGTTATCAACAAAATAGATAGTTGAAAAAAAATAAAAATAGATAGAGATGAAAGGTAAAAATAAATGATAAAATTATCTTTTTATTTTTTAACAGGATTCTTACTTTCATGCGAAACTTGAATTCTCACTCCCCTATATAAATTTTTTTTAGTAGAAATCTATCTTAAAAATCATTCTTAAGAATCTATGGGCTTGTTTGATTATGTTTTTACTTTTTTTGTTTTTAAAAATTATTTTTAAAAATTATATTTAAAAATTGTTCTGTAAAACAAAAGTAAAAAAAATCCGTTTGATAAACTGTTTTAAAAATATGTTATTTTTTGCTTTTTCGTGTTCTGAAAGCGAAAACAGAAAATAAAAATAACTTTTTCTTATTTCTGTTTTTCTGTTTTAAAAATAACTTATTTTCAGAATTTATTTTTAAAATAACAACAAAAAATAGTTATTAAATAAGTTTTTTTGTTTTAAAAATAATTAAAAATAAAAAATAATTTTTAAAAACAAAAAATAAACAGACCCTAACAATTGACTATGACCAAAATTTTCTCATTGTGTGGCATATAATGAAACGACAAAACCAAAAAAAAAAAAATTACAATTTATCAAAACTAAAAAGGAGTAATTAATCTATTTTTTCAAAACAATAGAGGTATATATAAAGACATTTGAAACAAGAAATTTTAATCTTAATGAAACACTAAAATATAAATGATAATCTTAATAAAATAATAAAAGTAACTAATCATAATGTTAATAAGATAAGAATTTCCTAAACTTGAATTCTTTTATTGATAACTACTGTCAAATTTAAAATTATCCATAATTATTTAATTATAAATTCATAATCATTTTAAATAATAAAATAGTAATTCTTCCTTGCCTCTGAGGCCTTTCAGGATTTAAATTAAAAGAAAAAAAATGAGTATTTTCCATGTTTTCTCCGCCTGGTCCAGATTTTTCACCATATTGGACTGTGTTGAGATTACCTGGTACACCATGTCAGTATTTTTTATTGACAAAATTGACAGAATTAAGTATAAGAACTAAAAAGTAATATTTTTGAGACATTACAAATGTTTAGAAAGTTTTTAGAAATTAAGGACTTTTTTTTTTTTTGAAACATTACGGAATGTTTCTATCCCTTTATATGTTAAGAGTTGACATAAAGACTTTTATTAATTTTTTTTAAAAGTGAAATAATAAAATAAATTTAAAAATATTAAATTAGAATAATATATTTTTCAAATTAAAATAAAAATTCTCTAAAAAAAATCTTATAAATAAGAGGAAATAATGAATAATTTAATAGAGAACATTTCATAACATCGTCTCAAAAGCACTTCAATCCGATGGGAACGTTGAAATTGTATTCAAACCACAAACATTGATAATATATATTTATATATATATATATATATATAAACCAGAACATTCAAATCTTTACAGCTCCATTTTCTCAGCTCTGCGCTTGATCTTAGCTCGTAGAGTTTCCTTCATCACCACAGTGAACTCCAACTTCCCAGTGAAATCCAACTTCTTCTCGGGTGGGTATGCTTCCCACTCAAATTCCTGCACCATTCTAGCCAGCATCAGATGGGCATGCACTGTGGCCATACCCAAACCAGGGCATATCCTCCTCCCCACCCCAAATGGCATCATCTTCACTCCCTTGACCCCGGTTATATCCGCATCTTCCCCGCCGGAGATGAACCGGTCCGGGTCGAATTTTTCCGGGTTGGACCACAATTTAGGGTCCTCTCCAATGGTTGGCAGGTAGATCTCAACATTCGCATCAGTGGGTATGTCGTACCCTGCCAATGTCGTTGGCTCTGTCACCGCATGGGTGAGGGAGAAGTAGGTTGGAGGATGCTTCCGTAGCAGTTCCTTTACCACAGCTCGCAGGTATGGCATTTTCTCAACGTCCTTTTCGTCCACTTTCTTGTCTCCCACTGTCTGAGTAATTTCATCGAACAGTTTGTGTTGAACTCCTGGGTTTGCTATGAGCTGGGCCATGCCCCATTCAATTGCGGTTGCAGTTGTGTCTGTGCCGCCATTGAGGAACTCTGAGCAGAGGGTCACCAATTCTGCGCTTGTGGGTCCTGATTTTCTCCCTTCTACTTTGAGATCGAATAGGGTGTCGAGGTAGGAAAACGTTGTAGCTGTATGATCCGATCCTGGGTTTTGAATTGCTCTTCTTCTCTGCTCGATGAAAGGGACTATGAACTCTATCTGCTGTTTACGAACTTCCAAAGCCTTCTTCCTCTGCTTCGAGAAAAAGGGGCTCAGAACTGGGAGATAGTCATCGATTCTGGGATCCAAGGTGATGAGAACAGATTTCATCATCTGGTCCATTTTCTCCACTGTTTCTTCATCCATCTCTAGCCCAAAGCACATAGCCAAAAGTATGCAAAATACAGCAAACCTTGCGTTTTTGAGCACCCAAACAACCCCATTATTCACCTCAGCTTCAGCTTTCAGCCTATTGATAAATTTGTCCATAGCGTTATCTCTCACACTTCGAAACTCCTTGACCCTGCTTGAGCTAAGCATGTTCTGCACCATGTTTCTTCTCAGTGACCTCCAAACAGGGCCATAAACTGCTGCATTCACACTGAACTTGTTGGCACTGAAGATGTTCCTCGTTGGATTCTCACGAGGCCTTGTAGCATAGACTTGACCCTTCTCAATCAGAGCTTCATGAATCAACTTTGCATCACTGAGAATGATCATTGTCCTTGTCCCCATCTTGAGGGTGAATATTGACCCATATTTTGGTCTAAGGTCATTCACATATTCGAAGAAAGGCTTCCCAGAGCGCGCAACTTGGAAAAGGTTCCCAACAATAGGCCACCCAGGTGGTCCTGGAGGAAGGTTGAGCTTTCTGGATTTGGTTTTATGGGTGAACAAGAAAATAAGGCCTGAAATGAGGAAAGCTAGTAGGGTGAAGATGAGGTGGTAGGAAGATGAAAGAGAAGCATAGGTTAAATTAAGAAAAGCCATTTTGGAAGAGGAAGAAGAAAAGAGAGAGAATGATAAAGAAGAGTTGATTAAGTAAAGTGAAGGACATATAGAGGGTATAAAAATGGAAGGCAGCATGAAATTGCAGGTGGGTTTAATTAAAGCCACTTTCAAAGAGTGCCACCAAAATAGCAGAGGTGGTTGTGGTGCCAAGCACCAATATTCATGAATTAATAATAGTTCAAAGGCATTGATATATCATATTCAGTATATATCAAATATAATATAATATTTTAAATTATATGTAAATTTTAAATATTTTATTATATTATAATATCTTTATCATATTATTTTATATTAAAAGTTATTAGTCTAATACTAACCGTTAAATACCGCTTCATGGTAGGAAATTATGCTGTGCTGTGGTGAGTGTAAGTAAAATTACGGGGCATGAACTTTGGGGTGTGATGACGATGGCATTGAATGCTCTCAACTACTTTAGTTGAACATGATATGAAGTTACAGGAGGCGAAGAAGAATTTAATGGCCAAGTAGAAGAGAACGAATGGTGCGGCTCACAGTTCTAAGAGATTAAAAGATCAAGGGAAGTTGAGAAGAAAGTCAAATATTGAACAGAGTAATTGCTAGTCACTCAAGTGTTTGAAGGTCAACACGTAACAATGTGCTGTTTCCATTGTGCAGCCCTGGATTTAAAGAGGCAAGTCGGTAAGAGATAATAAACTTAAAAAATAAATAGTAAATTAGTAATTTTTTTCTATTAAATATTCTTGCACTTTTTTAAAATCATTTTTATATACAAATATTTTTAATCACTGAAGTTAAATTTATTTATTATTTAAATCATAATTTTATAAGTTAACAATTTAATTTTTAAAATTTTAATAGTACAAATTAATTTTTAAAAATATTTAAATGGTTTCATATTAGTCATTCTATTATATGTCTGTAACGAGTTTAATTATTATTTTTTGTATAAAAATAATTAATATTCAATAGATTTGATAATTTAAAAACTAACTCATTCTATTAAGAGTATTTGAAGATTAAAGTAAAATAAATATATAAATTTAAAAATAAAATTATTCGTTTAATACTCAAATATCCTTCAAACTTTGATGATTCATGTGTAATTTCTTTCTCTCTCTCTCTTAACAACTTTGGTGTTAAACAATTTTGCTTTTAAATGTATTAGGTTAATGTAAAGGGTGCGCTTTTAAAATCGTTTAAGAGACATGTAATTTAAGATTCTTTTATCCTACAACAATTTTTGTTTTTCTCCTCAATTTTTAATTTGAACAAATTTAATCTTTTTTGTCTGTTTGGTTTGGGAAAAATGGAGGAAAGAAGAGAAAAAAATAAAAAGATAAAATACTCTCCTCCTACAATTTTTTTTCCTCCAAAAATAAGAAAATTTAAAAGAAAAAAATATGAACAGATAAAAAAAATGTCTTAAATAATTCTTTTAATATTTAAATTTTTTTTTTTTAAAAAGGCTAAGATCAAGGTCTAAATAATTTTAAAATTGTTTAGTGAAAAAGTGATAAAAATATGTTAGAAACTGACTAAAAATAAAAATTTTAATAAAAATAAATTTTAAAATGATTTTATTTTTAGTAAAAATAATATTATAATAATTTTTTTATTTTATAAATTAAAAAAAGAAAAACGCTCTTCTCAATTTAACCAAATACTCCAATAATTCAAAAAGTAAAAGTTATGTTAAAATCATCCTTGAACGATAAATTGGATATTGATTCAACAAATATAAGTGCACTTTTATTTATCATATTATATAAAAAATTTCATTTTTATTAATTAATTATTGTAGTTTTTATATAATTTATATATTTCGGGATGGTCTGAACATAATTTTTATAATTTGAATTATTACTAATAATTAATAAAGTGAATGACTAAATTTGTTTAAATTAAAAGGCACTAGAGAAAAAGGCAACGTGTGTCGCCACCACGTGATGGGCTCCTTCCATAATTTTATTGTTATGCTCCGTTAGCACTTGGCACTAGTGATCTATGAAACGCCAAGGAGTAAATTTAGTGTTGGTCACACGATTTATGATTAGGTGCATAGATATCGAAATTGGACTAAATATTAAATCGAGGAGATAATTGAGTTATCAACTTACTCGTTTAATCATTGGTTATTAATTAAATTAATTAAAATAGATATTTGTAACTAGTGATACTTTGAGAAATAATATATAAATATAAATTAATAGAAAAATTATTATAAAATTTATATAAAAAAAATTTCAGTTAAATTCAATTATTTCAAATTACTGGGAATTGAACTATCAAATTATTGGCTTAATCATTGATTATTAATTAAATTTGTTGAAAAGGTAATTTATAATTAACTATATTTTAAATTAAATTAATATAATATATTTAAAAAAATAGTGATATTTTGATAAATAATATATAAATATAAATTTAAAAAAATTATTGTAAAATTTATATAATAATATACAATTAATTTTGTAAAAAAAATTATTTCAAATTATTGATTCATTGGTTTAACTACTAAGTCCATATAGATTAATTTCATTCAATCACGAGAAGCAGTTTAATTGTTAGAACCAAATCATCTTAATAGTCGATTTACTAAATTTTTGGTTGAATTATTAAGATGGTTTAGTTCTAACAATTAAACTACTTCTTGTGATTGAACGAAATTAATTTAGATTGACTTAGGCTATATTTGACAAAAATAGCTGATAAGTTAGCCGAAAGCTGAAAAGTTAATTTTTAGCTGATAGTTGAAAGTTGTTAAAGGCCCGTTTGGATAAATAGCTTATTTAAGGACTTATTAAAGAAGGGCTTATGTAAAAAGTTTTTATATCATAAGCTCCTTTTAAATTAAGTTATTTAGCGTTTGGATACGTAATTGAAAAAGTGCTTTTAAAATTCATAAGTTCTTTTTAAGCCGTTTGGATAAATAATATATAAGTGCTTATAATTATAAAAATTACTGAAATAGACATTAATAAGCATTTATTAAAAATTGTGTTTGGATAAATAAGTATTTTTGTTTATAATTTTTTAAAAAGTTAACAACCGAATTAATCCAATCTAATCAAACGTTAACTAGTTTGGATTGGATGGAATTTATTTTTTAAAAAGTTATTGTAATGTATTCTAAAAATTCAAAATTACAATTTTTTTTAATCTTAAGTCTTAATTATGATATCATGGATGCACGGAGTTTTTTTTTATATTCATGAAATCTTGCAAGAATTGCCCCACATGAGGGTTGGAATGGAGGAGTTTCTCCCACGTGATGATGGACGTCGGGTAAAATTTCAATGGGGCTGCACATTTGTAATAATTGTTATTTGCAACATTTTTTTTATATATTTTGATTTCATATAGATAGATTTTATGCAAAAGAGTATTGTCATAAGAAACATTTGACCATTGAATTAGTTTCATGAACGGGAAAAACCCAAGTAGGAAAATCTTTTTGAATTTTATTTCTTCCACACTAATATTTTTGGTTATTAATTAATTAATGAAGGAAAGGGAAAAAAAATGAAAATATATAGGATTTAGTTGTTGACTAAGTAAAAAACATTCGGATCATATAATCAAGGATGCATGAATATGGTCTAGTATTAATTCTTAACTATTAATTGATTAGATCTTCACTACTTTTATTTGTTGACAGGGATTGACATTATTTTGGTCCTATGCTCGGAGCAAAGATCAGGCCATGGATATTCCTCTATTCTTGTTGGCAACTACTCTGATTTCGTTAGGAAAGGGTGGACGAGATCCACTTTTACAGTCCTTTCTTGGTGATCAATTGTATAACGAAAACCATGAAAGAAACCAGAGAGAAGTTTCCCTTAATGTTTGGTTGCGAATTGCTTGGATTCTTGGAGCCACCATAGCAATCTTTGGCTTCTTAGGAGCCGAATGGGTTCAAGTCTTCAGGCTTTCACTTATAGCCATGGCAGCATCTGCGTTTTGGTTCTGTTTGGGTTTCTTCTGGTATAAAAGCCAAGGACCAAACGATAGCCATCTTAGCCCTATTTTAAAAGTCCTCAAGGTTGCTCTATGCAAATTCCGGTGGAACTACCCAGATTCTCAAAACACTTGATGCACATGCAAAGGAACACGTGTTTGTCTTAGTTCACATGCATATAACACCATTGACACATACGAAAAAGCCGATCAACTCAAAGAAGTATCTGAAACTTTTAGTAAGATGCTTAAACAAGGCATCGCCCCCACTACAGTGACATTCAACACAATGATTCACATTTGTGGCAACCACGGACATATAATATGCAAATGGAGGTAAGAACAACACAGAAAACAAATTTCATAATAAAGGCGAGGATGATATCTTGCTGTTTTTGTTTTTGGTCCTACACCTACCCAAGATATATTTTGATTTGTCATCTACAAATAAATTGATCATGATGCACCACCGAATTGCAGGATCCTCCGAGAACAAGCAAAATAGTTCCTCGGGCAACAACAAGAAGCGGACTTCAAGTCCCCCATCAACTCCAACACACACAACCAACGTCTGGTGTATCACCGTCAACCAAACCAGATTCTTCATTACCGAAAAGCTCTAAACTATAATACTCCACCAATTTCACAGCCTCCTTATACCTCAATTTGGTACATCTCTCCAAAAATCTCCCCTCCCGGCCCATTGCTCTTATGGTTAAACCCCCATCACCCCTTTCTAACATTTGTGTGCACCATCTGGTTTACAACGTACGTGGCTAAGTTCTTACAGCAATGGGTATATATAATGTACCATTCGAAGATCAATGTAGAAAAATTCATACTACACGATAACGGAAGGGAGGACGAGTTGGAAAGCATGATAAAGGAGTTGAATGAAGAAGGTAATAGCATAAGCAGAGTGGTTTGGATATGGGCCAAGAGCCAAGAAGCTGGGTTTTCTCACAGCGTGCATGGTGTATACAAAGGAGTGGCGCAGTTGGATGATGTCGTATATTCTCGGCCTACGTCTGGTGTATACAAAGCTGGGTTTTCTCACAGCGTGCATGGTGTATACAAAGGAGTGAAGCAGTTGTATACAAAGGGTGCATGGTTTTCTCACAGCGTGCATGGTTTTCTCCAGTTTTCATTAAAGGGCTTCCTTCCTTGAAAGTCTTGAGAGGTTTTAGATGACAAGTTGCAGGTGGTGTTTTCGTGGTATAGTGGAAAGTGAACGGTTTCATCCCCTGTTTTCCCTTATCTATTTCAGAGGTTTTCACGGTTTTATTTAAATACTTGGGCTTATGTTTCTGACAGGTTTTTACTCTCTTTCTCGGTTAAGAAACTGAGGGAAATAGATGCATTGGATAGCCATTTTGATTTCTCTTCCTCCATCAATAAATTGAGAGAAACAGAGTGATAATAATATTGAAAAACAGACACAACTCTATTTGGCTTCACTATTTTTATACTTTACGAACTAATGAATGTTGGGTGACAAATGGAAACTTGAATGCATGAAGAGCAGAAAAAGAAGCAACTAATGTCCTTTCCGAGAACAGACGTAGAAGAAAAAAAATAGAAACAATGATAGAAATATATACCTGGATGCAGCTGAAGCAACAAATGCAGATGGAGAAGCCATTAAAATTTTAAAGAGAAAACTGTGAAACGTGAAGAAGTTGAAGACAAAACTGAAACGGTAAAGAAGCTAGAAGACGCAAGGGAGGTAATGATGGAGAAGCTGGATCGAATAGACGTGAAGAGCAGAGGATCATACTTGTCCCGTGTAAAATAAGAAACAGCTTACCGATCA
Source organism: Gleditsia sinensis (assembly GCA_037074535.1). Classification (NCBI taxonomy): domain Eukaryota; kingdom Viridiplantae; phylum Streptophyta; class Magnoliopsida; order Fabales; family Fabaceae; genus Gleditsia; species Gleditsia sinensis. The sequence goes on along the minus strand of CM073474.1, from coordinate 23,135,529 downwards.
TCTCATTTTAGCTTTCGCAGGAGGCTTATGCAAGAAGCTATAAAAAATAGCTTCATCAAATAAACTCAAAACAGCTTTTTTCAAATTAATAAGTAGCTTAATTAAACTTATACAAACGCTACCAATTAATTATAAAAGCACTTATTGATGTAAAAAAGCTGTAATAAGCTATAAACTACTCTATCCAAACGGGGCGTTAATTTATTGAATTAGAAGTGTTTGATAAAATTAACTATTGAATTAGCTGATAAGTATAAAATGACATAAAAGTACATATTTATATAAAATTTATCATTTTTTGTTAGTAATTATATTTTATTATGTAATCTCAAAAAATACAAGAATATAATTTGTTAATTTTAATTTTTTTTTTCTTTTACTCTGTGATTATTTTTCATCAGTATTCTAAGAATATAAATTCACGCACTTTTGGAAAGTGTCGCTTGATTAGTAGAAGAAAAGTGCACACAAAAAACTTGAAGATCAATAAATTGCGTCAAGGGTCATGCGTATAATAGTGTTGAAATTTTAATAAAATAAGGCTATGTTTGGTAAAAATAGCTGATAAGCTAGCTGAAAGCTGATAAGTTAGCTGAAAGCTGATAAGCTAATTTTTAGCTGAAAGCTGAAAGCTGATAGCTGAAAGCTGTTAAGCTAATTTATTGAATTAGAAGTGTTTGGTAAAAATAGCTGATAAATTAGCTGATAAATGTAAAATGACATAAAAGGGCATATATAAAATTTATTATTTTTTGTTAGTAATTACATTTCATTTTGTAATTCTAAAAAATACAAAATAAACATATCATCTAGCGTTCCACAATAAATTAACAATATTATTGCGAATCTCTTTCATTTCAGTATATGCCTCTAAATTTTCGTTAGTATTTGAGAAAGAAAAGTACCCAGAAGAAACCTGAAGATTAATAAATAGCGTAAAAAATTATGAGTAGGATAATATTGAAATTTAAATAAAATAATAAGGATAAAAAAGGATAAAATTATAAAAGCTATAAGCTAAAAGCTATACGCTACTCAAAGTAGCGTATGAAAATACGCTATAAGCTACTCAAATAAGCTTGTTTACCAAACACCTCTAATTTGGTCAAACAAGCTTATAAGCTAGTCAAATACGCTATAAGCTAGCTGAAATGACTTGCCAAACATACTCTAACAAGGATAAAAAAAAAATCATAAAGGCTATAAGCTAATAGCTATAAGCTACTCAAAGTAGCGTATGATAAAACGCTATAAGCTACCTAAATAAGCTCGTTTACCAAACACCTCTAATTTAGTCAAACAAACTTTTAGTCAAATACGCTATAAGTTAGCTTATTGGACTTGTCAAACACACTCTCAGTAGTTAAACCAATAAATCAATAACTTAAAATAATTAATTTTTTTTACAAAATTAATTTTATATTATTATATGAATTTTACAGTAATTTTTTTAAATTTATATTTATATATTATTTATCCAAATATCACTAATTTTTTACATATATTATATTAATTTATTTTAAAACATATTTAATTTTTAATTTTTAATTATTTTTTACACCAATTTAATTAATAATCAATGATTAAACCAATAACTTGATAGTTCAATTCCCACTAATTTGAAATAATATAATTGAATTTAACTGAACTTTTTTTTATAAATTTTATAATAATATTTCTATAACCATCTTAATAGTCCATTTACTAAATTTTTGGTTGAATCAGTCGGGTTAATTTAGACTTTAAAACTATGGTTATACATATAGTTATCAACTTAAATATTAGTTTTGATAATTTTTTGAAGTTAAGTTGTGATAAATTATCTTGGAAATTTTAAAACCTTCCCTCCCCTGAAATTTCTCTCTTGCCTCTCACATAGCCGAAACCACCATTCATTACCTTTTCTTCCCATTAACTCTACGAGTTCCACTCGACTAAAAGGATCATCTTTCTCCCTCAAATTCGTCCTTTCCTGCTTCAAGTTCGCGTCTTTTCTTTGTATTTGTCATACCCTGTTGTCTCATGGTTTCCAGGATCCAACAAAAGCTGAATCAAATCCCTTGCAAAATTATTATGGCCCCACCCAATCATATATCTGCGAGCTTTTGGTTCATAAAAACCTTAATTTTTTAAAAAGTTACCTAGTAATCTTATTTTTAAAAATAAAAGATTTAAAACATTAAAAAATATATATTTAATTATCACTCTATTTTCTTAAAAATAATTTATTATATTCTCACTAAATAATAGAAGACAATTACATCATTTCAATTTCTAAAAAATGTTTCATTTTTATAAGAAGTTTTTATTCTTACAGGTAGAAATAAAATTGGTCCTTTCTTTTTATAAATTTTTATTCACAATAATTTTTTATTTTCAAAAATAAAATTTTATCTTTGAAATCAAATATAAAATTTTTTTTTTTTACTTCTGATAACAAAATTACGTGAGAAATTATCGATACAATTAAAATACATATTTTTAGACGATCCTAACAAATTCATTAGTGATGATGATATGCCAATAGAATACTCAAGAATAATATGATTAATATAGCTTCAATAATAAAATTAACTACAAATAGAGTTAAAAAATAATGTGTGTAGAAGAAAATATTGTGGAGAGGATCAGCAATTTACAATACCTTAATTCACACAACTCAAGAAGAGAGAGAGAGAGAGAGTATTTCACCATATATAGAGAGAAGATAATTATATTTATTTATATTAAGGAGAATTAGGGTTTCTATATAATTAAAATATTAATTAATTCTTTCTCTCTTTAGTCAGTATTGTAATAAAAAATTAACTAACTACATAATGGGCTGCAAATTGGAGCTTCTACCAAATGGATTTGCAATTAATATAGCATATCAAAAATTATTTAGATTAATTCTATATTTAGATTAATTAATTAATGTTAATCTACATAAATTAATTATAATTTGATTCAACAATCTTCCACTTAGATAGTATTAATCAATTATTAGGAAAAATAACATAATAACAAAATTTTAATAAATATTAAGTAATCAATACATTAAACATCAACAAAATTCAGAAGTAAAATATTAACACAAGATCATTGAATCCGATAGGGAACAAATGATATATTCAATAATAAATAATGTCTCAACATCTGAATATAATAGAATACGTAAATAGACTTTAACCATTCAAAGATGTCAAAATTACATCAAAATGTTTCTTAAAGACACAACTCAGACTCCCACTAGACTAAGGCATCATTAAAAATTTTAACAAGACCTATATGAGTGACATGATTTTAAAATATTCCTATGGGCAAACCTTTGGTCAATGGATCTGCAAGTATACGTTCACAAAAAATGTGAATCACACAAGTTTAAAATTCAGCAATCTTCTCTCTCATAAATAGGAGTTTACCATCAAAGTATTTAGTACGATTGGAATTCCTGTGATTTTGAGAGAAGTACACAGCAAATGAATTATCGCAGTAAATGGTTAGAGGTCGTGATGTAGAATCAACAAGATGTATGTCATAAATCAATTTTCTCAACCATATGACCTGACAAATGTCCCCACAACAAGCGACGTACTCTGTTTTTATAGTTAAGGTAGTTATAAGTGTTGGTGTTTTAATTAAAACTCGCAAGCAAATGAATATATTATAGTATAGATTTAGTGGTATGTAAGGTCGATCCTACGATAATTGTCAATTGAGAAAATTTTTAATTTAGATCTAAAATAAATATTTCTAACTTAATTGTCAGAATATTTGTTTTGTGAGAAGAGTACTAAGCAGAGAATGTAAAGAACTAAATATTGAAATTAAATATAAATATATTCAAAGTAAAAAAAAACATGTTAAAATTAGGGGATCCACTCATAGTATATCAAATAAAAATAAATTTTAACTCTTTTATTACTCAAATAGAATCCTCACATAAATGAGGTTCCATTCAGAAGATATATTACATTAAACTTGCTTTGGTTTATAGATAAAATGTATTTGCCTTTTTTTATTATATTACTAATAATAAATAACTCTTATAAAATGTATTTAAGTATATATCATACTAATCATTATATTGTCTACAATAAATCAAGAATGATTCAATTATTTATTATGCCAAAAATTATTTACAATATATCAAGATTCACACTTTATAAAATTAAAAATTAAAATATGTAGAATGAAGAAAAATATAACAACAAATAAGTGATAGAGTTAATAATAATAATATAAAGTAAACGATAAACCAACCATTAAAAAAATAAAATAATAAGAAAATAACAATAAAAGGGTGATAAAGCTATCATCTAAAAAACAACAATAAAATAATAATAATAGAGAGAATAACAACAGAGGACTAAAAAATCGTATTCTCAAAAGAAAACTAGCAATGAAATAATAGCAAATAGACGACAAAATCATACTCTAAGAAAAAAAATAATAAAAAAATAATAACAAAAAAAATAATAACAAAAGGGCGACAAAATCATCATTTAAAAAGAAAAATAACAAGAAAATAATAACAGAGAGGCGGCATAACTATCCCCTCAAAAGAAAAATAAATAAAAAAATTAAAACAGGGGGGCGACAAATCCATCATCTACAAAAAATTAACATAAAAAATAAACAAGAAGATAAATACAATATCAAATATAAACATTGAAATTAAGAGTTAAATAAATTATTATTTTCATATCAAGAGTTTCAACATTTTACTTTAGGATTATGAAGTTAGTTCTCTATAATCAAAGGAAGAAAGAAAATTGAAGGTTGAAGAAGCATGATAATATTATAAAAGAAAATAAAGATACAAAATGTCTAAAGAAAAAAAAATATTACAAATACTTAGAACTCCAACAAAATTATTTCAAGATCACTCTCCAACATTTCTCTTCCCTCTCTAGCTCATAAGATGTCTCTATTTATAGACACAACAATGTGGTAGGTGACAAAGATGGTGGGTAGCAAATTACTTAAAGTTGACAAGTTGTGTTGTATTATGTGAACTGAAAGTAATCGTGAGACTACTCCTTGATATCCACCGAATCTGCTAATTCCATTAACATAAAAGTTATAGACAATTTCATTATTTTTTCAGCCATTTAAAGTTTGGACAAATTAGATACGTAATTTGTGAATTATGCCTAAAATACTGGAGTAAGGTCATTCTTTTATGTCAAAGTATTGTGCTTTCCTCTTAGCCAAGAGATAAATGTTAATCATTATTTAACTTACCATATATTAATAACAATAATTTCTACACATATAAATCATAGATCATATATACATTTATATTGATCCATATAAATATATATTATATATAGCCCTCGAAATGTCCATATTCATTAAAAGAAGTTACAATTGAATAGGTATATTCAACTTTTATCATGATCTCCTAGTCATGCACAACCATAAAAAAGTCTTTACTTTTCTATCGATGTAATTATTATCATTTGCAGATATTAAATAAATACATGCAACTATACATATTAATTGATTAAAGAACTATATACTAATTCATTAAAAATATAGGTTAATAGAAGAGATAGAAGATATTTTGTCACGGCCCCTGTAGAAGCAGGCACGTGACCGGCACAAAAATAGAAATAAATTCTACCCCGTAAGCCAAAAATTAACTGACACCAAGTTACCACTGTGGCATACAACATATAGGCATAGACAACATCATGCATACCATAAGAATGGTTCAGAATTCATAAATTCACATACAATTGGCATTAAGCCATACAATACAGAAATAATCTATTTTTCATACAACAATTATCCAGCCAAAATTCATATTTAGAGAACTTTACATAAAACTATTGTTCCCTTGGAGTTTGTAAAACGGTTCTCAAATGTTGTTCATGCTCCTCAAGGCTCTTTGAATACACCAGGATTTCATCAATAAATACTATGACAAATCTATATAAAAATTGCTTGAACACCCTGTTCATCAAATCCATGAAAGCAGCTGGTGCATTAGTCAATTCAAATGACATCACCAAAAATTCATAATGGTCATACCGAGTTCTAAAAGCTGTTTTAGGGATATCTTCTTTTTTTATCCTCAATTGATGGTACCCTGACCTCAAATCAATTTTGGAGAAGCATTGTGCACATTGGAGTTGATCAAACAAGTCATATATTCTGGGAAAAGGATAATTATTCTGCACTGTTATCTTGTTTAATTGCCTATAATCTATACACAATCGTAAAGATCCATCCTTCTTCTTCACAAAAAGGACTGGAGCTCCTCAAGGAGAGGTATTAGATCGAATAAAATCCTTCTTTAGCAAATTTTGTAATTGATTCTTCAACTCTTTTAGTTCTGTGAGTGCCATTCTATAAGGTGGTATTGAAACTGGTTGTGCCCCAGGTATAAGGTCAATATTGAATTCAATCTCTTGTTCAGGAAGTAATCCTGGTAACTCTTTTAGAAAAATATCAGGAAATTCCCTAACCACTGGTATTTGGTCTACATCAATAACAAGTTTATCAATATCTTTAACCAAGGCTAGGTACCCTTGGCATTCCTTTTTCAACAGTCTTTGAGCTCTCAAAGCGGATATCAAATTACTTGCAGCTTCACTACGGTCACATTGCAATTGAAAGGGGTTTCATTGGGAATATTAAACTTAATAACTTTGCAGTTACAATCAAAAGTGGCATAACATGATGCTAGCCAATCCATACCTAGAATCATTCCAAAATCTAGCATGTCTAAGACAATCAAATCAACCATAGTTTCTCTATTATCCACAAAAATATTGCAGGATTGAAATACATTTTCCACCATCAAATAATCACCAATTGGGGTTGCAACCATAAAAGGAGTACTTAACTTAGTCGGATCCTTACCCATTTTCTTAGTAAAGTAAGGGGATACATAAGAATGGGTGGATCCAGGATCAAACAGCACATGTGCCTTATATGAACAAACAAATAAAGTACCTGTCATAACTGCATTTGAAACCTGTGCATCCTGTCTAGTCAATGCAAAGACTCTAGGTTAGCCTCGACCTAAAAAATTTTGACCTCGGCCTGAAAGATTCTGACCTCGGCCTAATGATCCTTTACCTGACCCACCATAACTTACTTGGCCAGGCACTGCTCTCACTGGTTGGGCTGCTATTAAGGCAGATGGTAAAGCAGGTCGTACTGACTCTTGACTTGAGCCATGTAGTTGTGGACAATCTCCCTTCATATGGCCAGCTTGCTTGCAATAAAAACATACACCTGATTCTCTGTAACATTGTCCGGAGTGATATCTATCACATGTTGAACAAGGGAGTCTGTTTTACTGAACTGTCTTCGGCCCTTGCTGACTAATTGGCCTCATGACTTTTTTGCCCTGACCTCTGTCCACCACCCCCAGCTGATACGAGGTTATGAATTCTATATTCTAATTGTAATGGGTGCTGTTGACTTTGTATCTTAAGCCCCTGAGTAGTGGAACCTTGCCCACCTTTAGAACTACCATCTTTATCTCTTTTTCTTTTCTTCAGCCCTTCAATCTCAGCTACTCTCTAGTTTCAATCATGCTTACACAATCAACTGCTACAGCATAATTAAGAAATTGTTTCATCTATGGTGCTACAGATTTAAACAATGGTCAAACTAGTCCATTAATAAATCTCTTGATCATTTCCTTCTCATTAGGAACTAAGTGAAGTACATACTGGGACAACTGAGTAAAACGAATATCATAGTCTGTGACCATCATTCCTGGAGTCTGTTTTAACTCTTCAAATTCCTTTGCTCTAGCATCTCTAACACTTTCAGATAGAAAACGCTCCATAAAAGCTTCTTTGAATTCAGTCCATCCTAAAGGTGCTGACATAGCTGTTCTTCCCCGCTTAAAAGTAGTAACCCATACTTGCGCCATTCCTGATAATTGAAATGACATAAACTCCACAGACTGGTTATCAGAACACTTTAAAGCTTTGCAAATCTTTTCTACCGCATCCATAAATTGCTGAGGATCTTCACTGCTTGATGACCTAGTAAATGTTGGGGGCTTCAGCTTTAAAAATTGAGACAAGCTCACTTCTGCCTAGTAGGCATAATAACCTGCTCAACAGGCTCCACAAACACTGGAGCTATTGTTGTTTTTTGTTGTGGTGACCCATTTTTACCTTGTTCTACCAATAGGCCAGCTAAGTTCTCCATTGTTTTTTACATACCTTGCATAGTAGCTATCATTTCGATCATAATGTTATCTTTAGTATGTGGAGACACTGCACTGGTCTCCCTTATCTCTACTTTGTTCATTCTGACTAGGTACCTCAATGGCCCTAACACTTTGACTACCTTCTTTAGTTTTAGCACTAGGTTGACTCCTACCATGGCTTCTGGATGCAGGAGTGATAGATTGAGCAGATCCTTCAGCTGTTTGTTCACGCTCTGCAGATTGTCTAGCATTTGATCTAGTTCGCGGTGGCATATTTTACTACAAAATCAAGTCAGACTTTAAAATTTTAATCAATATCAACACATGGATTATCGTCAAAGAAAGGCTGACTTAAATAAATAAACATAACATCCTACCAGATATCTTCAACAGCACCCTGAGTATAAGTATGTCCGGCTCATACCCATACTTAGGGTCCTATTAAAAACAATCTGTTGCTCCATGAACACAGGAAAACTTAATGCTCTGATACCAACTTTGTCACGGCCCATGTAGAAGCAGGCACGTGACTGGCACAAGAATAGAAATAAATTCTACCCCGTATGCCTAAAATTAACTGACACCAAGTTACCACTATGGCATAGAACATATAGGTATAGACAACATCATGCATACCATAAGAATGGTTCAGAATTCATAAATTCACATACAATTGGCATTAAGCCATACAATACAAAAATCATCTGTTTTTCATCCAACAATAGTTCTACAAACATCCAAATACACAAGATGCAGGGATCTTGCCTATAGTTCATGGAGCTACCTTATAATACAAATTGAAAATATTTAAACAAACTGAGAGCCCTGAAAGTAACATGGGCTCACCACAATTCTTTTAGCTCACTAAACAGTTGGAGTTGGATTTGAATCTTTTTAACTATATGAAAAAAGAAACATATGATGGGGTGAGTATAAAACTCAGTGAATAGGTAATCTTTACTATAACGGAAACAGGACAAGCAGGGCACAAATTTTTCCTTCACAAATATAAAACTTAATGTAAGAAAAAGATGAATGCCATATGTATCATGTGTTTGAAGAATCAATAACAAGAAAAGTTCAGTATTAAAAGGCATAATATCAATGTTATAGTTTTTTTTTTCATAGATTGAAGAACTCTCTCTATATCAGATCCACAGTCATTTCTCAAGCATACAATAAAGGGGATATTCACCATCAATTAGGCCAAAAGCCTGTAGTCCATCGGACAAAAATTCGTAATCCATCAGGAAAAAGTCCGCAAAGTCCATCAGGCAAAAGCCCACACAATCATCCATCAGACATAAGCCTACACCATCAGTCAAACAAAAGTCCATTATATAAAACTCAATATGCCCTAAGGTTAACATTCATAGCTACTAGATTGCAATGCTTTCAATTTAGATTCTTTCGTATAGATACAGAAAGAAATGACAGGAAATGCAAGATAAACAAAAATGTCACATCCCTTCAAGAAAATCATATGCTCACTAATCAACAAATAGCCACAACAACATCAACTTAACTTATACATTTATATCCAAAAGCCTACACATGTGCCTCATAAAATCATTTATCAATTCATATTGAATATCAACATCACCATAAACCAACATAATTTTGAGTATTTTCAATCAGTATAGTTTAATATCAATAGAGAACTAAAATATAAATGATGCTTGTCCTACATTTCTAAAGTTTATACTAGGAGTCATGTTTTGAAATACATGATCATAATTTAAAAGAAATAAGTTTCACATTAATAGTAATGTCTCATGTGGATGTATCAAATAAATGTTAAAAATAATGTCATAGTAAGTATTATCTACTCACAACACTAGAGATTCAAGGTAGTTGAACTTTCTTGATCTCTTCCAAAACTCAATGGTCGAATTGATGTTGAAAGTTATTTTTCGCTATTTCAAAATCTAGAAAAACAACTTCGGCGTATCAATTTTTAACCAAACACCACGAATTCACTATTTTATGTCAGTCAAAAACATTGTTTACTATTCACGCACTGTTCACCGTTACTGTTCACGCAGGCAGCGCTTACTGTTCATCCGAAACTTTTTTTCATGATTTAATGCTATAATTCATGCTATCTAGCCAGAAAATGTTGCATACAATGATTATTCTATCTCTTAAATATGATTCTAGGCTCAAAATCACTAGAAAACATCAAAGAATTTTGAAATTCGAAGTTTACCCATCGCAGTTACTATTTATCATTTACGTCGACCTTCTGGCGACTTTTCGGCGAAATTGATTGGTGGGTTTTGATGCTCTTGTCGCCACGAGTCCAACGGTACAGACTGTTTGTCAATCAAAGATCTATAGCTCCAGTTATATGGATTTGAAGATTAAAGAGGAAAAATGGGAGAGGAAGGCTACGTTTTTTTTTCTCTTCTTTCTAGATGCCCGTATGCCTATATGCGCAGGAGTTACAGTAAATGATACAGTATTTTTTTTTAATGGGCCATTACATATTTGCACCTCTAAAGTTTTATCTAGTATGCACTTAGAAGTTAAGGCTGAATACAAAACTATTTTTCATATAATGATGTTACACATAAACTATTTTTCTTTAAGGACAAACGAAGACAATTGAAGTTGGTGCAGTCTTTCAATGGATAAATTAAGGCAATAAAATTGTACAGAAGTTGGTACAATCCTTCAGGGACAAATTAAAGCAATAAAAATTGTACTGTCACCCCCTCCAAATTTGGATTTAAATGCTCAAAATTAGTTCTTATAAAGTGTTATGAAAAAAAGTTAATGAAGATTACTAACTTTGAAGTAGTGAATGTCACTTGATATTTTAAAGTATTTGATCTTAGGAGGTAAGACATCGAGCTGATAACATGTTATCAAAATAATTTAAAAGTAAAGAAAGAAGTAAGAGAAAGACAAGAGCGTAAATCATATGTTTCATTCATGTTTGAGAAAATATTTATACAAATAAATAAAAGAGTTCTAATAATAATATACAACCGTAAGATAAATTTTTAATAATATAATTATCTTTTAAATAATTATTATAAATAATATCTTATTAGACAGAATAATTAAAAAATCAAGATATGAACATCCATACAAAATATTCATAATATTTACTTATATATTGAACAGTTTCTTGTTAAAAGAATTCTATAATCTTCTAGAAAGTTTATTGAAATTAACTTAACATTTTTTTTTATCGTATATATATAACATTGGGGGAGTGGAGAATTGAACCCATGTTTACTGATACTTCAATATCTAAAAAATACCGTTTGAGACAAAGTTCATGGGTGAAATTAACTTAACATTTAGAAATTAAAATTGCTATAATTTTATTAGTATCCTATTTAACTGGCATCGTTATGGAGCATTAGATAAATTTTAATTTGTTTATTCAATAATAAATATTACTATCCACTAAATAATGTACGACATCTCATGGAGACTAAGGATTTGTTTGAAAACATTTTTCATATAATTTTTTTTATTTCACAAAAATAAAAAAAATATTTATCATATTGTTTTTATAAATTATTTTTAAAAAATATTATTTTTTTATTTTTGTTTAAAATTTTTTCAACAAAAAAATATTTTTATGAATGACAAAGTTATAAATAATTTATCAAAATCAATTTTTAACCATCACGCAGATTATATTATTCTGTTTTCAAACATCGTTCTCAAAGTTTACATTCAAATAAATTCTTTTTATTTTGTTCTAAAAAAATATTTTTTAGAATTGTTTTTAAAAAATAATCAAACAAAAATATTTTAAAACACATCTAAACAAACCCTAAATTTTTTAAAGTTTTAGCATAATTGAGAAGTTAAATAGATCACATCATATAGTTAATAACCGTACACAATTAAAATAATAAGAATTATGTATCCAAATTAGGGGCGTAAATGAGACATGATGGGTTATAATTTCTGAAACTTGATTTCTGAGGTGAAAGAGCTACATCGTGAAATAAAAGGAACTTAAAAAAAAGATATATCAAATTCGGTTTGCTTTCTTAAAATAAAGTTTGGATTCACTCATATAAAGTTTTACAAACATATTTAACTAGCTAAATTACCTTATTTGAAATGAGTTAAACAAGTTTCAATTAATTATAATGAATATAAATAAAGTTATGTTTTGAAATATTATATAATTTGTATAAATAAATTTATAATATAAAATATATACAACCATATATAATAAATGTGTAAATTTGTATTATTTTATTTTCAAATGTATTATTCATAAACTGAATATAAAAGTTTTAAGTTTGACTTGTTTAATTAAGCAAATATAATATTATATTTAAATTTGTTTATTTAATAAATAAATTAAATATTTATATAAACGGAATTTAAATTTTTTAAAAACAACTCAATTTATTTAAAATCTTAATCCAAAAACTTTCCCTTATTATATTAATCTAAATATGCAGTTGAAATTGATGAAGCAAAAATGTAGGATCTAGAAGTAAAGTACTACTACAAATTAAATGTGTTGATTCTCTATTTGAAAGACAATAAATATCATTAATTATGTTTAAATAGTTTAAATATAGTATTGAAATTCTCTAAAGTTTTTTAAAAAAGATAAATTTAGAGAGATAAAACCACAATTTATGAGACTTATATTTGTATCAGTAAATTTTATTTATTTATTAAATATTAATTTTATCAAATCATATATATATATATATATATATATATATATATATATATATATATATATATATATATATATATATATATATAATTGATTTTGTAAAATTTTTTAAAAACTTTTGAGAATTCAAATCCGTAAATATAGTAGGAAGGAGGCTAAAAATCATGGAATTTATATATGAATTAATGAATTTTATTTATTTATTAAATATTAATTTTATCAAATTATTCTTTTTTTTAAATAACGGAAAAGTAAATGAGTATGTAAATCATAAAATTTAAATGGGATGAATGAAATGAAAAACTATTTCAAGTGTCATTTGTAATAAAAAAAATGTTAATCAAAATTAAGAGAAAATTTTATTATACAACTATAAAATCTGTCTATAAGATCTGTAATATCGTATGATATTGAATGTTGAGGAATTAAAATACAACATGAGAATAAATTGTAAATGTGTAGACACATTAAACGATATATAATTAAAAATATTTGCATTAAAGAGGAATTCAAAATAGTATTTATTATGAAAAAAATAGTAAAATTTTAACTAAAATGATTTGGTCATGTGTGAAAGAAACTTGCAAAAATTTTAATAAAAAAAATAAATTAAATAGAGAGTAATCTGATAGTCAGAGAGAGATGAAAGTAAAAAATAATAATAAATAAAAATATTATAAAAATTTAATAATTAATAATATTTATAATAATTTTATTTATAATATGTTACTTTATTGACATTTAATCAATGTAACTAATTCAATTTAATGAAAAAAAAATTAGTTATTATTGTTGCATGTATTTTTCTTTTCTAAGTTAATTGGTTAAAAAAATTTAACAACTTGTGAGAATTTAAATCCGCAACTACAGTACGAAGGAGGCTATAAATTAAACGTCCCAAAGCTTCAAAAGTGCAAATTAAAGAACCTGTAAAGTCGGTAAGGCTTATAATATTAATGTGTGATGACTACTTTTGCACAAACGCCGTACTTATGGAAGGAAACCAAACAAGTGGGGTGGTGCTTGTGGCTCCCAATTTGTCTTTTCTCTTCCATCGTTCATTTTGGCACTTTCAATTAGGTCCATGACACCTACACTTATTTTCACAATCCTTAATAGTTTGAAACTTTTTTTAGACAAAAAATTTAGGCCAATCAATATGCACCAAAATTTGTGTATCACTAAACTCCACATTTTAAGTGTTGGCAATCAATCTCAACAATCACAATCCACCCAAGTGGCCATGTCTTGGTGGGTCTTGGGCATTTTGATTGGCACTTAAAAATGGATGAATTTACCAACATGTATCCAAGAGGCATTTTTTTACAGTTTAAACTCTTTTTTATAGGGTGAAGAGTGTGATTGATCCATGGCATTGTTTCATGCTACATTACTCACAGAAGAAAGCATAGTTCCATAAAAAAGAAACAAGGATCGTGATGGTAGTTGGGAAAAAAGGGAGAGCATCGGTAGCTGATATTATTGCCATCAAAAGAGCCTGAAAGTTTACCAAATAGTAACGATGTATACACAAGGTAGCAAGTTCTATACTTCCTTGGCGGCTATTTAACTTGGAGGAATTGGTTTAGGTAGAAATAATTATGTGATGTGAGAACAGACTATCTTAGACAATAATTAACTACAATACAAAAATAAGATCTTTAAATAATAGACACCTTATATTGCTACTAGGTTCGATCCCTCCTAATGTCATTTTTGCAAAATTCTTCCTTACGAGGAATACATATGACATCATCTGTATTTAAATTGGTTTAATCAGTAAATCGTGTTAGATTGTTCAATTCGTGTAAGACCAACTAATACCAATTCTCGATCTAGGCAATTAAACTAATTAGATCAATTTAAGTTTGAAAACACTAATAATTTTTGAAGAGTTTGATGAGTCGTGTCGGATTGATTATTTAAGTGCAGAACTAATAAATACCAATTCTTGATCCAATCACTTGAATTGACTGGATGGTCCAACGTTGAAAACAATTATCAATTGATGTGAGAATTCACAATAGACATGGTTCCCTTTATAAATCTCCCTTTCCGGAAAGCGCATGATCATCGTTGTGATTATTATGACAAGAATGGTGGTCAAAATTTGTTGAAATCTTTGAGGAATCTTCATGTAAGAAAAAGACTTTGATTCTCTTAGTAGATTTTAGTCCTTTATGCTTAATCTTGTACGCTATTTTTCGGGTAAGGTTTTATTTGGTGTGGGAATTTATAATTATAAGAGAATCAACAAAAACCCATAAAATTATTACTTGATTTCGAGTATTTTGGGTCTTAAAAGATGATTTTAATATTAATATCTTTCTATTATTTTAAAATTGAGAATATGTTTTAATTTCATTCTTTTGTCTATTTATTGTTTAAATAATTAGGTTTAAATATACTTTTTGTTCCTTTATTTTAAAAAATAATTTAATTTGGTCTTTCAATTTTAAAATTTATCAATTTGATTCTTCACGTTTCTAAGATACTGTTCAATTAAAAAATTTATCCATGTATAAATAGATTTTAATTACGTAATTGTTAAAATCTGATATAAACTGTACAACTGTTATATTGCTACCAATATAAAATGATATTAGAGGCAATTCATGTAGTATTTTTAATAATCATATCATAAAAACAATTTATAAATGGATAAATTATTTTTATAGAAAGATGTGATTATAATATTTTAGAGAAAGCGAGGGATCAAAAATATATTTAAACCAAATAACATCATATCACAGACCTTTTTCTATTAAGAAATGCAATTCAAGATAAAATTTTGAGTTTACCTAATTTATAAAAATTAAATAAATTAAACTATTTACAATATATATATATATATATATATATATATATATATATATATATATATATATATATATTAAAGGTTTAATTATTTAGTTACAAGTACTTATAATTTAAAAGTTTAGAATTGAATTTTTATAATTTAATTTTTTTTTTAATAATGTTTTTATCGTTATATTATTATCATAAATCTGTTAATTGATACTGAATTAGTAAAATAAATACAAGCCAAAGATGTTATTTGTTAGTTAAGTTTAAAACATATATGCATATATAGTGTTAGATATATTAATGATAGAGATCTAATTTTAAAATATTAAATTATAAAAATTTATTTAAAAAGTAGTTGAAATTACTAAGGCTGAATAATTAAACCTATATTAAATGTATATTTTAGTGAAATTCAACTTTAATTTACATTACTATTTATAATTGACTACTTTTATCTAAAAATCTCATATCCACTCCTTAACATGTTGGTGCCCTAATAAATTACCATATTATGCATTAAAGTTAGCCACGTTTCATAATGTAACTTAGATTAATGTGATGCTTGCAACATTGAAAGTGATAGGTAATCCATTTTGTTCTACTTTCTCATTCAAACCCCCTTTTCCTTTTAAAGAATCTCGCCTTTAAACTCAAAAGTCAGTCACCACTATAGCAATCTAACTTTTTGCAGCTGACAAGGGTTAGAATAGTGATAAACGAGCTATGATTTTAAAATGAGAATATAAATTTAATTCTTCAAACAAACACTAAGTAAAATTATTTTTTCATCCCAATAGAACTTGAGAAAAATAATACAATGAAAAAAATCTAACTTTTCACATATAAAAAAATGTTCAGCTTTTCCATTTTAACCTCAAATTCAGCCACCTATACACAGGTAGATGTTTTTGGCATATAAAAATTATTCAACTAAGTTAATTTTTCTTTGAAGAAGAATGAAATGGACAAAAAAGAAAATTGTTTAAAAAATTAGAAGTAGTTCCAGATTGCAGCTCTTAAAGAGACACTCAAACAAAACCCAGATAACTTTTTGCCTAGAACGTGTCTCAAGCAAGAGTTTGGCACACAGTATTCTTTATTCTAGTATCATCTTGAATGCCATGAAACATTTAGGATGTCTATATTTAATATATTAAAGTTAACTACACTTTTAATCTCTATTTTCAAAAACGAATCAATTTGATCCCTGTATTTTAATACTCACTAATTTGATCGCTGAAATTTTACAAAATGTTACAATCAAGTCATTTTATTAACAATATGCTTACAACCAAATAAAAAATTTAACGGCTATATTATCAAAGTCTGTCAATGCATCAACAGATTTTTTAACAAAGGACTTAATTGTAACTTTCACCAAAATATTAGGAATCAAATTGATGCATATTAAAATAGAGGCTCCAAATTGAATCATTTCTAAAATAAAGAAACAAAAAGTGTAATTAAACCAATATACAAATATCCAAGATGCATGGTGCTAACTAAAATATAAGGAAACATAAGATAATACCAATTTTAGTATCTGAAAACTATGAACATTTCACATCCTAAGTTTTTAGCTTTGTTAACATTTTAATCATACCAACCATAATTATAATACTAAGAAATGTAAGATAAGAGCGTTCCAAACAGTCCTGAGATGCATCATTATAGAATCTTCCATGAGAAAGAAAAAAGAAGGAAAAGGAGAAAGGTATAGAGTATAATTGAGATGGAAAATATTCACCAACGGCCTCGAAGTTCGGTCAAATATCCCATATAGACACAGAAAATTTTGATAGATGAATGGCAGAGTTTGAACTTGCATTAAGCCAAAGGACTGCATGGTGACAGACAGATAGAGGAGCTACAACTCTCCAATACAAGCTAGTGCTGAATGTCAAGGAAAGAACAAGGAAGAAGAAGACAATGAGGGCAAAAAATTCTCTGTTATATATACAGTAAAATATAAGAAAAACAACCAACAAACCCCCAGCATGCAAATGGCTTTTTCTCTAATTTTGGAACATATCCCTTCCTCAGTTTTGATTCAGAAGTGTCAAAATGAGGAGGTATGGGTTTCCAAGAAACCAAATTAAATTTAGGGATTTGAGGGGCTCTCTACAAGGTTGTTTCCTGCATCTTTCATGGTCTGGTCGCCATGACTTAAACAGGTGACATTCTCCCTCACAACTGCTCCACCACCATCGGATGCATAATTATCCTCTTGTATAGAGTTCACCCCATGCATGTCAGGGTTTCTTGATGATAACCCATCATTAGCCATTATACAATTATACGGACGAGTGTCAAAGGATTCCACACCGAAATTAAATCGAATGGCAGAGCTGAATAAGGGTTGCATTAAACGCTTCCTCTCAGAAAATTGGCGCAATGATATCCGACAAACAGGACAAGTGGAATGCTGCTGCAGCCATATATCTATGCAGGTCACATGGAAGAAGTGTTTACAATTGGGGAGGATGCGCAGTACATCTTCACCTTGGTAATCCGAAAGACAAACAGCACATCTACACATACACCAAATTTGAATATTCATAAGCATATTATGAGTATCTGAAAGCACAGTGTACATTTGTATTCTCCCAGAACACTCGGACCCCCAAAGCACTGTATAAACATAACTTCCCAACACAATAAACTTCATCAACGCTGCAGTTACCTCTTGTATCTTTTATAGATTACGAGAGCATAGGGTCCCTACCCTCTCTCCTTGCCATGTTCAAAAATTTGGATAAGGTGATAGGGTACTTAACTAGAAAGCACAAGACCATCAATCAATACACACACACACACACACACACAGAACAAAGATGTTATACACCCTATCATTAGCACTAGCGCATCAAATGAACACAACAGATAATCATATCAAAACTAATTATTTTAACTCAAAAGCAGGATACCAAAATTGGGCATGACAAGAATTTAAGATATTCCATTACACTCATTTTTTGTATTGGTTAAACAACTAAATTCTTTTTTTGGAAGTATTCTGAAAATTCACAGTGATCAAATTGTTTATGTAGTAAAATTACCAAATCTTGATTCCATTTTCATGTGCCTTTAGTAATCAATAGAAAGACAAGTTTGTCACAACTTTGTGGCATAAAGAACACGGATCATTTTTCAGATCCTTGGCATCAAGTAACAACAGGAATAATATCTAAATGAACAGAGCAAAGTCGTTTTGATAAGGAGAATATTGACATATGTTCAAATCATTTAAGAATTTTTCAGATTTCAGGATACTCATTAGAAGTACAAAATAAAAATGAAGATTTGAAATATAAAAGTATTTAGCCTTGATGATGCAAAATTTGAAAAGATCAAGGATAATAACGAAATAAGGGTTTGACTGGCAATACAGTCAGTTAAACATAAATAAATGTTTATAAATAAAAAACCAACATCATAACTGAAATCACAACTACAAGCATGAAGAAACTAAAACCTTGGAAGTCCTAATGCCTTTCAGAATGTCAAGCTACTGGAACAACGTTTAACGAAGGATGGCTAACGACTGAACTAAACTATAACCCTATGCAAAACCTACGATAAACTTGAATAGAATCATCCAACACTAACTCTTTAAGTAGCCATGCTTTAATTCAACACTCATAGTATGGCACTCTCATCAGATGATGGTGATCATACAAAAATACTAGTGTTTCTTTCTTTAACACTTACTCTTTAAGCAGCCAAGCTTTAATTCAACACTCATAGTATGGTACTCTCATCAGATGATGGTGATCATACAAAAATACTAGTGTTTCTTTCTTTAACAATTTTCTAATCTGTGGAACACTTCACTGGAAATTTTTTTCTCAATAATGCAAATAGGAAATAGGATATCATGTAATTTTAGCACTTTTCTGATCTGAGGAATGTAAGATTATAGTACTGGAACTTCACACCAAAGGAGGTAAGTGCAGAGTGAATCAAATATATCTCATCAGACTTTTCTGGCATGATACATTGTCAAATTAATTAATAAACAAGGGAACAGAGATATACCATCTGAACCCATAAAACAGATGATAATAAAAACCCCGTATGAATGCATGATTATTTTCATTTACTTTTGTCTTTCTGTTGATTTTTACTGGCAATATTCAGGTTGACTTCTTCATTACCAACTCCAGTCTCAATTTTTCTTTGAGTAACTTGTTACAATGTGATAGGGCAAGGCGGATTTGGAGTCTAAAATAAACTTTATTGCTAAATTTGGTACAAGTAGTTCTAAATCTAAATGTAATCCTAAAGAATCAAGCAATAATTTCTCAAGTTACAATTACAATACTACAGTAGTCATTATCAACCCCCCACAAACCAAGTGTCCAACTCTCCCAATCATGACAATAAGAAAACATTAAAGCATATATTAATGTCAGAGACAGGTTGAAGAAAATAAAATAGAGCCAGTATAGATAATAATGCTTTTTGAAAAACAGATAAATGAACATACTGAGAATTTTCTGCTGTAGAAAAAAATTCATCGCTGTACTTCTTTGTCGGGAAGTTCGCTACTGCTAGAGGTTCAAGACCATGAAAACCCCGTTCCATCTGAACAAGGGAGATGTTCAATGGGTAAATTCAGAGCAAACGAAATGCACTAAATGGGAATAAATGCACTGCTAAAAAGGGGTAAAATCACAAAAGCTACAAACTAAAGTCTGGTGAATTTATATAATTATCAAGCAATTCAACAATACAACCACAAAAAAGAATAATTTCAAGCTTCCAAGATTAGGATATCAAACCTATATAACAAACAAAGAAACAAGAGGCTGATGTTTACCATATTGAGATTGGATCTGGAAGCAACAGAGAAGGATCGCCGTGAAGCATTCAAGTGAATTCGAGCACAGACAAGTCTAGTGCAAACGAAAACGATGAACATGGTGCTCACCGCAAATCCAATCACAGTCATCACCAAGTTCACCCCAGAAGATATCATATCGCAAATTCCCAACACGGGTACCAAAGTTTTCCCACTTAACGAAAACAACCCAAAATTTCAAATTCAAAATGAAAAACTAACAACTCCAATTAAAACATACGAACTCTTGCGCCCTCCATTCTCATGGAAATCCAGGAAAGAGCTCAAAATCAGTCAAAGAACAGATTTCAAGAGAATACAACGAACTGGGCCTGGTTGAAGCCCAAGTGTCATCTTCAGATGACAGTCACTGGCAAGCGAATGAACCGAATCAAAAGGGATTCTGAATCACCCAGATTCTTCTCCCCCAGTTTAGGACAGTGCAAAAATGGAAAGGACACAAAGGAGGAAGAAGGGACTGTTGTATTGTATTGTCAAAGAGAAAATGGGAACCCTAGAAAAGATAAAACCCAAGGTGAAAAAGTGAAGTGCATGGCACTGAGAAAGCCCGACAATGAAGAAGGTATAAAAGTGACATGGGATTTAAGGTATGAACGAGGATTGAGATCTAAATCAATCTGTGATAAGGAAATGGATTTATAGTACTGCATAGAAGCACCACACTCATTCATACTTCGTCAGCGTGCTCTTTTCTGTATCACACGTGTTAACCTTCCCACGCTTTTCTTTCTATTATCTTTGCTCCTTAGCTTAGCTAGTGCTAGCAAATTAATCCATTTTAACAATTTTTAGGATGGAGTAATCTTGCATAATAATTTTTTGTATGCAATTTTTATAATTGAAATGTGTTTATATTTTTATATATTTAAAGAATTATAAATAAAATATTTATATTTAATATACTCAAATATTTTAAAAATAAATTTTTAAGAGATGGAGTAATTAAAATCCTCTTGTACTAAAATAAATCTTAAATTAAAATTTAAAAAAAATTCTTAAATTAAAATTTCTATTTATTTAATTTGGTCTAAAATCATTTGATTTTTATGTGGTTTGAAGTATTATTTTTTTCTTTTAGTATTGTGGTTAGGTTAGATAATGTCCAAGTTACTTTATACACACTTCAACTAAACAGTCTATCTAATCTAAAGACCAGAAAATTCATAAAGAAATTCTTTACCCAAATCTCAAGAAATTATTACAACTATAAAGTGACAAAATTGTATTAGTTAATTCTAGGTAGCTTATTTCCATTATGATATTTGTTGGTTTAATTTTAATTGAAATAATAATATAGGGAAAAAAGAAAAAATAATATAAATTTTAAAAATATAAATAATTTTATGGTTGAAAGTATATTTATATATTGAATAATTTTATAATCTTCCAAAATCATTGTTAAAATTAAAGTAATATTTAAAAATTTAAAAATGTTAACTTAAGTCTAGCAAATTCTTAAAACACTACGAAAATGGTCAAAATATCTAATTGAAATATATTTTTAATAACAAAATTATTGAAGATATATATGAGTGAAAATATTTTTAGTTATTAAATTTTTTGGCATTTTAACATTCATGTGATTATTTTTGTTAAATTTTGTATAAAAAATATATAATAGTTAAGTAGTAACAAAACAAATTAAAGAGAAGTTTAAATTAAAAAAAAAATTTGAACCAAATCACTTAAAAATAAATTATAAATTATTCTAAAATTAAATATAGTTGTGTATAATAGCTATGATTTACTTACAAAAGAAATAGTTTTCTTATAAGAAGTAATGTTAGTTGCAATTAATCGAGCAGGATTAATTAAAATAAATTGCAATTACATGCCAGTTATGAGAGCTGAAAAAAAATCGTGAATTAAAAAGAATCAAAATTATATTATAAAATATAAATAAAAAAATAATTTATGAATATTGACATGTAAATTTACTTTACATGATAACAAGATCTTTTTTTTTTTCATATTTTTCAGAGAAACAAACAAATAAATAAATAAATGTCCACTTGTAAACTAAAGTCAAAAGTACACATTAAATTTTTTAAAATAAAAATATCTTCACAAAATAAAAAAAATTACAAGAATTGTCATTGGATTGTCTTTTAGCCATTGTGGCTGTTGCTACTGTCACTATCGTGATTGTAGTCATCAATATATTATAAGAAAATAAATAAATAGTGAAACACACATAAAAATATTAAAATATTTTAAAATTATCTATCCAATTGTCAAACGATATTATTTTTGGGTTGTGATATTGATTTTGTTAAAAAAATAATTCTAAAAAAATAATATTGTATCACAATCAAACATATTTTAAGATGCTAACAAATTAATTGATTTAATAATATTTAAATTATTTTAAAAATTAATTTAACAACATTAAAGTTATTTTAAAAATTAATAGTCTTAATTTTGAATCTTAATCAAAACTAAAACAGAAAAATATTTTAAGATCGTAATAACTTTTTTTTTTTACGGGCACAAAATAAGTATCTCTCAACTATTAGTTAAGAATAAATCTTTTTAAAATATAGAAAGCATCGAGATAAGTTTTGCCTTTACTAACAAAGTGATGATCCTAATAACTTAAAGTGATGATTGATGATCCTATTAATAATGAATAAATAATGATCCTATTAATAATCATAATAAATTTGATTTAGTTTTTAAATTTTTTATTTATTTAAATATATCTTTAATATTTCATAAACATCCTTATTCAATCTTTAAAACTAACTCTATAAAAAAAGTAATAAAAATATTAATATAAACATACATAATATTTAATTTATTGAATTATCTGTTTAAATAAATAATTAAATTAAATTTTTGTTTATCATTCAATAATGATGACATTTGACAATTTTATTCAAATTGACTCAATTAAAATTTATTATTAAAAATGAAATGATTAGACGTTATCATTTTTTTAAAGTAACAGAATTAATTATTTTAAATAAACATTTTAGCATATTAAATAGTGTGTTGAAGTCATTTTTTGTTAATTTGAATAAAATACTTCTCATTTAATTATTTATATTTCGATAAAAAAACTTTTAAAGATTAAATTAAATTTGATTACAAATTTGAAAGACTAGAATAAAATTTTACCAAAAAAATATCTTAAAAATCGAAATAGTTTTGACATACCTTCAGGTGCTTTTAACTTTTTTAAGAAAAAAGAAAGATTAACCAAATGTCCTATCACTAGCTACAAAACTAGAAACGAAGGCACCAAAGAAATCTCTAAGATTCCTAGGGAACAGACAAACACTCAATTTAAAGTATTATTTATAGAAATTATCTTCCAAAAAGAATCCAATCAACTAATCACGGGAAACCTTTCAGAAAAAAAAAAAAAGAAGACTGCTAAACAAAATTATTAATCGATGAAAAATTCAAATCTTACACATAGAGTTAGGATATAAAATCTTAAGTTGAGTTTCTGTGAGCTACTTCGACTAAAATTATGAAATTATACACAGATTTTTTTAAAAAAATTATAATATTTAATAGAATATATAGAATTTGGTGTTTCATTCAAATAAGCCTAATCCTTATTGAAAACGTGAAGGCAGTATTTATTTGAATAATATAATTTATTAATTATTTTCTTACACGACAATATAAAAAAATTAATTTAAGATTTATTTTCAATTGTTCAAATAATTCACTATTAACTTATACCTAATAACTTTTAACAATTATATTTTGAGTGCCATGTAAATACTTATTTGAAAAAAATCTTTAAATAGTAAGTCATGTTATTCAAACAATACATAGTTAACATGAATTGCAAAGTCAAATTTCATAACCCAATAAACTCTAATGATTGTTAGACTTTTTTAATTTCAATTCTATATAATTTTTTTTTAACGGATAATATTTCGAGTCTACTTAACCTATTTAAAAGTTTGAAGAATTTTAACAATTAGATTTGTATATAATAAATTTATCTATAATAAATAACACTTGAAATGAGACAACAAAAATTATATAATAATAATTATTCGTTATTATCTATATAAAAAATATGAGTCAATAATTGATTAAAACGTGATATTTACTGAACTCTGTCAATCAGTTGGTTTAGTAATAACTATTTTTGACTATTTTCTCTTACTTCCTCCTAAGTTCTCACTTGAGAAATTCGTGTTAGAGTCACCGCTATCTAGGGTCTTAAACTTGTCTTGCAGCTCTTTCTGATCAGCAAGGAGCCTTGCTTTTGGAGACCTAAAGGCAATGTTAGCCAAGAAACCAGCCAACATTTTCAAATAATTTTTATATTTTAAAATATAAATCTTCTTTAAAAAAATAAAAGAATTCTTTTAAAGTTTATAATTCTTTAAAGTCATTTAATAATAGAATAAATTTATAATTTGCAAGACATAAAAATTGAGAATCGAACTCAATCATAGTTGGGAGTGGTTGGACCGTGGTTACATGAAACAAACCGCTCACCAACCTTCGCTTTCTTAAGGTTCCAAAGAAAATGGAAAGAAACAAATATCAAATGCTTGACCTAAGCCGTGGTTGACTATGTCTAATAAAGTTAATTATATATTTATAAAATATAATAATAATTATATTATAAAGTGAGAAGTAGTTGATCTCCTTGCCATTTTGCCACCTTTGGCTTCTTTCTCATAAATGAAATTAGACCGGTTAAAATAGGTTGAATGGGTCCAATCTTTATACACTTCATAAATAATGGGTCGAATTGGGTGAAATTTGGCCCAACCTTTTAAAATTAAAAGTTATGTTGGATCAAGCTAGTTGAATTTTTTTTTTTGAGGATCGACGCTCTCTCTCCTCTGACACTCCCCCACTTCTGCAATCTTAGCCGTGTAACAAGCTTGAGGGGTAGGCAGTTGCCCCTTTTTTTCTTTTTTTCTTTTTCAGATTTGAATTCTCTTAAATATTTTTATTTATTTATAGAAATTTAGTGTTTGTTTGATTTTATTTTTATTTTTTAAAATTATTTTTAAAAAAATAAAAAAAATTCATTTGATAAACTATTTTTAAAAAAAATTTGTATTTTTTATTTTGTTTTAAAAATAAAAAAAAATTATTTATGTTTTTTTGTTTTAAATTTATTACAATTTTTTTTATAATATTTAGTTAATAATATTTAAGAGGTGTGTTACCTCTTAATTTATAATTTTTGTCTATATTTTTTAGAAGTGTATGTTTTATCTGTAATTTTTTTTATTGTACTATGTTAAAAATTTTATAAATCTCAAACTCTTGTGTTTGTTTATTAAATAAAAAGATTTTTGATCTTTTTTTAAAAAAAATTATTTGCTCAAAAAGGTGTACATATGGTCAAGTACGTTATTCTTAATAATTTTATCTAAATTTTTAGATATTATAACAAAATTATTAAAATATTTTTATTTAATAATTTAAATTTTTGAACCTAAATAATTCTTAGCATTGTACTAAAACCTTTATAATCAAGTGGTCAATACTTCAATTTTATTATACTCTTATTCTCTTAAATAAAAATTTCACATATAAAAGATTTTTGTGTAACATAACGTGTTAAATATTATAATAAAATTATTGATAGATTTTTATTGAATAAATTAAATTTTTTAGATGAAATTTTGAGTTAAAATAGTTGATTGGACTAATTAAATTTGTTGAATGTGATAACATACAAGGATGCTACGCTGACAAATACAGATTCTTCCGTTGATATTGCTACAAAAGAGAACTTGGAGAAACTGGAACAAATTGGGGAAAAGCTATTGAAAAATTCTGTGTCTAAGGTGAATTTAGAGACAGGTCTGTATGAGCCAATACAAATGGGGAGGGGGGGGGGGTGTCAATGAGGATGTTCTCTAGGAGACTGATGAAGAGGTGGATATATATCTGTTATGTTTTCATTATTATTTTTATCCTTAGTTTATTAGTTAAAATTTAGTTAGTTTACTGTTTTTTCTCATGTAATTAGGGAGGTAGTAGTTATCCTTAGTCAAATTTGTTTTTTTTTTTTTAAATGTCCATCTGAGCCAATTTGGGCCACCTCCAAAGGACAAAGAGACTGAAATTAAAAGCTTTTAATTAAAATAGACTGTTGAAAAAAAAAATGCCATCCAAGCCAATCTGGCCTGGCCCCAAGATTTGGATAGACAAGGCTAAAATTTATTGGTTAAAATATAGGATTGGTTAAAATTTATTGGATAGATAAAAAATACTCTTGATTGTAATAAAAAAAATTAAAATTAAAACTCATGGCCAGCTATAGCTAAAATTCGATTTCAAAATATTGATATTGCATATAATTTATGTACATTGCTTCATCATTAATTTACCCAAAATTTTTAGTTTTTTATGACAAAATGATAAATTTCCCTTTTTTTAAAAAAAAAAATAACAAGTCAAATTGCAGGTTAACCTGATTATTAAAAATTTTCTTTTATGATTCCTTATTGGATAACCTTGAAATAATATATCTTTATTACTATTTTTATTATAAAAAAATTGTCTTCACTACAAAATACTTTGAACTAGTTGAAACATTTCCTTTTTAACTGACATATTTACACTGACATGCACAGTGAAGCACAAAAGTGATATAAAAATCATTTTAGGATAAAATAAAAATTTAATTCTTGAATATATATTTATTTAACTTTAGTCCTTAATTTTTTTAATATCTAAATTAATTTTAAAAAATATTAAATTCGTTATATATTAATTTTTTAAGAGATTAATATGTAATAAATTTAATATTTTTTAATTATTAATAAACTAATAACATATCACGGGTTAATAATTTTATATATTAATTTATGTATTTAAAAAAATTGATCAAATTAAAATAAATAAATATACAAATTTAAATATTAAATTTTTTATATATTAATTTATTGAGAAATTAATATATAATAAATTTAATATTTTTAAATTATTAAAAAATAATAATATGTCACGTGTTGATAATTTTATATATTAATTTATGTACTTAAAAAAATTGATAAAATTAAAATTAAATAAATATAAAAATTTAAATATTAAGTTATTAATTTAATCAAATAATAGACAATGCTGTACAATAGTATTATGTACAAAAGAGTGAAAAATGAAAAATTATCCTTGAACGTGATTTGTGAATCAACATCTACAGACTTGTGCCTTATCTTCTCAATGGGCCATTAGCTTTTCCAATACTTCATTTGGAGTCTGCCAACTTTGCCTTATCTTCCCTGTCCACCTTGACCAATTTGCTTAACATCACTTCCGCCACTTCCACCGCCACCACTACTGCCACCGCCATCGACTTGAACAGTCCTCACCTTAAACCTATCCAGCTCCAAGTCCGAGCCACCTGGTGATCCAACACTCAAACTTCTCTGCATGGTCCTCACCTCGCGCTTTGATTTAACTAGTTCTAACAAAGCACCAATTTTGTTGAACAACTCCACAAGCTCTTCTTGAAGCCCAGCAGGAACCATTTTCTTGAAAGTTTCTTGTCTTCGGTAATAAAGCTGCCTGAAAAATTCCAACAACCTTAGTGTTCTCGGGTCAGCTGATTTTCCTGCCTGTGTCTGAAACCCATAATAACGATCCCACATCTCCCCAAAATTAGTCTTGAGCAAACCACTTTCCATTAGTTTCGGATGATGATCATGCTCTGTGCCCAAAAATGGGCTTTTTCCCATAGGACTTTTGTCAAACATGTTTGCTGCAATGGATGGACCCCCTTGTCTGTGTGATTTTCTTGTTTCTTGAACACCATACATGGACATAAAAATCTAGGGATTAAATGGTTTTTGGAGTAAGAGGATTTGGGTCCTGATATGTCAAGTTTGTTGTGCAAAGATTTGATCTTTGCTTCAATTTTTGGGCTATATATAAGCCGGTTTCGTGGAGTAGAAGCTTGGGAACTTGCTGAAAAGTCAAATTACATGAATTTCAAGCCATTTTAATATTAAACTTAGCGTAGTATAGTTTGGGTTGGAATCGTCTAAACATTTTAAAGAAATTTATACAATAAATTGAAAAAAAGAGACAAATTCTATAAAATTTATATATGAATTAGTGGATTCCATTCACTTATTAAAATATTATTTTTATTAAATCATTTTTTTTTAAATTTATCTTATAAATTTTTTTAAAAACTATAAAAAATCTAAATGACTATGGTGCAGAAGACAAAGTTTTTTCAAACACGAACAAGTTATAATTTAAGGAAACAAGCAAGCAAACGAGTATATCATCTATACTGGTTCCTTGTTGAAGTGGGTTACTTGTACATTAGGACTTTGACATGGAAAATTGGGAGAAACTTTCCTTATATTGGCAATTTGCAGTCGGTGTCATTTAGCTGCCTTTCGACATTTAGCTGCCTTTCGACATTTATTTTTCTCTATCTGTATCCCACACGTTGATGAAAAGTATATAGCCATATATTTTAGAGGAATAGAAAATTAGGTGTTTTGCTTTTATTGCAGTCATAAATTATCCGGCTCAGTTTGTGTATTTCTTAATTAGTCTACTTCAAATTAATCAAAGTCAAGCCATACATACTAAAACAAGAAGATTCACAAAAAAAAAAAAAAACTTTGCAATAAAATCCAATAAATTGACATAGTTAAAATTTGAATTTACGGTGAACTATCTAATTACACATCACATATTTGCTTTCATTACTAAGTCAACTCTTTAGAGTTGCCAATGCTTTTATTTATAAGTTTTATAAGTTGAATTTATAAATAGAAATGTATTTTATTAATAAGTCAGTTAGTTTAATAGTATTAGAATTATATTTAAAACTGAGAATTTAAATTTAAATATCAGTTAAAGCTAAATGAACAAAAAAAGAAAAAAAGAAATGCAGTTTCATCAGTTCTTCCAAACATTATAAAACTTGGGAGGAGTATAATTAACAACCCTTGAATCTAAATTAATAATTAGGATCACTCATTCATAGGTTGTTACAATGAGATTGTCATTTGATAATTAGTTATGACATCCCATCAGCATCCAACTTAGCCTTGGAAAAAAGAAATTCTCCCCAAATTTTTCCCAAATTTTTTATTGTTTATTGAAAAAAAATTTCTCTATCTCTCCACGGCTTCCTAGAAATTTCTTTATTTCGTCATGTAGATGCAAAATAAATACGAGGGTTTATGCGAAATAGGTGCAAAATTCTGAATCCCTAACAAAAAAAAATTTGGAGAAAATTTCTACTGGCTTTCTATCCTCTCTTTCTGCAATTCTATGTGAATCCTCCATGACTTCCTGAACCCTTAGATTGTCAAAACTGATGGGGGAAATAATTACCCTATTACTTGTATCTGTGCAACATAATATAAGACAAATTATTATTTTGGTGGGAATAATTGTCTAGAGAAACATTTATATTTGGCTTATTGAGTTCTAGAGACTATTAAAATTCTTTATCAACATGTTAATCGAACAAAATTCAGCAATTGAATCTAGCATTAATTGGACTACAAGTTGTCTATATGACGAGGAAAGCAATATAGGAATAAAATTTAGATTGAAAAAGAACTAGCTTTGATGCCTTAATGGAATTCAGACTGTATGCATAATTAAAACTACTTAAATTGATAATTAAGTAATTGATCAATTCAAATTGAAAAATTTCAAAATCGGACATCCAATTGATCCAATTAAAATATCAGTTTTCATCATTTTGGTTGGATTGGTTTGGAACTCAATGAGCCCTCCCCTACCTACCATGGGGTCTCTTGTCCCCGAGGATGCCAACCTACTCGACAAGGTCTAAGGGCCTCTCCACGGGGACCCCTCCCCCCAATAAAAAAGTTCCCTTGTTTCCCTTGAACCCTGGAATCTTGCACCACACCCCCAAGGGGTCCTCTGATCCCCTTTCCCACCCATTCCCTAACCACCACAAGTTCCCTTAACCCCGAGGGATCTCACACCAAAGGGTCCTCCGGTCCTTTTCACCGCCTCTCTCTTACCCACCACAACGTCTCGCAACTCCCAATACCCTAGTCCTCGAAGGTGACCCCACTCCGCCCCTACTAAGGGTGTGTTTGGATTGGCGGTGGAAAGCTCCAAAAGCCCGTTTCCATTGGGATTTTGCCAGAAGCAACAAAATGTTGCTTCTGTAAATTGCCCCAAAATCACGTTTGCGTTGGGAAAAAAGCCAATCCAAACACACACTAAGTCCCTTGACACCCGGGGTTCCCTGACCCGTAGGAACTCTTTTCCCATTCCCATAGGGTCCTCCTCAAACTCTAGCGCAGAGTATCCTGTGTAATAATTGGAGAACCTTTGTTACACAGATTTTTTTTTTCTTTTTATTTTTTGAGAATTTTAATTTAAAAAATTAAAATTTTTATATTTAGTATAAATCTTAAAAAATTCATTTATAAAAAATTAATATTTTTATAAATAATTTTTTTAATAAATTTCTCATTAATTTTTTTTTATAAAAATAAAAATAAATTTTAATTTTTTATAAATATAATTTTTTTTTATAATATTAAAAAATAACTATACTTTTTATTAATAATATAATTATAATACTAATAATTTTTTTTAATTTTCACTATCTCTTTTTTTTAATCATTTTTTTTTACTTTTTTACTTTTTCTCTTATCCTCTCCTCCACACACTCTTTTTTTATTTTATTTTATTTAAATAAAAAATATTTTTAAAAAATATACAATTTTTTTTAAAAATTAAATATAATTAAAATAAAAAATAAAAATTTTAAAAAAATATTATTTAAAATATTTTAATAATATTAAAAATCAATTAAATATATTTTATATTTTTTTAAAAATTATAATTTTCATCAATTATATTTTTAAAAACAAAAATGTTTTACCATTTATCAAAAAGTCCGTAAATTTTAAACAGCCAAGTTTTGTTTTATTTTGTTTTAAATTATCACGATGCCCTCGCGGCTACCTCCCGGTGGAAGGTTGTGACACAGTAGCAGATCTCACAGTTGGCAGCATCGCAAGTTAGCAAGGGCAAGAAAGGTGGAGAAGAGCCCCCAAAGAAGACATTGAATCTAAATGGATGCTTGTAGATTCTGCAGGAACACATAGGAAGAGCGATTGCAATAACGAGCTTAAATTTAAATTAATAAATTATAAAGTTAGCAAGATTGTTGTTGGAAGAGGAGCCTTTTTCTTCTGTCTTGATATTAACCGTTGTAAATAATTTACCGTTGGCAAACAATAGCCGTTGATGATATATGAAGAGTCTCTGTTTCCGTTTGATGTATAGCCGTTGATGATATATGAAGAGTCTCTGTTTCCGCTTGATTTATAGCCGTTGGCAGAAAATAGCCGTTGATGATAACGAAGAGTCTCTATTTCTGCTTGATGTATAGCCGTTGGCAGAAAACAGTCTCAGTTTCTTTCATCTTCGAGGTAAAGAAGGTAAATTTTGAAGGCTCTCAACTGTGAAGACTGAGTCGTGCGTGAATCGCCTCCTATTTTGTTTAACTTTCTTCTACCATTTCTCTCTCGAGATAGAGCCACTCTCAGGCAACACAGCTAGATTCTCCACCGCTACAATCTCTGTCTTCACCAGCCTTATCCCACGCAGACCCATATAAATTCCCCCCCACCCTAAATCTGCTGATCTTCCCTCCTCCAAAATTCTTCTGACGTTGGTCCTCCATTCAATATCTTGAAGAGTGAAGAAAAAATTTGTTGGTAGGGTGTGGAGTTGGATTTTGGCGAAGATTTTACTGCGTTTCTTCTGCATTTAAGGTTAGTGATCATATTTTTTGAAAAGTAGAAATATTTATTTTGTTATGATTTAAAATTAGTATAGACCTATGAAGCCTTTGGAAAAATTTTCTTGCGGAAATTATTTGACATTAGAATAATTATATTTTTATTTATCAGATAATTATATATTTAATATTAGTATTAGATCTTAAAGAACAATTAAATTTAAATACCACCCTAATATGGCATGCATGTGTTAATCTTATCTCAATAATTTATTTTTGGTGACTATCAATGGTATCATCACATCTAATTAGTTGGAAGACAAATCTTCTTTGAACTAGAAGTCAAGAGAGTAAAGTCCTCCTCATTTTGGTAACCAATGTAGATTTTGCTGCAACACAAGCTTACCAACGCCAACTTCAAAATTGAGAATTGTGAAAAGCGAGTTGCAAGACTAAGTAAAGCTAACATTAAAGTATAAAATTTCCATAACTAGAAAGCTAAGTTAGAGCTTGCATTAGCCAAATGATAATCAACTAGGAGCACCCTTATTTGTCTATTAACTTCCCTCGCCTAAAACCTTCGCCTATCCCATCTTGCGGACAAAAACAGTGATTTTGGAAGATGTTAGGATTGCATATTAGGGATCGGAGGGAAGGGTTCGCCAAGAGACTTATGGGAGGTGGCATTGGAAACACTTTAATCTGTCAATGATGAAGTTGAAAAAATATAATTGTATATGACTAAATTAAAAATTAACTTATTTGTCAAAGATTATAATATAATTTTTTTGGAAAAAAAAAGACAAGAACAATTGTTGTAAATTAACTTTTTATTTTCTAATTTTCAAAATATATACTTGAACATTTTTAGGTGTGGGTTGCTGCAGATGAGGAAGGTTTTGACTGTGGATGGTCCCTTAGAGAGATTTAGGTGTGATAACCATTGAAGGTTTTTTCTTTCGGCCAAAGAACTAATTTTTTTTTTTTTTATCGAAACAACCGAAACGTTTCCGTTTCTTGAGTTACCGACACGAAATGGAATTATCGAAACGAAATAAAGTGTTTGTTAAAAAATTATACTATTTCGATTGAAATTATTATATTTCGAAATGTTTCGATAGAAATACTCTTGTTTCAGTGAAAATTTTGGTGGAAATACTCCTGTTTCGGTAAAAATATTCTTATTTCGAGTTGTTTTGATAGAAATACTCTTGTTTCGAGTTGTTTTGATAGAAATACTCTTGTTTCGAGTTGTTTTGATAGAAATACTCTTGTTTTGAGTTATTTCGATAGAAATACTCTTATTTCGAATTATTTCGATGGAAATACTCTTGTTTCGAATTATTTCGATGAAAATACTCTTGTTTCGAATTATTTCAATAGAAATACTTTTATTTCGAGTTATTTCGATGGAAATATTCTTGTTTCAAGTTATTTCGATGGAACTATTCTTATTTCGAGTTGTTTCAATAGAAAAGTATTAAATTAATTTAAAAAATAAAAAAATCGACAATCTAAAAGTAGATGAAAGTAGCATCAATCACATTCAATACCAAGTTATTTTCTCCCACAAATCACAACATCTTTATTAACTTTCTACTCTTCCCCTTTGTTTTTATGACATTGTTTTTCTTCGTTATCTTTATTTTAAAGAAGAAACTACAAAAATGATAAAAAGAGAGATTGAAAGACAAAAAGAGAGAAAAATACCTAAATATAGAGACAGAATTATAATCGATAGAGAGAGAGATTTAAATATAGATGCCACGAAAGAGTTAAGAAGAAGATGAAGAGATGGATAATACCAAGTTATTTTCTCCCACAAGTCACAACATCTTTATTAACTTCCTACTCTCCCCCTTTGTTCTCATGATATTATTTTCCTTCGTTATCTTTATTTTAAAGAAAAAACTACAAAAATAATAAAAAGAGATATTGAAAGACAAAAAGAGAGAAAAATACCTAAATATAGAGACAGAATTATAGTCGATAGAGAGAGAGAGATTTAAATATAGATGCCACGAAAGAGTTAAGAAGAAGATGGAGAAATGCATGTAAAAAAGATATTGTTGTTGAATGTTATTAGGATTTGAGTCAAAGTTTATACTATAGTAGAATGTTTATTTACTATTCAATTATAGACATTAATTTTAATATAATTTTATATATCTATATCATTAATATTATGTAAAAATATTTTAAAATTTTAAAAAATATTATTTTAAATTATTTGAAACGTTTTTTAAAAAATCTTTCGTTTCTTCGAAATTTTTGAAACGTTTCGAAATATTTCCGTTTCTGAAATCACCGAAATGGTATCTCGAAACGAAATTTAGTACCTTGCTTTCGGTCCCAATTTTCTTTTTCGCTTGATAATGAAAGAATGAATTTAGAGAAAATGTGACACATTAGTATTTTTTTTTATCAAATTCTTAATCTACCTTAATTTGCACTATTAAAATATGTGTAAGGACTCTTATTTATTCTTACATCTCACATAAGGTAGTATTTTTATATGAGAATTAATAAAAGAAAGAAATAAAAAAAAATTAAAATGTCACTTGTCAACAAATAACAGTGTGACTCTAAGAGTAATTTTATTTTTCAATTTCATTTAATGTCAGTAAATTATTGTAGAGATTTAAATATTTTTATTGAATGTTGCAATCATATATATAATTTTTAATTATTAATCTGAATTTCGAAATTTAAAAAAAAAAAAAATCTAAAGGGCTACTTGTCAATAAATGACAGTTTAATTCTAATGATAGCTTTACCTTTTAATTTCATTAAATGCATATAGATTAAAGCTCCACTGAATGTTGTAATTACCTATATATTTTTAATTTATTAGTTAGAATTTCAAAAATTTTAAAAAAATTCGACTACCTTTTGTCAACAAATATGACTCCAATGACTCTTATCATATATAATATATGCATGAACAACCTACCTTAAATCCATGCATATTGGTCAATAATGCACTTTTTCATTTCAAAATACAGATAAAAATGAGATACTTAGAACCACACAAAAATGCTCATATGCATATACCCTGAATAGTACTTGATTCATTTCAAAATACAGATAAAAATCTTATTCCAAGCATTGTTAAGGAACCGTAAGAAGTTAGTGACTTTTATCTAACAACGGTCATCTGAGTGGAATCGTGCTTGAGGTTTTGGTATAAGCCGACCCATGCTTGGGTAAGTAAGAGTCGTGCGCGGGACGATGGAAATCTGGTCTGGACTGGTCAGATCACTCAGAGGAAAATGGACCCTTTGCTTTTTGGGTTGGGTTGATATCCGAAAACGAACTAACCCAAATTGTACATTGTTAGGAGAAGGATGATGTTTCCCAACATCCAAAGGAGATTTTGTTGAATAAAACATTGTTCTTTTTTTTTTTTTAATTATATTACATTATGAATTAAATTTAGATTTCTATTTTAATTTAAAAATCCATGCAGTCATTACCAATAATATTCGGTGGCATTAAAGTGTTGTTACAGAAAGTTGAATCGTATTTTCATTATTGATTTTTATTTTTGTTTAAATAATTTCTATTTATCACATACAATATCACACATATCGAAATAAAGTTAGAAATCTGATAGTACAGTCAATTAAACTCTTAAGGGATTGAATTTTTCATAACAAATTTGGTGGCATTAATAAAAAATTGATGAAAATAAGATTACAACATAGTTTTCCAGAGAAACTCTTAAAAATCAATTTAGCTAGCCATTAAAAGAATGAACTTTCTTTACAATAAAGCTAACTTTGAGGCACACTTTTTAAGCATTACCAATGAGCATTGATCTTGAAGCATGCAAGGGCATGTGACGATATCAAGAACACTCCCAAACGGATCCACAGAGCAAGGCAACTTTATGGGACACTCTTGCGTGGTCTGAATGTGATCCTCATTCTATTTTAACAATGCTTGGAATGTCTTTGACGACAAGCTCGAGATTGGAACCACATGAAGTTTAGGTTCCTCACCTTCTTCGTCCACATGCACCGACACGAAACCATCTCAGATCTTCTTCTTCAATGCCGACTATGGCGTGATTGGAACCACTTGGAATTTAGGTTCCTCACCCTCTTCGTCCACATGCACCGGCACGAAATCATCTCAGATCTTCTTCTTCTTCGATGCGGACCATGGCTTTTCCATTATTAGCTGAACTCTTCTAAGAGTTTTTACTCATAGTAGAAGGGATGAACGTTCTTGATTCTAGCTAGCTAGGTGAGACAATATATATGTGTGTGTGCCTTGAGAGCTTTTGATTTTTCGTGCGTACATGTAGACAGGGAGGGGGACAGAGAGATTACTTTTGAGCAAATAAACTTATAGACCGAAAAGCAAAAGCAATTCGGATTTCATTGAATTGTGTTTATGCTCACACACACACACACACACACATATATATATATATAATAGTCACGTGCGTGAAACACGTGTGCATGTGTCTTGCGAGCTTTTGATTTACGTCTGTGCACGTAGAGGGACGGGGAGAGAGAGATTGCTTTTAAGCATTTAAACTTCGTAGACTGAAAAGCAAAAACAATAATTAAAGTTGTTGAAATGCGTGTATATACGTGCACGCATTTTTAGTTGAAGAGATGAAAGTTCTCAATAAGAGATGAAAGTTCTCAATGTAAAGGGGATTTTTTTTTTCATCAAAATAATTTAAATATTTATTTTTTGACTCATCGATATAAAATAAAATTATCAAAATAAAATAAAATATTTATTAAAAAATTATATTATTTTGATTAAAATTATTATATTTTAAAATATTTCAATAAAAATATTTTTATTTCGGTAGAAATTTCGATAAAAATGTTTTTATTTCAATAAAAATACTCTTATTTTAAATTGTTTCGATGAAAAAGTATTAAATTAATTTAAAAAATAAAAAAATTGATAATTTAAAAGTAGATAAAAGTAATACCATATCACATCTAACACTAAGTTATTTTTTTTTTCATAAATCACAATATCTTTATTAATTTTTTACTTTCTTCGTTTATTCTCATGACATTGTTTTTTTTCATTATCTTTATTTTAAAGAAGAAACTACAAAAATGATGAAAAGAGAATTTGAAAGACTAAAAAAAAAAAATATCTGGAGATAGAGACAGAATTATGGTTAACAGAGAGATAGACTTAAATATAGATATCACGAAAGAGTTAAAAAGAAGATGAATAGATGGATACAATAAAGAGATTATTGTTGAATACTGTTAAAATTTGAGTTGGAGTCACTACTGTAATAACATGCTTACTTAATATTCAATTATAGACATTAATTTAAATTAATTTTAATATAATTTTATATATCTATATTATTAATATTATATTAAAAATTTTTAAAATTAAAAATAATTTAAAATTATTTGAAACACTTTTAAAAAAAATTTATTTTTTTAAAATTTTTAAAATATTTCAAAATATTTTCATTGAAACAGTATCTTAATACTTTACTAAGTGAGGCAATATATATACACACACCCGCATGTATATGTGCGTACGTGTCTTGAGAGCTTCTGTTTTACGTGCGTGCATGTACGGGGAGCGAGGGAGGGAGGGAGAGAGAGATTGCTTTTGGGCATATAAACTTCCTAGACCAGAAAGCAAAAGCAATTATGCACAAAAGGAAACTCACGGTCTGAAGTAGACATAAAACTGGGAAATGGCGACAGAATTTGACAACTGAAAATAATTCATGATCCACCAGAGCGTCGCTTTCAGAGGAAACAGCCAGGAAAAATAGAAAAATCAATAGGGTATTTTGTCATAAAATTTTCCTCTTCCCAAGTAACTATAGAGAATACAGAGATTCGCCTTTTAAGGTACATGATAATACAACCATAACTTTAACACCATCGGTGAAGCAGTTAGCACCCTAGTGGAATTATAGACATGCTATTCTACCTATACATGTTTGGTCTTACATGATCATCATAAAAAGAGAAGTGATCTGCAGGAGGAACCCCAACTGGTCCACTTGGATAAGGTCTTGAAAGTCCTTCACTGAAGGGTATCTGTTGTGTTGAATTCGGATAGGATGGATAAATCGGATATGTGGGATACATGTTTTTACCAGAAGAGGGCAGACCTACATCCAAGAAAGGATCAAACGGGGGCTTCTTATTCTCAAATCTTGACCCACTTTCCAAATAACGGGTGGCAAGAGACCGATCATCAGGAGAGAAGTTCAAGCTTGTGTTGAAGTAAGGGCCACTGCCAAATTGATCGCTGGAAGTTCTAGAAATTTCTTTGTTAAGATAGAAGTTTGAACTCAAGCGAGCTGAATCAAGAACATTGGATCTAACAGTAACTTCAGAAAAATCTGTAGGTAGTCTGAATAGACCAGAACATCCAATGGGAATATCTAATCTGTCCTCACCTTTACTTATAGAAGCTACAGGTTCAATGGCTTTACCAGTGTTCCCACCCTCTACTAGCGGCTTCCTATTGATTTCCTGTTGTAGGGATAACCTAGCTTGTTTAAGTGACTCAAGTACACCACTCAACTCCTGAGGTTTATGAGGAACTAATGCATAGAGGTCATTTTTGTTCCTTGAAGCATCATTTTGGGGCAGACCACCGAAGACATCATTTGGAAAGGAATTTGTTGGCTTGGTATCAGTAGAAACATGCCTATGTGGGCTGTGATGGCGTCTATCTGATGGCTGACAATGGTATGTTTCCGAGCTATCATGGTTTTGGTTCCCCTTCAATATGGAATTTGAATTTACTTGAGCAAGCAAGCCAGAACTGCTAACTACTGTGCTCTTTTGATTGTGGTAACCCACAGTGTCATCATGTGATTTTGACAAGTTGTCCCTGGGCTCAGCCTTGAACGATTCTTCAGATATATGAACATCTCTGGCTTCTGATTTTGCCTCTTGAGCATCTGATGTGACCACCCTTGCAAAGCGTGGAGTCTGGGCCTTGCTCTCCTCTCTTTCCTCAGTGATATCTGAGTGGTTTCCCGGATCACACGAGTCCTACATAATTTAAGACCCAAAACTGCATGATTTCAAAGATTCCAAATGGAACAAAAAAAGCACAAGAGAAACTACTTTTAGCCAAAGAAATCATTGATTTATGAGTCAATTAATGTGTTGCTCCCTGAAATATATGTACTTCTCCATCTATTCCCTCTTTTTCATTTTTCTCAATTTAGTGTTTCTTTATTCTTCTCCAATTTAGTCCTGCCTTAGCTCGCATTTCATTACTCAAATATTGACTTAATCTATTTTTTAGACATTTCAATTAATAGACACATGTACATTTTGTTCATCTAGTCAGTAATTTGACTAAAAGAATGCAATTCCAGTTATCGCAAGGACTCAATTGACAAAGAATTAACAAGTGAAATACAAACAAAGAGGGATTAAAGACAAGCGATACAATTGAGAATTTTTGTATTTCTTAAGGACCAAAACATTAATTGACTCTTTGATTTACAAAATTAAAGGACAACTAACATGAGAGAACTATATTAAGAGATAACAAACAACTAAATCATAAGGAAAATGTACGAGCTGTGCAACATAGCATGTAGTTTCACACACAATAAAAGCAAGGAAAAGCACTGCAGTCATTGGATTAAAGTAAGCCGTTGAAGTTGCCAACTTCTGCAACAGTATTAAACAATAACATAGATTCGCAGTACATCTTGGGATAGAATTCTTGTGTCATTCAGGCTTGTCTTTCTAGCTTGCCCCTTTATTATCTCTGTTTTTCGAGTCCCAGTGAGTGTTGCTCAGAAAATAGAAAAGATTATGAGGGATCTTCTTTGGTCAGGGGTGGGTGAGCTATGGAGAGATCATCTTTTATCTTCTTCAGATTTCTTGAGAAGCCAATTTCAAAATCTAAAGCTCCTCTTAAGATGAAATCGTTTGTGTTAACAGTGGTGCTCAATAAGATTAATACTAATGACATGTTGCAGATTCAAAGGCCAAATCTGGCTATCTCCCCTAACATCTGTGTCATGTGTACGGTTGAATTAGAAAGTAAATGGCAGTTGTTTTTACATTGCAGTGTGGCAATTTCCCTTGGGAATAAGTTGTTTGCTGTTTTGGTCGGAGTTGGGTTTGCCCAGAGAGTTTGGAAAAGTTTTTATTAGCAAGGTATATCAGTTGGATTATAATATGGATGGAAAAATGCTGTGTTTACTGTGATTTGGCGCATCTGGTTGACGAGGAATGCTCAGATCTTTAAAGCAGTGTTGCTGCCTCTGAATGCTTTATGGGATAGGGTTATTTCTCTAGTCTCTTTGTGGTGTTCTGTTAGGGGATACTTTAATGGTGTTTCTTAGTCTAGTTTAACTGGAGATTGGGCAGCTTAGCTAACTTTATAATTTTCAGTTTTCTTTACTGCCTTTAGTTTTCGTTCTGTTTCTTTTAAAAGGCTTTCTCATCCTCCTTCACTGTATTTCGTCTCTTTCTAGTAAAGTTTCTTTTTCTATATAAAAAAAAAAATGCCTTGTTCATCTCTAGGCAAGTCTAGATTAAAGTATTCTAAAATATAAGATATAGCAAAGATTTTTCCATTTCATGCATTTTGGCTCAAATTGCACTCCAAAGACATACACATACCCCCCCCCCCAATTCATTCTTTTGTGCATTCCATCATCCTTCCTCTTGCTTTTACAACAACAACTAAGCTTTTTCTTACTAGGTGAAATCAGCTACATAAATCAAACGACGTCGCAGTAGCCTATTATAAATGAGGTCAATAGATAAATTATTAACTATTAAATCTTTTTTAATAGTTTCACCTATTATTTTCTTTGACCTTCCTCTACTTCTAATTATCGAACTATTTTCCATCTAATCTACTCTTCTCAATAGGGTTTCTATAAGTCTTCTCCACACATGTCTAACCCACCTTAAACGAGATTCTACCATCTTCTCCACAATAGGTGCTACCCCAACTTTCACTTTAATACACTCATTGCTAATCATATCTTTTCTGGTGTGTACGCATATCCAACGCAACATTCTCAACTCTCTTAATTATACAAATAAGGTAACCCAAGCAAATGCAAATGTGTTGTCATACAAGGAAAGGATTTTGAAAGATTTCATAATTTAATTACATGTCTAAAATTTTCAACCATTTTATCAGAATTTTACCAAAATGAAAGTTCCCACTTCCTATGCCTCTGCAAAATGATCTAGAATTCTATGGACAAGGGTAGCAAAATTAATTCAACCATCAAATTTGCAAATTTTGCAAGTCAACTCAGTTTTTTTCACTTGCACATTAAAAGATAGAAACTATGAAGAGCATCAGTAGACAGGTTCAACTAGCAAAGAAATTTTAATTCTAGTAATACATTCTAGGTATTGGTTCACCTCCTTGTTTCAGATCCAACAGGTTTAACCAATCCACTTCTAGTTGTGCCTCAGATGCCATTCGTACTATATAAGGACTTTTGCAGACATTTCTCTTTGTTGGGCATTGTAACTACTATTGTTGACGTGAAACGAAAGATAACTTTTAGTCAGTTGGTATTGAATAACACTGTATTAGTAGTATTTAAGTGTGAAGCATGTTGCTTTTTGCTCTCTCCATCTCCCTCCTTAAAAACCAAAATTTGTGAGAAAGAATGCCAACCAACTGGACATGGAAGACTTCTCTATTTTTATTTTGACTTCAAGTACCTTTATTCCTGCTTATCTTGATAAACGCTGTAGTCTTCATCATATGCAGTGTAGTGTCAATGAGATAGATAGCTTATGCAAAAGAATAGAACTACTAGTCATAGGCTGAAACGAGGCATTCTACATCATCTAGCTTCAAATTCCAGATATTCCAACAATTTTCCTTCTTCTAAGCACACATTCTATTCTCAAAGGTGGGGTATCATGCAAGTAAGGAAAGAACTCATGATGACTGGGATGTAGGAAGAACAAAACAAAGGAAGCAAGAGAGAAAGAAAAGAGGGAGAATCAAGAGAGAGTAGGGGAGGATTAGAAGAAAATGATGGGAGAACAGAAACTAAATGATAATCTCAATTCTAAATCAAAGTCTGGCAAACTCAACTGCTCAAATACATAGTAAACCTCAAATGGTGAAATCCAACTTGACAGCCAGCCAAGGAATCTTAAACTACTAAAATTCTCATAAAGTATCCAATTATCACCCATAAACTTGTGACGTAAGCAAACTTGGGCTTAACAGTTAGAAAATACATGGGGGAAGAGACAGCCTCAGTACTCCGAACCAGATTAATTTTATACCAAAGGGTGTGGGAATATTTATGTCAAGAACCAAAAAAAAAAAAGTACCCAATTATCCCAGAATTATTAATGAATCCCTAATTACAATATATTTCCAATCCATACAAATGTGATATTCCTTAATTCCAGCATTCCCATGTCCCCCTTACTTCTATTCCATAATCCATCATTTTGGCCACAGAAAAACTAGCCTCCTCCTAGCATTCTTGAAAAGACTATTAACAGAACTGAAAGTCTATGAATATCTCCTTTGGATTGACTACACGACTTTTGACAAATGACATCAACATCTTGAGATATAATTAAAACGACCAACAAAGCCAAGAAAGAACACCTTGCTGCAAAAGCACAACCTTTTCTCATATTGAACTCCAGGATCCTCGATAACATCTGAACTTCACAGAAATTTATTAAATGCTATACTCTTGTTTGATAATTGATAAAACTATACCAAAGCCTCCCCTTTTTCAAATTCAAATTGAAAAATCATCAGGTTCAAGATTATAATAATCAAAATTGGCTACCAAAGATATAAGGATATGGCAATTTCTAAAAAATACAAGCTACAGCACAGCCAGGATACATTTAAAAAAACTTTATACATATTTTAGACATAAAATACTCGTTGCATGTGCTCACTCCCATAAATATTCCTTAAAAGTCTTTCATACAATTAAAAGGTTAATTTACAGGCAAAGCGAACACATTTTGTCATCATAGATTGTAGCTTTTCTCCAAGAAACTAGAATCATGACTCAACTTGGAGTAGTGAAGGACATCTTCACCAATAAAATGTCTTGTTTGCCTTAAGATATCTGCAGGCTTAAGTTCATATGGAGTTGCAGACCAACAGCACCTGCGACTGGAGTTTGCTGGAAACTAAACTCCTGATGAGCATTCTTGTAAGGGTTGTGAAAAAAAAAATCCTGATGTTGCCCCACTAACTGGCAATGAAGCATGCAGCAGTCTAATATTCCCAAAATGAAAGATCAAAAAGAATAAAGAACATTTTCATTGAGACCAAACGTAGGTGTAAGGCAGAAACCAGAAAACCATCGGTTGCCTTACAAATTCTGGTTTAGCTTCAGTGCAGAAGACCAAGAATGGGCATTTGGTGGGGTTTTCTAGTGATCAGACTGTGGTAAAGTGTTCTTGCCATGGCTATATTCATAGGCCTGAGTAAATCCATCATCCATGTGTTTCTTATAGGCTTGAACATAGATGAATTAAGGTGGGTTCCGCTCAAGAATTTTCCAGTCTATAATGACCTTTTTGTAAACCTCACTCCTCGTACAGATGAATGAATCTCCACTTAGTTTGGGGTTGGAAGTTGGATGATGCAAGGTAGTAGAGGTCTGAATAATCAGAGATGATGTCAGAAGCTTGAATGCCTCTATATTTTCCATGTTGCAATTTTGCCTTTGAGACAAGTTGATTTAGGGGAAGAGGAGAGGGAGAATAATCAGGTTGAAGCATAACAAATGTGTGACGGGTTCTCCCGGTCTTTTACTTTCTAACTAGCTGTGGACATAGCCTTAAGTAGCATATTTGACAATTGGCGCATTTAAAATGGAATGGTGCACCAATCAAATGTGTTGAGGTGGTGTAAACGCTTCATGAGATACTTTCTCCTCTACCTTTTGTCATGTACCATGTCAACCAACTCCATTCCAAAAATGTCCTAAACCAATTTTAAACACCAAAATAGTTTCTTTCCTAGCACAAATGAAAGTTTCTTTAATGCCAGTTCAGGATATGTTGCTTTCTTCAAGAGCCAGCAAACAGTTCTACTATTTTTGGGCTCCCATGCTATTGTCAGGGTGTGAAAAAAGAAATTGCAAGCAAGGACAGAACATATAATAGCAGACCTAATACAAAACGGAAACAGTAACATGACATATCTTAGTTTAAGACTCAAAGCAAACTCTTGGTTGATAGGATTAATGAAAGAAGCAGCTTCTTGAAAATAAAATCAAGCAATGGGTAGCCAATGAGCACATTTCGGCCAACCTATCAATGCCATACATGCAACAACCAAACAGAAAGAAATTTTTGAAGAAATAGTATTTGGAGTGTGCATGACTCAAATAGGTTAAGGTGTAGCGCATGACTCAAATAGGTTAAGGTGTAGCATACCGGTGTACTGTTGTTATTCTCTCTAAATTTCTCTTCCCATTCTGTTTGAGCCTTCTCCATTGCTTCATACCTGC
Organism: Gleditsia sinensis; assembly: GCA_037074535.1. Taxonomy (NCBI): domain Eukaryota; kingdom Viridiplantae; phylum Streptophyta; class Magnoliopsida; order Fabales; family Fabaceae; genus Gleditsia; species Gleditsia sinensis. Next base: position 23,090,836 of record CM073474.1, on the reverse strand, counting down.
CAATAAGTTGCGCCTGGTGTTCAAGTGCCTTTTCCATGTCCTTCTCTCTTCCATATCCATCTATGTTATGATTATTGTTGGCTAGCTTCACCTCTGATTTACCCCCTTCTTGAATTATAGATTCTATTCTCAGAATGTTAGAACCACCATCTGAGCAATTTGAAAATCCTTCAGAAGAGCCAATAACTTCATTTTCTTGGCCATTAACCTCGACAGCCTCATCTCTAGACTCCTCGACTACTGATCTGGGAAAAATACAAAACTAGTTATTAACTTGACAAGCAAACAGGTGTTCAAGGAGAAAGGTAAATATAACCAAATCCAAGAGTTCGTCCATGCAGATCTTGGAGTATAATCTGACTAGACCATACAAACTACAAAGTGATATTCTAAAGCACGCCATTGAAAAGCAGAAATATTCAATTCTTATCAGTACTTTTGAATCTTCTTACTTTTCATCAGTTACTAATGATTTTACCAAAAATTCTCTTCCTCAAAAGGTGTCAAATAAAATATGAGGCATAATGAGGTCTACTGGTATACCATAGGAGATGCCCAACTTAGATTCAAATGTGAATGCTCAAAATATGGGAAGCTTATCACATGTAGTAGTAGTCATGGTATAACTTTTTCTCAGATTATTGTGGATGTAAGAAATATGTCGTATGAAAAAGTGCAATAGATGAAGATGATAAGAATTTTCTCAAAAGATTTTACAACAATATAGAAAAAACAGGCATAACCTAGGTACATAATTTGTTGGGTGAAGGCTCAAGGTCAAGGGTGACTTGCTCTCTAACCGTTTGTAAATGATATTTCAGCTTTTGATGATTGTGTTTACTGTTATGTGTGTGTGTGTGTGTGTATATATATATATATCTATATCTTTCTTTCTTCTTTTTCCTGAATAGAAAAAGAATTCATTGAGAAAACATTCTTCCTTAAACCTTGCCATCAATATCATCTTAATATCAAATATTTATTAGATTCTAATATTTATCTCTACAACCACATGCATATCCAGATTTCAGATTATATTGTTGGCCTTATATTTTCATTTTGTAATTTGTAGAATGGATGAATTGGATAACTATGTTCAGGCCTGTAGCAAACTCAAAATTTGTCTTGTCTATTGATTGGGATAGGCCTTTAACTTTGATTATTGAATTTATTACCATTCTTAAATTTATTCATTTTCACATTATCTATTATATTTAAAGTTTCTATACTAGACCGCTAGCCTGTATAGTCTCCAGGTTTAGACAATAACATAGGAAACTGGAATTTGGAATCACATTCAGTGCTAAACAAATGTAAATCTGGTATAGCTCTCAGAATTCAATCATCAGCTATAGTGCTAAAGAAGACAAGGAGTATTTGTTGTTAGAAGACTAGAATGTGGTAATTGAAAATGTAAAAGTACTAATTATAAAAAATAACACAATTACCTGGTTTCTCTGCATTTTATCTGGCGACATGATTTCCCTAGGCGATGCTTTGGAGAAGAATTGATGGATGAAAAACTACTTCGTTTTCTCGCATTAGAATTCTTGTACTTTTCAAAAGAACGTGAAGAATTGACACGACCTTTCCAAGACAAGCTTCTACCAGCTACTGGTGAAGAATCCAGATCAGAACCTGAAAGTTCATTTGAACCGTGCCTTCTCCCTTTTGAGCTCACAGACCTCTCGTCACCTTTTGTGGAATCATTACCAACACCAGATTCACAAGGCATTTCCTGATCTGAGCCAAAATCAAATTCCTCAGAAAAATCACTTATCCCTTGGTTCTCCAAAATGGCAAGAACATCTACTGTTGCCTTCTCAGCCATCTTCCTCTGAAGAGTCACCAACTTCAGCTGTTCCTCCAATTCCATTACCTGATTCATAGATTTAACAAACAATCCAAAGAGTTGTAAAAAGGATCTTGTGAGACATCAAACAAGGTTGGCTTCATAAAATGGCAAAGAAAAAGTTAGAAGTACCTTTTTTGCTAGTTCATCAGCTCTTTGTCTTGCACTTCTTGAGACAGATCTTTCAGAAAGCAACCTTGCCCTTAGGAATTCAACAGTTATTGCAGTGGAATCCTCCATGAGGAAAGTTTTCCTTAGTTGAGAGACGCTCACCTAAGCAATATGGTTTGAAAGAAAATCTGGTATTGAAAAGGAAAAAAAAAACTAAATATTAATACTAATTTAAATATAAGAAAATCTTATATAATTGTTATTGTACTATATCAAAACATTTCTAATTCAACCAATGTGTGCATACAGGATCGAGATACATCAATTTTAAAAAAATAAAGAAGGATAAGGAGTCCTTGCTTGGTAAAGAAAAAATAAAATAAGAACAAGCAAAGAAAAGGTGAAAAAATAACATTTATACAAATCTCTCAAATCCCTCTGCATCTCTATGGAGGAGATTCCTTGGGAAAAAAATCATCAGCTGAACACCAGAGTGAAGCCAAGCAAAAACAACCTTTGCCCAAAGCAAGCCTAAAGACAGACATTTTCCATAATAACTCCAAGCATTCTGCTCCAACCAAACACACCGAAGCACATGGAGCAGATCCTCTTCATTATCTCCCTTTCTTGCCCTTTCCTCCCCCGCCTCACCTTCCCCCCATCCGCCCAAGAAAATCCCAACAAGGGAACTCTAAAAACAAATTGGAAATAGAAAGAGATTTAACATTGGACTGAATAAATTCATTGTTGGAGTTCATGTATGTATATAACCAACATCCCCCACCCAAAAAGAAAAAAAAAATATTCACTTATTTTCAGTATCTTGTCCAAAGAAAAACAGAAGTTGTACAATTCAGGATTTTCTCTCATGCATTTAGGCATGCACGTATACATACTTGTCTACAGACACATAACAATCACATAGACCCTACTTTTCCTTCCACAGTTAGTGAAACCACTACACATCTTTATATTCCTTTTAATTCTTCTTTTCTTTTCTTTTATCACAGACAGAAAAGAAATGGAAAAAAATCATATGATAATCCTAAAATATGGAATTGCTTGTCTGGAAAAGTGAGGTCAAACCTTGACTCACCAGGATGGATGAAGTCAGTTAATTCTAGTAGTGATTTGAGGGATTGGTCCCAGCCCCCGGGCTCCTCTTCTCAGACAGTTAATGGTGAGTATTTAACTGGTAGACAAGAGCCAAATAGCCAATAAAAGTAGGAATTCTACCAGCTCCTGATTCACAAAGTCAGAGAAATCATTATGTTCAAAGTCAAAGCTGAAAATTTTATAAGGAGACGGAGCATAATTAGATACAAAATGTCTAAATTACCCTCATTCCCTCATAAATAATGTAAATTTGGATTAATGCTAAAAGTATCACATAACTCAAGCACGCACAAAACATGAGATTACAAACACAAGCACTACAAAACTAAATACGGAAACTTGAATTTGTAATAATTAAATTTTTAAGTGCTTCATCTCTGCAAGCAACCTAGGAGTAAACTACATAACACTGTTGTAGTACAACGACATCAGATACCATTCGCAATCAACACACCACAGAGTTTATCAACAAAACCAACAGTAGAAACAGCCCAATAAACATGGGCAACACTTGCGGAAATCAGAAATTAAAAAAAGGGGAAATTAAAATCCCAAACAATAATCCACACCTCTGATATTGTGGATCCAGCTCAAAGTTATACAAAATCACAGATAAACTCCAAACCCAACTTCAGATTCAGCTGCTCCAGCAATAACAAATCAATTCAATTTGCACACGCAAAATAGAACAAAACCCAGTTGTAAGATACAGAAAAGAAGGCAGATAAAAGTGAAAATTGGGTTTACCCAAGACGGAAAGGTGTGTGAACCCTAGAGAGAGGATCTTCTACTTTCAGTGTGGAGAGAAAATGAGAAGGTTGGGTCCATTAGGAATGAACAGAGGAAGCTTCTTTTCGCGACACAGCTATGGCCCGAAGAGGAACCTCCCTTCGGGTACCGAATGATAATGAGATTATCGTCCCTCGTGTTTTTCTTTTCCTTTTATTTCTTTAATTTATAGATCGCGACTTTCTACTCTTGCCCCAAACTGGGAAGTCTTTTTTTTTTTTTCCTAATATTTTTCATTTTTCAAAATTATATAATATATAGCTGAGATGGAAGTAATATTAATTTATGTTACAGAAGTAACAATAAAGTAAAATTCTAAAAATATCTATTTATATCATTAAAATTTTTTAATGAATTTTTAATAATTTTTTAATGACTTAAACTTTTATAATAATATAAATTTTTATTTATTATTTGAGTTCCCCATAGATAATAAAGCAATAATGAAAGGTTTGGGCCAGTAATAGAGGCAATATATGATATATAGTTGGACAAACGTCATATAATGTGCAGGCGGTGAATTTTGGAGTTATGAAGAAATTTGCCGCTGGTTAACTGCTTTTTTTTTAAAAAAAAAAAAATTATTCTACAAATAAATGTATGAAAATTTTTGTTTAATAAATTATTTTTAAAATATGTTATTCTCTATTTTTTAGGTATTTTAAAAATAAAAGTAACTTTTTTTTTGTAAGTCATCAATTTATGTAAGTACAATAAACTAAAAACGAAAATTTAAAAAATATATCTTTAACTATAATAATCAAAATTATCAAAAACATAATCATTATATGTAAATCAAAATAAATAAATTTTTTTATTCTATTCAAAATCTTGATTCGTATACTTAATAGAAAATCACAAATTTTCTTGTAAATTACAGACTCTTATATCATAAAAATATTTTTTGAATGTCTCTCTATATCTTTTTTTTAATCAAAAAATAAATATTTATAATTGATAAATGGTTACTATAATTATTTTATATCTTTTCACAAACTCATTTTTACATAGATATACATTTTTATATAAGGTTACCTCTTCTCATAAAGTCTTCTATTCACATAGAGAGATAACTATCATATAAAAATAGATTCATTGAATACTTTATATATACCAAATCAATATAGATATATCCTTAAAATCTCTCATAAACACAATATCCTTATACTCAAACAAAATATTTTAAATTGCATGAATCATAGCGTAAAGTCTTTTTAAAACAAGTATTACCTTACATGTATCATGATGCAACTAAACTCTCTTGAATGAGAACCATATGTGGTATATATATTTAGAAATGAATTTCCAAATGTTCATTTAGGGTCACCAAAACATACATTGTTATTCTGTTAATATTTAAATATACAACTAAATAAGAAAAAAAAATATAACTTAATAGAGTTTTTCAAATCGACAAAATATGATACCAAACATAAGGGCATCTTAATCACATAAGATTATATAATAAAATTGAGTCCCATGTGTTCAACATATTCTTTATAGGCAACAAATGATAAATTTTTCGTCAAAGGATCTGTAATCATCAGTTTAATGATGATGCATTCTATAGCCATCTTGTTTGCTTTAACATATTTTTTAATAGTTAGATACTTAATGTCGATATACTTACTATAACTTCCGCTCTTATTAATTTTGGCCAAAGTACTAATGTAGAATCATCGTAGTAAATCTTCAATGTCCTAGTAATTGTGTCAATAGCTACAAGCTTAAAATTCTTCAACCATATAGCTTGTAATGTTGCTTCATAACATAATACAAACTCTATTTCAATAATAGAAGTAGTAATTAAACATTGCTTTACACTTTTGCAAGATATGACTCTTCAAGTAATAAAGAAAACATATCCTAATGTTAAATTTCTTAAGTTAAGGTAGCCAACAAAGTCACCGCTTCTAAATAATTAGATTATTTATATGTAAGTTTGTAATATTTAGTTTTTTAAAGGTATCGCATAATTTTTTTTGTAGCTATCTAATAGTCCAAATCAAGACTATTTTAATATTTTTTCAATATTCTAACTACATATATAATATTAAGTCTTATACAAATCTAAGCATACATTAAATTTCCAAATGCAGAAGCATGAAGAATGTTTTTCATTTGTTTCCTCTCTAAAATATTTCGGCTTTATTTCAAACTGAATTTATCATATTTAATAATAGGTGCAACACTGAATGAACAATCATTTATGTGAAATATTTCTAAAGCTTGATTGATATAAGCCTCTTGAGACAATTTTAATATCTCTCGGGTTCTGTCTCTCTCAATCTCTATGTCTATGATATAAGAGACTTTGCCCATATCTTTTACGTCAAATTATTGGGAGAGAAATTATTTAACCTTATAAAATAAGCCCAAATCACTTGAAGTAAGTAAAATATCATCTACATATATGACCAAAAAAATTATTTTATTCATACTGAATTTATGATATATATATATATATATATATATATATATATATATATATTGATCCATAATATTCTCTATAAAACCAAATGAAAAAAATAACATTATGGAATTTTAGCTACCACTAATAGGAGGCTTGTTTCAATCCATATTTATTGCCTTTTGAAATGAAACTTTCCATTTGTTTTATGTAAACCTTTTCCTCTAAATCTCCATTGAGGAATGTCGTTTTCATATCTAACTGATGTAACGCCATATCAAAATGAGCTATTAATACCATGATTATCCGAAATGAATCATTCTTAGAAATGGAAGAGAAGGTATTGTGATAATCAATTCATTCTTGTTGAGTGAATCATTTGTCTATAAATCTTGCTTTATATCTTTCAATATTGCCTAAAAGAGTCTCTTTTAATTTTAAAAATTTACTTACAGCTAATGGTCTTTTTCTTTTTAGGCAATTCAACAAGATCTCATACTTGATTGTTAGCCATTGAATTTATCTCATCCTTTATGGCATCATATCATAATGTGGATTTATTTTTACTCATAGTCTGTGAAAACGTGGCAGAGTCATCTTCAAGTTTATGTCAGATTCTTGTAGGTACACAAAATAATATAAAGAAATTGCAGGTTTCTTAACTCTTGAAAATGTTTTTAATATTATATCAACATCTTCAGTTTGAGAATTTTAAGTAACTAGATCTACAAAAGTGTCCTCATGAGGAAGTAATTCTTCAAACATTAGTTGTTCCTGAATAATTGAATCCTGATGATTATCATGAAAACAACCAATTAATTCGAAGATCTGGGAATAGATTCAACTCTATTATGTTCTTCAAAGACTAAGTTTCAAGGATGATAACTCAATAATCTCATGATTCTCAAGAAATCGTGCATTCTTAAATTACATAATTCTCATTGTACAAGATGGATAGTAAAATCTATATCCCTTAGACTTTTCTGCATAGCCAATGAAATATCTACTGATTGTTCTTAAGTTTAATTTTATTTCATGTGGATCATAAACCCTAACTTCAATTGGACATCCCTAAACATGTACATGTCTTAAACTAAGTTTCCAATCTTTTCATAACTCAAATGGCATTTTCTGAACTACCTTGGTTGAAACCTTATTTAATACATATGCCACAATTTTTAAAGTTTCACTCCACAAGACAATGTGAGATTGAAGTTACTAATCATACTTCTCACTATGCCCATCAATATCCAGTTTTTGCTTTCAACCACATAGTTGGTGATGGTGAGCTTCCATTTTCCTCAAGGAACCCAACAAATGGACTTGATAACTATCTATTTTTGGTGTACCTTCCACACAATTCATCACATCTATCTAAAACCACGATCTTAATTTGTTTACCTAATTGTTTCTATACTTCTGCTTTATATATCTTAAAAGTATCTAGTACTTCACTCTTATCATAAAGCAATAGAGATACATATATGGTGAACAATCATTAATAGAGGTAATAAAATATTTTACCATTAAAGCACATATAATAAAATTTTGAAATATCAGTGTGTATAATATCTAATACATCAGAACTCCTCTTAATACATTTTTTGGACTTGTTAATTTGCTTTTCTTTAATATAATTTAAATAAGTACTAAAAATTAGTAAAGTCAAGAGCCTCAAGAACTCCATTATTTACTAATCTCTTAATTCTATTAATAGAGATATAACATAATCTCTTATGTCATAACATAGAGAAATTTATAATACTACGCTTAATGCTAAAATTATTACAATGCACTAGATAAATAATGTCTTTATACAAATGTAAGGTATTATCAATGAACTTGAAACTAAAGATTTCTTGTGGTTTAAAGAGCTTTACGTAGTATTGACAATATAAATTGTAGAACCAACATCAATTCATCAAGTGTTATACGAAACATGAACCATGTTAAATACAAAACACACTATAGAGATAAGATTACCCTTTCTTTCAAGCCAATGCTTGGATTTGAGACATGTATTCTTTATACGTCATTTCTTCTTACAAAAGAAGTATTTGACATCGCCCTTATTAACTTGATTAAAATACGCTTTAACCTTCTCTTTCTTAGATATTTTTTTAGTATAAGTCATCAAATATGCACTTTCAATCTTTTCTTGATTTAGTCTCTCTTCCTCTTGTACACACATAGTCAAAAGTTCATTAATTGACATTTTTTTCTTATGTGTGTTATGAGATATCTTAAAGGTCTAAAATAAGGAGAGAGTGAGTTAATGATGAAGTGAACAAAAAATGACTCAGAAATCTCAATCTCTAAATATTTTAGTTGAGATGCTATGTCCCCTATCTTCATTATATGCTCACACACACCACTAGTGTCATTAAACTTCATGAAACACAATTTAGTCATTAAGGTATTTATTAATACCTTGACAAAATATCTCAAATTAATCTTGAATAATTTTGACATATTCCTTTATTCTAATACATTCAAGGATAAACCCATGGATACTTTTCCCAATATGAAATTTAATAAATATCAAATTCAAGCGATCGGATCACTCCCAAATACCATATAATGTTTCTCAACTTGGGTGCTTGATTCCATAGGCTTTAATGGTTTATCCATTCAAAGTACTAAATCAAGATTCATACACCTTAATGCAAGGAAAATTCTCTATTTTCAATCAGAATAGTTATTACCAATTATAGAAACAAAATTTAGAATAGATAAAGTTTGAACTATTATAAAAATAAACTACAAGTTTACTACAAATGCAATGAAACCAAATATAGAATATCTACCTATATAAATTATTTTTAAACAAATAAATCAATATTTCATTATAATATTTCCTATGGGCTTAGATTATAGCATGCAAATGATTTAATTTCTTTATAATAGGACTATAACGATATCTATAAATAATTATCTAGACTTGTGGATAACTAGAATTTAAATATATCAATATTACTATCACATTCTAATTAATCACTTAATTATAATAATTATCATGTGGGATAAAATTATTATATATCTATGATTAATTATAATTATTGATGTCATTAACTTTATGTGTCTAACTTAATGTGACTTGACATTTTTGTAACTAAAAATGCTATGGCTATTACTTAACTACTCAAATGTCAATTTAAATATGACATCAAAATTATTGACTAAACTTTATGTCAATAATCAATTCTTTATACTTAGAAAAACTAAATATATGTATATAAAATTAAATATGCATAAAATCCTAAATAAACCTGAAGGATGAACTAAATTGTAAAATCAAAAATAAATTTGCAAATAAAATTCCATAAAATGTCAACTATAGGCTATAAATATAATTATAGCATGCACACTTTAAAATATATTGACAATTGAGATGGCAAAATATGCCTCTTACTTCCATAAGGGTATGGGTTCAAATATGAATGGATATGACTTTTATGCAATTTTTACATCCCACATATTTGTTCATAACAATAGTATTTATCTCTCAAATAGTATAATTATATAATACACATAAAAATCAATTGCACTAATAATGAGAAAAACTATGTAGAACACTATAAGAAACATGAACATCATCATCATGTATAATGTATACAATGAAATCTTAAATTAAAATTTCTATGGAATCAAAAACAGAATAGAAGCATGGTTTTGATACTAAATATAAGCTATAAATTTGCATAAGTGCAATAAACTAAAAACAGAAGTCTAAAGAACATACCTCTAGTCATAGAAATCAAATTTATTAGAAACGTAATCACCAAATGTAAATTAGAATAGAGAGAATTTGTTTATTTTATCCAAAATTTTGATCAGTATACTTGATGGAGAATCACATATTTTCTTATACTAGAGACTCTTATATCAAAAAAATATTTTCTGAGTGTTTGACTATATCATTCTTTCTATCAAAAAAAGGATATTTATAATTGATAAATAATTATTATAACCCCTTTGTACCTTTTCACATATAAATACATTTTTACATAGAGATATATTTTCATACAAAAACACCTTTTCACATAGAGTCACCTCTTCATGTAGAGTTAATTCTTCTCCCATGGTCACCTATTCATATAGGGAGATAACTATCATATAAAAATAAGTATATATATATATATATATATATATATATATATATATATATATATATATTAATATAATTAACAATTTTTACTTTTGTTTTATTGTCTTAAAATAGATGTTTTTATAACTTAGTTTTAAAATAAAAACAGAAAGCAAATTCTTAAATAAATTTTTTATTTTGAAAAAGATTTGAAAAAAAATTATTTTTAAAAATAATTATCAAACAATTTTTTGGATTCGAGGTTTTTCTTTTTCCTATTTGATTTGGATCAAAAGAAAGATAAGATAAGTAACAGAAAAAAAAATGAAAAATAACAGTGAGTTCAAAAAAGTAAGGAAGAAAATGGTTTGTGAAGTTGATAATTTTATTCAATTTTTGTGTGTATATATAGGAAAATTTAATTCAAATATACAAAAAAAATAGGAAAATTCTGTTATAGTAAGCATAGGAAACAAACTCTCTTACAACAACTAAAGCCTAAAATGTTGGACTGTTATGAACTCCTTGATTTTCTTCCAAAACTCCCCCTCAAGTTGGAGTTAGGATTGAAATGTCAAGAACACCCAACTTGCAAAGTAGTCAGCGATAAGCGTCACCTCCAAGTAGTTTGGTAAAAATGTTAGCTAATTGGTAACTAGATCATATATAGGAATGGGTAAGAAGACATGTTCGAATCTTTTTTCGAACAAAATGATAGTCAATTTTAATATGTTTGATGCGTTCGTAGAAGACAGGATTTTCAGCAATGTGAATAGTGTAACGCCCTCAATTTACGTTACGTAAAATAATTTTTATTTATTTTTTATTTATTTTCGCAAACATATATTCTCCATAAAGATGCATAATTCAATTCTTTATCATGGGAACAGATACATATAGGATCTCTCATGTATACACAATATATAGATCAAGTCTATAAACATCATAGTACAGCAGAAACGGGGATCCTGCTTGTAGCATTCAGAGCACACTCTAGAATACAACAACGGTATAATTCAAAAATTGAGCTTTGAAAACAATGTAGACTCACCCAGAGAATATGTCACCTATCTGTTGAATCAAACTCTGATATTCTTATCTAAAAAAAATATGTGAAAATATCGTGTAGTGAGTTTGACAACTCAGTGAGCAAATAATTCCTCCTATGACCTCTTAGGTCAGCATATGGATGTACTTATATTTTAAAATGTGTCACATAGAAAATGCAGTTCAGAAGCCTCACTCGACGATCTGGTCAATCCACACACTCAATTTAAAAATGACATGCCTTACTCGACGATTTGGTCAATCCACGCACTCAATGTAAAATGACCTACCTCATTCAGCGTCTGGTCAATGCAATTTGCTATACGCATAGTGACCGATCAACTATAGTTACAATAGTGATCAGTGAATGTGAGTTCATCACCCATCTGCCTCCTCACATTACCACTGTCACCCAGTTGGAGCGGCTCTCCCTCGGCTTACTCAGGCTAATAGGGCGTCCCCTATTCGGTATCGTCACAAGTCATACAACCCGTCGATATTCATCTATACATATAAATACATATATATTAATGCATATTCATCAAATACAATGTAAAATTATCAAGAAACTCGCCATGAGCTTTACGCTTGCCATAATTATCAAGCAACTCGCCATGAGCTTTACGCTTGCCATTCAGTCTCATTTATAATATAACATGCATCATTTTCACAAGTATATAGCTTTACAAATCAATGCATCGTGCACATAATATTCACTTTATCAAATAATGATAAATACATTTAGAACCACATATCCAATGAGTTCCAAAATACATTTCTAAAACCATACTCTTCTTGAACTATGTGTCAGTTATAATATTCACTGCACATAATATTCAGTCTCATTTATAATATAACATGCATCATTTTCACAAGTATATAGCTTTATAAATCAATGCATCGGGCACATAATATTCACTTTATCAAATAATGATAAATACATTTAGAACCACATATTCAATGAGTTCCAAAATATATTTTTAAAACCATACTCTTCTTGAACTATGTGTCAGTTTGTAAGTATAACAGATATTTTAACATATTTAATAAACTTATAATAGTATAAATAATTTATAAAAGGAAACAATAATACATTTATAGTTCAAGAAGAGCATAGGACAAGTCATAGAAAGAATTATCTACTCACAGGGTAGGGCTCCTCGTTGGACAACCCTAAAATATACTTTTCCAATCTGAATTTGACCAATTTGACCTCCAAAACGTGTCTGGAGGGACTAAAGACTTAAAAAATGACTCTGAGAGTTTGGTCACTATTCATAGCCAAAAAATACTATTCATCAAGAACAAAAAGTTGTCAGATAGCTGAAAAATTTCATATTCTAAGGTTTATCTAGCTCCTGAATTCATCTACGGTGTCAGATTTTCAATTGAAGGTCTTTAAGTAAGAGTTTCAGAATTTAACTTTTTCTAAAATTTTCTACTTCAAATCTACGACGATTCAATGACTGATTTAAAAAATTGATCGGTTAAAATCGTAGTATTCTTCGTCCTGAATCCAATTGTACCTTCAATTTTGAAATCGAAAACCAATAGGCACTCCAGATCTAGAGAGAAAATTGAAAGTTACTATTCACTCACTATTCATCCGTTTTTTCAGAAATCTCCGCTCTGTCTCCGTTCTAATTCCAACTTCCCCATTTTATTTTATTTTCTTTTTTTAATAATAATAATAATTTAATAATATAATTTTCTTTTATATATATTCATATAAATTTTGTTTTTCATCTTAAAACATCTCAAATTTTTTTAAAAATTTACATTCTCATAAACTTTTAGTTAAACTCTTAAATCATGACTTTTCTCGATAAAAATCTTAATAAAAAAAATCACAAAATAAATATCTTTATACATAATAAAAGAAAGAATATTTTTAAAAATACAACAAAAAATTATTAAAGGCCAATATAATTATTTCAAGCAAAATAATAATTATTTTAATTAAAAATATACTTACTTTTAGCAGAACATAATCATTTTTAAATAAATAAAAATATATTTTTTTATAGAAAAACATTATTATTTAAAAATAAAAATGACGAAATATTACATTCTTTCCCCCTTAAGAAATTCAGTTCCCGAATTTCAACCCATCCTACCACATGTAGGGAATGAAATCAAGGCATAATTCGGAGTTATCAACCTTATTACTCAAATAATTGAGGATATCTTTTATGTATAACATCTTTTCTGTAACATCCCGTAATTTTTGTTTTTCAATAATAATATTTTTTATAAACAAATATATTTTTATCTGTTTAAAAAGGATTATGTTATGTTAAAAGCAAATATATTTTTAATTAAAATAATTATATTGGCCTTTAATAAATTTTGTTGTATTTTTAGAAATATTCTTTCTTTTATTACATATAAAGATATTTATTTTGTGATTTGTTTTATTAAAATTTTTATCAAGAAAAGTCATGATTTAAAAGTTTAACTAAAGGTTTATAAGAATATAAATTTTTAAAAATTTTTGGGATGTTTTAAGATGAAAAACGGTATTTATATGAATATAAAACAAATAAAATCCGATTATTCAATTATTAAATAATAATAATAATTATAATAAAATAAATAAATAAAAAGAAGGAAAAAGGGGGAAACCGAAGAAGGAGTGTCTGCAAATTTGATGAATAGTGATGAATAGTAATATTTAATTTCTCTCTAGATCTGGAGTGTCTATTGGCTTCCAATCTTCAAACTGAGGATACCACTGGATTCAGGACGGAGAATACTATGGTTTTGACCGATTAATTTTTCAAATCAGCCGTTGAATCATCGTAGATCTGAAGTAGAAAATCTTAGAAAAAGGTAAAATCTGAAACTCTTACTTAGAGATCTCAAATTGAAAATCTAACACCGTAGATAGATTCAGGAGTTAGATAAACCTTAGAATATGAAATTTTTCAGCTATCTGACAACTTTTTGTTCTTGATGAATAGTGTTTTACGGCCATAAATAGTTACCAAAGTTCTTGAAGTCATTTCCTTGATTTTTGGACCCTCTGGACACGTTTTTAAAGTCTGTTTAGTCAAATATGGATTGAAAAAGTGTACTTTGGGGCTGTCCAATCTGGAGCCCTTATCTTGTGAGTGGATAATTTTTTCTATGACTTGCCCTATACTCTTCTTGATCTTTAAACGTGTATTTGATTATGTTTATAAGATATTTAAACTTTTATATGTTTCTGAAATGCATTATCTAAATTGCTTATAATTTTGATTATAGTTCAAGAAGAGTATCGTTTTAAAAAATAGATTTTTGAACTCATGGTATATCTGTTCTCATTAAATGATAAAGTGAATATTTATGCACATGGCATTGATTTGTAAAACTATAAAGTTATTGATTATGATTGAATGGCAAGCGTAAAGCTCATGGCGAGTTGTTTGATAATTTTACATTGCATTGATGAATATGCATTTTTATATATGTATTTATATGTATGGATGAATATCGACGGGTTGTATAGCTTGTGACGGTACCGAATAGGGGATGCCCTATTAGCTTGAGTGAGCCGAGGAAGGGCCGCTCCAACCAGGTGATAGTGGTAAGTGAGGAGGCAGATGGGTGATGGACTCACATTCCCTCATCACTATTGTGACTGTAGTCGATCGGTCACTATGCATATAGCAAATGAGTATGTGGGTTGACTAGATCGCCGAATGAGGCAGGTCATTTTAAAATGGGTTGACTAGATCGCCGAATGAGGCAGGCCATTTTAAAAGTTATAACTTTATCTCAAAATCTTAATCTTTTACTATAGCTTATACAGCTGAGCATAATAACATTTGTTTAATGATCATATCGTGCTACATATGGTTTTGGATATCTTAATATCCTTTGAATTGAGAATATTTGAAATACAGGTCCCATATGAATGTACTTCTTAACTGTATTATCTATGTGATAAATTTTAAAATATAAGTACATCCATAGAGGTCATAGGAGGAATTATTTACTCACTGAGTTGTCAAACTCACTACACGATATTTTCACATGTTTCATATGAGAATACAGAGTCTGATCCTACAGATAGGTGATCAGTTAGGTAACATATTCTGTGGGTAAGTCTACGTTGCTTCCAAGACTCATGGTTTTTAAATTATAATGTGTTTGTATTCTAGAGTGCTCTAAACGCTACAGGTAGGATCCCCATTTCTGATGTACTTAGATGTTTATAGACATGATCTGTATATTGTGTATACATGAGAGAAATGACTTTATGGAGATTACCTGATTGCGGAAAAAAACAATGTTTATTGTGCCAGACCGTCGAGTGAGGCAGGTGCATTAAAAGTGATGATTTTATCTTCAAATCATAATATTTTACTATAGTTTATATAGCTGAGCATAACAAAATTTGTTTAATGATCATACCATGGTGCATATGGTATTGGATATTTAAATATCCTTTGATTTGGGAATATTTGAAATACGAGTCCCATATGAATGTATTTCTGAACTGTATTTTCTATGTGACACATTTTAAAATATAAGTACATCCATATGTTGACCTAAGAGGTCATAGGAGGAATTATTTGCTCACTGAGTTATCAAACTCACTACATGATATTTTTATATTTTTCAAATGAGAATACAGAGTCTGATCCTACAGATAGGTAATCAATTAGGTGACATATTCTGTGGGTGAGTTTACGTTGCTTCCAAGGCTCACGGTCTTTGAATTATACTGTGTTTGTATTTTAGAATGCTCTGAACGCTACAGAAAGGATCACTGTTTTTGTTGTACTTTGATGTTTATAGATTTGATCTATATATTGTGTATACATGAGAGAACCTATATGTATCTGTTCCCATGATAAAGAATTGAATTATGCATCTTTATGGAGAATATCTGATTGCGGAAAGGAAAAAAAATATTTATTTTACGTAACGTAAATTGGGGGCGTTACAAGTAGCAGCTTGGCTATCATAATGAACTAAAATTGGTTGTGAATGATTAATCCCAAGATTTGAGAAAAGATATTTTAACCATTGTAACTCATATGTAAGTGCAGTGAGGGAACAATATTCTACTTCTGCAAATGAACGAGAGAATGTTGATTGTTTCTTAGTTTTTCAAGAAATAGAACTAGATCCTAACATGGTAAAATAACCAATGGTGGAGCGACAAGTAATAAGACAACCCGCTCGGTCAGAGTCATCATATCCAACTAAAGTAAGAGAAGTAAACATAGAAAGAAATATACCTTTACCAACACTACCTTTAAGGTAATGTAGAACCCGATTGGCTACATCAAGATGGGAGGAATATGGAGATTGAATGAATTAATTGAGATTACACTTAACAATATTACAGTAGAAGTAGGGTTCTTGCCTGTGGCGTACAGAGCATACTCTAGATTACAATGATATAACATTTAAACATTTCGAGCATTGGAAGCAACAAAGGCTCACCCAGAGAATATAACACCTAACTGATCACGTAGCTGCAAGGCCAACCTCTGTATCTTTATTTGAAAAATGAGGAAATATCATGTAATGAGTTTGACAATTTAGTGAGTAGATAATACCTCATATGACCTCTCAGATCAATATATGGATGTACTCATTTATTAAAAATTATCATATCCGAAATTACAGTTTAGAAGTACATCCATATGGGACTCGCATTTTTAAATATTCTCAGTTCAAAAAAATTTAGATATCTGTATCTATATATGATACAATATGATCATTAATCAAATAGTGATATACATTAAAAATAGTTCTTATAATAATATTAGGAGGATCCTATATCAGAACCACCATATCAGAGCTCAACCCCTTTTGTACTTTGTTGATGTAGGATTTTGATGGAGATCAAGGTGCTGTTAAAGCTACTATAAACCGTTCCCAAAATTCTTTGCAAGGAATATGTGGTTCAATGACTAGGAGTAGGGCGAAGCGGGTCAAAGAAGCTTTGCTGGGCTTGATCTTGGATGTGCAGGCTAAAGAGGAAGTTGTTGGGCCAAGTCAAAACATCAAGTGGGCCACACTTTGCAGCCTTGAGGATAGCATTAAAGAGGACAGTTCGGAGGCCCAATAAAGTTTGTTGGATCTTGAAGACAACTAGCTCGAATCTGCATTGACTTAAGATGTATTGTGGGCTTTATGTTATAGGTTTTGTTTTGAATATTATTAGTATTTGGGACCATTCTTTATGTTGGCCAATTAATAGTTTAATTATGGGTTTGTTTTTGTTAGTTTAGTTAGGCCAAATAACTAGTGTTATTTGAGCCATATTCTATTAGAAGTCCAATTAGAAGTTTAAGGCCTTCTAACTTTCCTACTAGGGTTAGGATTGATTGTCTATATAAGAGTTCTTTAAGTTCATGTAATTCAGAGACTTTTGATGATTAATAGAAATTGAATTTTCTCCTAAAGTGAGAGCATCCCTTAGTTCTTGGGCAAAGAACTGAATCCGATCTTATCGAAGAAACTCGTGGCGATCAAATATTCATTGAATTTTTAAGACGATCCTTGCTTTCGCCAAACACTCCGTTTCTTGGTATAGAGGAACGCATCATTTGGTATCAGAGCTTTGGCTCCTTGAAATTTGGTTGGTGTCTTATTTTTTCTTCTTTAAATTTTGTTCTAGAGTTATTCTTATTCTTCTACCTTTCTTTAGGTCAAATTAGAGTCCTAGTTCTAATTAATGTTCTTCTAGTTCTTTCAGAAAAAAAAAAGAGTTTTAGTTCTAGTCAATTTCCTTTTCCTACTTATAGTCTAATTCCTTCAACAACAAAAAAGAGAGTCATAGTCCTAGTGCAATTTAATTTCTTCTTCCAAAAATTTAAATTTAAAAAAAAAATAGAGTCCTATTCCTATTTCAATTTGGTTTCTTGTTCAAAAACAAATTCGTAAAAAAAAAAAAAAATCAAATTCCTAGTCTTAGTTGAATTTGGTCTCTTCTTTCAAAAAAACAAAAATTCGTAAAAAAAAATAGAAATTCGCTCAAAAAAAAAGAGGTGAGCTGAAGTTTATTAAAAAAGAAGAAGAAGAGAAATTCGTTAAAAAAAAGCCAAAAAAATAGCATATTGATATTAGTATCTCTCATATTTTTCAAATTCAATTCCTAGAGTTGTCATTGTCTGAAAATTTGTTCTTATCATTCTTAATTCACTTGTTTCTTTGATAAGTTTGTTAATCAGGTTCTTGTTTAAGAGCTTTAAGGGAAAGAGAGTAAATTGAGTGCAAACACGTGAGGTTTGTGAGACAAACATGACAACTAAAATAAATCAACCTAAAGTTGATCTTAAATTTTACATGAAGGCGGTTCAGGAGCAATTTAAATTGATATATATGAAGTTAGATAATTTTGAGTCATTATCCAAACCTAAGCCTTCCAAACAGTTTGGCTTTGGTGAGGAAGAAAGGGGACGTATGGAGAGTGAGCATTCTAGTGAAGATGATATGCCACTAATGAAGGATTGTAATAATATAGAGATTAGTAAGTTAGTGAATAGAGAAGTATTGGTTATTAGACGTGCTCTTAATATGCAGGTTAATGATAATATTGATGATGAACAGTGTGAGCACATCTTTCAGACCAGGTGCCATGTGAATAACAAGGTATGTAGCTTGATTATTAATAGTGGAAGTTGCACTAATGTAGCTAGTACCTTGATGGTTGATAAATTGGGTCTACCCACATTGAAACATCCTAAGCCATATAGGCTAAGATGATTGAATGATAGGAGAGATATATGGGTGACCAATCAGGTTTGCATATCTTTTTCTATTGGTAACTATAAAGATGAGGTGCTTTGTGATGTAGTACCAATGCATGTTGGACATTTGTTGTTGGGACGTCCATGGCAATTTGATAGAAGGGTTAATTATGATGGCTACAAGAATCGATATACATTGACCATGTATAATCGAACTTTTGTTCTAACACCCCTAAAGCCAGTTGAGGCTTTTGCTGATTAAGTGAGGATTACAAAAGAGTGTAAGTTGAGGGAAACACATGAAAAAGAGAAAAAAAAGAGTATGGCCAAAATTGAGAGTGAGAGAAAAGAGAGAGAGGTTGAGACATGTGAGCAAAAAAAGAAAGAGAGTAAGGCCAAAATTGAAAGTGAGAGAAAAGACAGAGAGGTTGAGACATGTGATCAAAAAAAGAAAGAGAGTTGTGAGCTAGAGAAAGAGAAAAATAAAAGAATAAGTGCTCTTACACTAAAAGGTGAGGTGAAGAGTGCTTTGGTGTACAAACTGAACATCCTTGTGGTTATGTATAAGGATATTTATTTTACTAACACTCATAACCTTTCTTTGCCTAGTATGGTTGTGTCTTTGATACATGAATTCATAGCATTGAAATATCCTACTTATGATAAGGAGTTATATGCATTGATGAGGACTTTGCAAACTTGGTAGCATTATCTATGGCCGAAAAAATCTATTATCCATTCAGATTATGAGAGTTTGAAATTCTTGAAGTCCTAAGATAAGTTGCATAAGAGACATGCTAAGTGATTAGAATTCATTCAGACATTTTCTTATGTGATTAAGTATAAAACTGAAAAGAAAAATGTGATAGCTGATGCATTGGCTAGAAGATATGCATTATTGACATTCTTCCATGCTAAGTTGCTTAATTTTGAATATATTAAAGACTTCTATGGCCGAAAAAATCTATTATCCATTCAGATTATGAGAGTTTGAAATTCTTGAAGTCCCAAGATAAGTTGCATAAGAGACATGCTAAGTGATTAGAATTCATTCAGACATTTTCTTATGTGATTAAGTATAAAACTGAAAAGAAAAATGTGATAGCTGATGCATTGGCTAGAAGATATGCATTATTGACATTCTTCCATGCTAAGTTGCTTGATTTTGAATATATTAAAGACTTGTATGCTAATGATGTTGATCTTGGATCTGCTTGGAGTTCTTGTGATAAGCGTGCTATTGATGGTTATTATAGACATGAAGGTTACTTGTTTAAAAATAATAAACTTTGTGTGCCTAAGTGTTCTATGCATGACTTATTAATTAAGGAAAGTCATGATGGAGGTTTAATGAGATATTTTGGAGTGACTAAAACTTTAGAAACTCTGCATGAATATTTTTATTGGCTTCGCATGAAACATGATGTCATTTCGTTTTGTGTTAAGTGTGAGGCATGTAAACAAGTTAAGTCTAAGGTTATGCCACATGGTCTTTATACTCCATTACTTGTACCTACACAGCCTTGGCATGATATTTCTATGGATTTTGTGATAGGGTTACCGAGGTCTCAAAATGGTAAAGATAGTATTTTTATGGTTGTTGATAGATTTAGCAAAATGGCTCATTTCATTGCATGTGCTAAAATCAATGATGCAACACATATAACTAATTTGTTCTTTAAAGAAATAGTGTGTTTGCATGGGTTGCCTAGAACAATAGTTAGTGATAGAAATGTTAAGTTCTTAAGTCATTTTTGGCGTACTCTATGGGGTAGATTAGGGACTAAACTTCTATTTTCTACTGTTGCACACCCTCAAACAGATGGGCAAACTGAGGTAGTTAATAGGATACTTACTACACTTTTATGCGCGATTATGTCAAAAATCCTACACTTACTACACTTATACAATATGATCATTAATCAAACAGTGATGCATTAAAAATATTTCTTATAATAATATTAGGAGAATCCCATATCAGAACCACCATATCAGAGCTCAACCCCTTTTGTACTTTGTTGGTGTAGGATTTTGATGGAGATCAAGATACTATCAAAGCTACTATAAACCGTTTCTAAAATCCTTTGCAAGGAATAGGCGGTCCAATGACTAGGAGCAGGGCGAAGCGGGCCAAAGAAGCTTTGCTGAGCTTGATCTTGGATGTGCAAGTTAAAGAGGAAGTTGTTGGACCAAGTCAAGTCATCAAGTGGGCCACACTTTGTAGCCTTGAGGATGGCATTAAAGAGGACAGTTCGAAGGCCCAATAAAGTTTGTTGGATCTTGAAGACAACTAGCTTAAATTTGCATTGACTTAAGATGTATTATGGGCTTTATGTTATAGGTTTTGTTTTGGATATTATTAGTATTTGGACCTATTCTTTATGTTGGCCAATTAGTAGTTTAATTATAGGTTTGTTTGTTTAGTTTAGTTAGACCAGATAACTAGTGTTATTTGGGCCATATTCTATTAGAAGTCCAATTAGAAGTTTAAGGCCTTCTGACTTTCCTACTAGGGTTAGGATTGATTGTCTATATAAGCGTTTTTTAAGTTCATATAATTCAGAGACTTTTGATGATTAATAAAGATTGAGTTTTCTCTTAAAGTGAGAGCATCCCTTAGTTCTTTGGCAAAGAATTAAATCCGATCTTATCAAGGCAACTCGTGGCGATCAAACATCCATTGAATTTTCAAGACGATCCTTGCTTTCGCCAAACACTTCGTTTCTTGGTATAGAGGAATGCATCAGATTTTCCTATATTTAGCATCTCAGCTAAGGTTTGCCCTACCACCATTTAAGAGGACATGCGAAAGGACTCTAATATGGGCAATTCCCCAAGCACAAAGTAAAGGAAGACAAATCACATCTCATATAATAGGCATCTTGCCTAGATAGGAGGCATCCCGCTCTCCATCACATATGATATCCAATGTGTTGGCCCTTACACGAAATTAGCACCACTCCTGCTAGCTGAGGTATCAAGGTGCACCAGGGCTAACATCACCTATTGTTAGCAGACAGTATTTTTAATAGGATTCCTCCACAAAATTATCATATGCATATATTTCATATCATTCAAAACAGAGCTTTCAGTATAATACAAAATCTCAGTCTCAATACAAATCATCTGTCATAAATTACCTATTTAGGGTTTATCACATATACATGCTTTTTCTTGAGGCAATCATCTGACTTTATAAATCAATGCCATGTGCATAAATATTCACTTTATCATTTAATGAGAAATACATGTGAAATCAGATATACCATGAATTCAGAAATCCATTTTTAAAACTATACTCTTCTTGAACTATATTCGAAATTGTAAGCAATTTGATAATTTAATGCATTTCAAAAACATATAAAAGTATAGATATCTCATAAACATAATCAAATACACGTTTAAAGATCAAGAAGAGTATAGGGCAAATCATAGAAAGAATTATCCACTCACAAAGTTAGGGTTCCAAGTTGAACAACCCCAAAATCCACGTTTTCGGTCCGAATTTGGCAAAATAGACCCCCAAATCGAGTCCAGAGGATCCAAAGACCTTGAAAATGACTCCGGATTCGTGAAATTTGGCCTTCGAGAGTTTAGTTAACGCTGGTCAACTATGAGGTACTATTTTATGCCAAAAATTATTGTTCACCATTAGAAATTACTATTCATGACGGCCGAATTTACTGTTCACGACATACAAAAGTTATCAAATGGCAGCCAAATTTCATATCCTAAGATTTTTTCACCTTCTGAACCCATCTATGGTGTCAGATTTTCAATTTAAGAACTTTGAGTGAGAGATTTAGAACTTTCCTTCATAGGGTTTCTCCTCTACTTTTTGACAAATTTTCAGCCAAATTTTCAGAAACCAATCGGATAGAAGTGTAATCCTTGTCGTTTTGAATCCATAAGTGATGATGGTGTTGAAATTCGAGGTCCAGAAGTGTTAGAAATCTAGAGAGACGTTTTATGATTTTTAGAGAGAGAAAGTAAATTTTGGGAGAGAGTGTAGAAAAATTTTCACGCCGCTTCTGCATTTGATTTCTCTTAAATCATTTAAGGGACCTGTTAGCAAAATTTCAATTATTGAGGGGTGTCCTTGCAATTTTTGTTATTTACATTTTGACCTTTAAACTTTTAAAAAATTATATTTTGGCCCAAAACTTAAATCCTCATATTAGCTTCACAATTTCTCAAACAGTATGATAAATAAACATATTTTCAATGGTACTTATCTCCATTTCCTATAATTCTCACTTTCATTCAAAATTTCTATTTATTTAGGGTTTTCCTTTCTTTTTTTTCCCTTTATTTTGAGGTTATTACATTTTTCCCCCCTTTAAGAATTTTGGTTCCCGAATTTTATCTCCATATTGAAAAATAGAAACTAACCTCATGATTCAAAAAGATATGGATATCTGACGTGCATATCATGCTTTCTTTCCTAAGTAGCCTCCTCAGAAAAGTGATTTTTTCATATCACTTTTACTGTAGGTATTTCTTTTGACCGCAACTTCTTTACTTATCTGTCAATTATCACTACTGGTTGTTTCTCATAAGTTAAATCTTCCTGTAACTAAATTTGCAGAGTTTTTGTAACATATGTTAGATCTGATAAATACTTCCGTAGCATAGACACTTGAAAAATTGGATAAACATTACCCAATTCAGGAGGTAAAGCCAAACGATAAGCTACTGGGCCGATCCTATCAAGAATTTCAAATGGTCTTATATACCATGAGCTTAACTTTCCTTTCTTCCCAAATCTTACTACTCCTTTCATGAGAGATATTTTCAAAAAAACATGTTCACCTATGCAAATTCCAATTGTCGACGTCTATTAACAACATAGGCTTCATGTCTACTCTGAGCTGCTAATAACCTTTCCTTAATTAATTTTACCTTGACCAGTGCTTCCTGTACCATATTAGGCCCTAAAATCTTAACTTCGCCCATCTTAAACCACTCAATCAGAGAACAGCAACGTCTACCATATAATGGAGCTATTTGTATACTGGCTTGATAACTATTGTTATAAGTAAATTCAGCTAAAAGGAGAAATCGTTCACAACTACCCTGAAATTCTAATACACAAGCTCAAAGCATGTCTTTCAATATTTGAATGGTTCGCTCAGACTGTCCATCTGTTTATGGATGGAATACAGTACTGAGATTTAACTTTGCGTCCAAAGCTTCTTGGAAAGCTCTCCAAAAACGAGCTGTGAACTGTGGTCCTTGATCAGAAATAATTAATATTGGTATTCCATGAAGCCTCACTATTTTATTCAAATATAATCTTGCATATTGAGCTACATTGTATGTGGTTTTCACTGGTAAGAAAGGTGTTGACTTAGTCAACCTATCAATGATCACCCATATTGAATCAAACTCTTTTGGTGTTCTCGGTAACCCCGTAATAAAATCCATAGTTATTCTTTCCCAGTTCCATTCAGGTATCTCTATCTGCTGATGTAGTCTTGCAGGCCTTTGATTTTCTGCTTTTACCTGTTGGCAAGTTAAACATCGAGACACATAATCCACTATGTCTTTCTTCATACCTTCCCACCAATAAATTTCTTTTAGATCCTTATACATTTTAGTTATTCCAAAATGAATGGTATACATGGATCTATGGGCTTCTTCTAAAATTTCTTTCTTAAGTTCTTTTTTGTCAGGTACACATAACCGCTTGCCCAATCTCAGAATTCCTTCAGAGTCTACAGTAAATTCAACTTCACCACCATTCTTCCCCTTTTCAATTTTCTTGCATAAATAGGCATCATCTTTCTGTGCCTTTTTCACCTACTCAACCAAAGATGATTGAAACTATATATGGGCTAATAATATTCCAGGCTCCTTTACTTCCATTACTACCCCATCACTTTCCAGCTTACGCATTTCTTTAACCAACGGCCTTCTTACCACTGTGATATGAGCCAAACTACTCATAGACTTCCTATTTAATGCATCAGCCACTACATTGACCTTACTTGGATGGTATAGTATTGTGCAGTTATAATCTTTAAGTAATTCCATCTATCGTCTTTGTCTCAAATTAAGATCTTTTTCTTGAAAAATATATTTGATACTTTTATAATATGTATAAATTTTGTATGTCTCACCATACAGATAATGCCAATTTTGAGAGCAAAAACTACTGTTGCCATTTTCAGGTCATGAGTCCGATAATTTTGCTCATGTGGTTTAAGCTGTTTAGATGCATATGCAATGACTCGACCATTTTGTATCAACACACATTCTAATCCAATTCTCGATGCATCATAGTATACCATATATCCTCCGGTGCCTGAAAGAATAGTCAATACTGGTGTTGTAGTCAAACATTCTTTGAGTTTCTGAAAACTTCTTTCACATTCATCTGACCAGTCAAACTTTATTCCCTTTCTTGTCAACATCATCAAAAGAGCAGCTATCTTTGAAAAATCTTTCATGAATTTGCGATAATAGTCTACTAAATCAAGAAAATTACGAATCTCTATAATTGTCGTAGGGCGTGGCCATTGCTGCACTGCTTCTACCTTTTTAAGATCAACTTGAATAACATCCTTAATAACCACATTCCTTAGGAAGGTAATGCTACTAAGTCAAAATTCACATTTTGAAAACTTGACATACAACTGATGTTCTCTTAGAGTTTGTAAAGCTATTCTTAAATGTCGCTCATACTCCTCTGAACTCTTTGAATATACTAAGATATCATCTATGAATACAATAACAAATTGATCCAAAAAAGCTTTAAATACTCTATTCATCAGATCCATGAATACAGCTGGAGCATTTGTTAAACTAAATGGCATTACTAAGAACTCATAGTGCCTGTATCGAGTCTTAAAAGCAGTTTTTAGAATATCATTCTTCTTTATCCTCAATTGACAATACCCAGATCTCAAATCAATTTTTGAAAAACATTAAACACCTTGTAGCTGGTCAAATAGATCATCTATATGTGGTAATGGATACTTATTACGTACTGTCACCTTATTCCATTGTCTGTAATCAATACACAACCGTAACAATTTATCTTTCTTTTTCACAAATAGGACAGGAGCACCCCAAGGAGAAGTATTAGGGCGTATAAATCCCTTCTCTGACAAGTCTTGTAACTGGGTTTTCAATTCCTTGAGCTCAGTCGGTGCCATTTTATACGAGGGTATAGACACTGGTTAAGTTTCAAGAAGTAAATCAATACTGAACTCAATTTCTCGTTCTGGGGGTAACCCAAGCAACTCATCAGGAAACACATCAAGAAATTTCCTAACCACCGGAACTTGCTCTACCTTGGTGTACTTCATATCAACATCTTTAACTACTGTTAAATACCCTTGGCATCCTTTTTGTAACAGCTTATGAGCTGTTAGAGTAGAGATTAAATTACTAGTCACCTTACTATGATCTCCTTGTATTAAAAAGGAAGATTCTCCAGGGATATTAAACTTAATTACCTTAAGGTGATAGTCTAGAATGACATGACATGATAACAACCAATCTATTCCTAGTATCACATCGCAGTCTACCATATCTAGAACTATCAAATCTACAATAGTCTCCTTATTTTCTATCGAAATCTCACATAATTTATACACATAATTTACTAATAAGAATTCTCACATTGGAGTAGCAACTATGAATGAACAATGTAAATTAGTAGGATCTCTATCCAATTTCTTAGCAAAGTATGATGATATATAATAATGAGTAGAACCAGGATTGAACAAGACATATACTTTATGGGAACATATTGATAATGTACCTTTCATAACTACATTTAAGGCATAAGTATCCTGTCGTGTCAAGGCAAAAACTCGAGTTTGTTCTCAACCTCGACTTCCTGATTCTCTGCCAGTACCACCACTACTTGCTTGAACTGAAACTGTTCTATTTGGTCGTGTTGGTACAGATGCAGGGGGTGAAGCTAGTTGTACTGATACTTGACTAAAACTTCGTAATTGTAGACAATTTCTCGTCAAATGATCCATTTGTCTACACTTAAAACATGCACCAGTTTCTCTGCGACACTGTCCAGTATGAGGCTTGCCACAAGTGGGACATGTTTGTTGTTGATATTCACTGATGTCTAGTTAGAGCTACTAGTTCCTGTTTGAGTGAAGTGCTGTGGATTTTGAAATATTGATCCTCTGACATTAAGATTGTAACTTGTCTGAACATTACTATCTCGCTCTCTTTTTCTTCTCCTTAAACCTTCAATGTCTGATTATTCTCGTGTTTCCATCATTTTAGCACAATCCACAGCTGTTGAATACGTTGGAAAATGATTTATATGAGGACCCACCGATTTAAATAATAAACGTATCAATCCCGAAACAAATCTCTTAACTCTATCTTTTTTAGTAGGAACCAGATATGGTGCATATCTGGACAACCGAGTAAAACGGATGTCATATTTAGAAACTGTCATGTTTGGTATTTGTCTTAATTCCTCAAATTCTTTGGTCCTCTTGTCTCTTTCACTTATTGGTAGAAAACAATTTATAAATACTTCCTTAAATTCATCACACTCTATTGGTGGTAAAGTAACTGCCCTTCATTGTACAAGTGTCTCAAATTAAACTTGGGTCACATCTGATAGTTAAAAGGACACCAATTCAACGGATCTTCTACTAGAACACCCAAAGCTCTGAGGACTCGTTCCACAGCATCAATAAATATCTGTGGGTCTTCCTGAACATCTGACTTAGAAAAAATTGAGGGTTTCATCGATTTCACAACTTCATTGTCAATAATTTTATCAAATTGTTTCTTTCTACGAATAGTACATTTTTCACGAAAGTTAGGTTTTATATTTATTTTTATAACAATTTCTTTGGCAAAAATTATAGTATTTTCAAATCTGCCTTCCCTATATTTTTCAAAAAATGAAATAAGACCTTTCAATTGTTGTATAGCAATATTGATACATATATGCTTTGATTGCATATTTTTGCTAACTGAATTTATCGCAAACAATATCTCATATTAAATAGTCATGCCTAATAAAAACTAAAAATTTTCTAGCTCATAAGTTGCTAAACAATTAGTTTCACTTTTTATTTTGGGTTCGTCATTAACTTCACCTAATTTCAATAAAGCATATCTTATTTGTGAAATTTGAAATCTTAAAATTTTTACACTTTCAATACGGTTTTTTCAACGTGTTTGTGACAATGATTTAAGAGTTAGACTAGGGATATGATCTTGTAGAATTTTTCATCTTTTAGTAGATGAAGAAAATATTGTATATATATTTTTGTAGCACTCCAAAAAAAGATGTAGTTTTAGGAAAACAATTAGCTATATCACAGAATATCAAATTTAGACTATGACAACTACATGAGGTATAAAATGATTTAGAATTAATATCTAAAAATCTTTTTTGCACACCTTGATGTTTTCCTTTCATATTAGATCCATTATCATAACCTTGTCCTATTAGGTTACTAATATCAAGTCCAATAATAATTATTTCATTCATAATAGTATCAAAAAGACATTTTCCGATTGTATCATCTACTTTTAAAAATTCTAAAAACTATTCAAAGATTTGAATTGGAGTTGAAGAAATATTCACATATCGTAATACAAAAGACATTTGCTCTTGATAGTTTACTTCAGGAGTACAATCAAATATGATTGAAAAATATTTTATGTTGATAATTTTTTTTATAATTTTTGTTTTAATTTTGTTTGCTAGCAAATTTATCAATTTATTTTGTATTCTATGTCCAAGGTAATGATTATGAATTTTATTATCTTTAATTTGATGAATGTGTTCTTGCATTATAGGATCAAATTCTGCAATCATTTCAATTAGATTTAAAAATTTTATATTATTTTCTTGATAAATCTTTTCGTTTGTTCCACGGAAGGTTAAGTTAATTTTTCCAAGAGTTTTAACAACTACAATAATTTTGAATAATACATTTCTCCAATGTTTTCGATCTCTATTTATTTTTTCTTGAACATGTTTGTTAATTATTTTATTTTTTAACAATCTCATTTCTAAATCAATCCATGAACTCATGTTAACAATGTGCTTATTATATATATCATGATTCGTCAATTTTTTTACTAATATTTCTCCAATCCCTACTACCTTCATTGGTTAAATTACTTGTACTAGAAAGAGCTTTAAACAATTTGCAACAAAAACAAAATACTTTATCCAAATCTTGGAAATAAATTAGCTAGTTTTTTTTTCACGTTTTTCACTGTTGGTCAACTTTTGAATGTAAAGTGATGAAAAAAAGTGTTTTCAAAATTCATCCTTAGAAAAATCTATATTAGTAACTCTAAGAAGATATTTTTTTACTAATAAAACTCTCAAACTTGTATCAATATTTGTTCATTGATTTAGATCATATATATTTTTAGTAGTGGATTCTTCTAATTTATTAATTTCTCTTTCTTGTTCATTATCTAGTACTTTTTTTTTTCATCCATGTTTACATTATTAACTTGTTCATTTAACGAGCAATCACCTGCATTTTCAAATTTCTTATTTGTTTTGAAAAATATCTCGATAGCCCCCCTTTTGTGATTCAATTAAAACTTCATCTTTTTTTTTAGTTTCAAATAACCTGATTCAAATTTTTTAATTGACATTTCTATATGTTTAAAAAATATATATTTGTTTTACAAAATTAAATTAAACGACTATAAATTAATACTAAAGAAAAAAGTTAAAACAATGAAACCTAATTGTCAAGAAAATTCTTTTGACTTTTGGGTGCTTGCTTGTTGGGCCAAATGCAATAGAAACAACAATAAAATTTATGCAATAATTTGAGAAAATAAATAAATAAACAATTGTTGTATGCAAAATATATATATATATATCTAACAAACATCACTAAATAATTGCAGCCATTTCAACAATGGTTATGGTTTTTGCTTGTCCAACTGGAGAGGAGATTAACAGATTAGGAAAGAGTACACAGCTTCTCACCTTTGTCGGGTGATAGAGCTTCAGAAATTAGAAGTTGATTGGAATATCATAGGATATTGTAAAGTGCTTGTCTTGTATATTTGTGAGAATATATGCATATTCAAAAAAATTTTGTCTTCCTATTTTACACCAAATGGAATAGTACACCAAAAAAGCCTTCTCATCTCCAGCTATACCAATGCAACGTTTTACACTAAACAGAATAGCACACCAAAAGAGCGTTCCTGTCTCTAGCTATTGACCAATGGAACAAAAAGATGCATTGTCTCTTCGGAATCCGAAAATATTTTTTTTAAAAAAATTATTAAAATAGATAATAATTTTTTTTTTTAGGAGGACCAAAGTCCTAACTTTACCAGCTTCTCCCTTGGGCCAGCCCTGCCACAGTTACCGCAGCACAACAAATGTGGTGAAGCAGAATCATAATCACAAAGAAGACCCACCAGACATGATGGAAGTGGTGATGGAGGAAGAACACAACGAAGATGATGACACTGCAAAAAGGAAGACAGAAAACGCCCCCCGACGGGTTTGCAGGGGTTATATGCATAATATTATTATTACAAAGGAGTTAGCCCACTCAATGAACAAGATGAAAGGAAAGAAAAGGTTCATGGCAATTAAAATTGACTTAAAAAAAACACATGATTGCCTTAAGTGGGGCTTTGTGGAAAAAATCTTATAGGAAATAGGTTGTGGTGACAACTTCATCAAAATTTTAATGGAGTGTATTACTTTCCCCACTGCCACAGTATTATGGAATAGTGAGAAAACTGAAGCCTTTCAGCCAACTAGAGGCCTTCGGCAGAGATATCCTTTGTCCTCCTATATATATGTCTTATGTATGGAAAAACTATCTCACATAGCTGACGAGATCAATAGTAAATTATGGAATCCAATAAAAATAGGAAGAACTGAGCCCTTCTATATCTCCTTTGATATTTGCAGATGACCTACTTTTTGCTGAAGCAAATTTAGAGCAACTGGATTGTCTACTAAGGCGACTTTCTACTTTTACTGCCATCTTTGGTCAAAAAATTAGCATTGAGAAAATATGCAATAACTTTTCTAGAAACACAAGTACTGCTAGGAAAGATAAAATTATTAGCAAAAGTGGCTTCAAAAAAGAGGAGCAATTGGATTGTATACTGAGGTGCCTTTCTACTTTTGCTGCCATAGCTTTGGTAAAAAAAATTAGCATTGGAGAAAACATGCATTTATTTTTTTAGAAATATAGGCTTGTTTAATTTTATTTTTATTTTTTTATTTTAAAAAATTATATTTAAAAATTGTTCTGCAGAACTAAAATAAAAAAAATCTATTTGATAAACTGTTTTGAAAATATGTTATTTTTTAATTTTTTGTATTCTGAAAATAAAAATAAAAAATAAAAATAATTTATTTTTATTTTTATTTTTTTATTTTAAAAATAATTTATTTTTAAAACATGTTTATGAAATAATAACAGAAAATAATT
Source organism: Gleditsia sinensis (assembly GCA_037074535.1). Classification (NCBI taxonomy): domain Eukaryota; kingdom Viridiplantae; phylum Streptophyta; class Magnoliopsida; order Fabales; family Fabaceae; genus Gleditsia; species Gleditsia sinensis. The sequence continues at coordinate 23,059,287 of CM073474.1, read as the reverse complement.
ATCAAACGAATTTTTTTAATTTAAAAAATAATTAAAAATAAAAAATAATTTTTTAAAATTAGAAACAAATAAGCCATGAATGCTGCCAGAAAGATGAAATTATTAGTAAAAGCAACTTAAAAAAAGCGAACAATCTAGGCAGATATCTGGGGTCATAATTGTAAACGGCCATCGTACTTCTCAAAATTTCAGGCACATTGTGGATAAAATTCAAAACAAATTAAATGGATAAAAACAGTGCCTGTTATTAGCTTGGAGAATGACTTTAATGTAATCTATAACTTCTACAATACCTATTTTCCATATGCAACATAGGAAGATTTCAAAAGGAATTTACATGGAAATAGAAAAGCTCCAACATAATTTCATTTGGGGATCAGAAAAGCAGAATAAAAGGTGGCACCCAGTGGTTTGGGGTGATCTCTGCCTCGCAAGGAAAATTGGGGGTGTTGGAATAAAAAATATAGAAGAAATGAACGATCCTCGCCTATGCAAAGTTGGGTGGGGGGTTTGAAACAGAAAGAAAGCCTCTGGGTACAGGTATATATTAGTTGGAAAATATATAAGGGTTAAAGAAGACTTGTTCAGAAGGAACCTCTCCCACGACTTCGGCTTCAACGGGCAGAGTTCCTGGAAAACCACATTTGCAGTTACCTGTTGGTGGCTTTGGAGGTGGCGCAACATTGAGCTATTTGACGAAGACGATCAGAAGCCCGCCCAACCAGTTCTAATAATCAAGCAAGCCGTGGAAGAGATAACTAAAAGCTTTGCAGCACCAGAACCCGTCAACGTGGCGAAGAAGACGATGGCAATTGGGTGGAGTTTCCACCATGTGGATGGGTTAAATTAAATACAGATGGCGCTGCTAACGGAAACTCAGGCATGGCAGGTTGCGGAGGTCTCTTTAGACATAGCAATGGCACTTGGATAAAAGGTTTTAATTACACAAAAACTGGGCAAGTGTAATGGTATGACTGCTGAACTTTGGGCTGTCCTGACAGGTTTAGAAATAGCATGGAATGAGGGATATGCACACAAGTGGTAGTGGAAAGCAACTCTCAAGCACTAATATGGATGGTTCATAACCCTCCAACGGAACGAAACTGCAAATCAAAACTGCTTCAGCGAATTATTAAAAGAATAAATCAGGGTTGGCCTATTTCTTTTCTCCACACATACAGAGAAGGAAACAAATACGCTGATTGGCTAGCCAACTACAACCTCCATTTTGATTATGATGTCTGTATTTTGATTAAACTCCCCACCGACCTCGAAATTTTACTGTTCGCTCACATAACGGGTTCCACCACTACCAGAACAGTATCTTAGTTTTTTTCTGTTTATTTTTCTTTTCGGGCTCTCCCCTTCATGTACCAATAAAAAAAATCCAAAACATGAATGCATTGTTATTATTTTTTTGTTAGTTTGAATGCTTACAATGTCAGACACTGATTTTTTCTTCCTTTCATGGCTTAGGTGAAGATGCTCTCTTGGGTTTGCCAGAGACAGGACACACTAAAATTCCTGGGTATCCTATTGCTACAATTTCTCATTGGCTCTGCGTGGTTACCACCTCTTCTCCTTCCCTCCACATGTTCTTACAACCTTAATTTTATGTCACCTTGCAGTTGCAGTCCATTAATCTTGTTTAAGAAACCTTTGGCAATGCAAAGATTGTTGAAAACAAATAATCCAAGGTAGGAAGTTATACAAAAGTTTTCTGCTTATATAGATATATTGAAAATTTTCTTTTTTGTACTGTATTGTATTTTCTTTTAGAAATCATTATATTTCACCTACTAGCTTGTGACTAAACAAATTTAAACTCAGCAATTAACTAACTTTTACAATGTCAGAGTGTTTGAGCCTTCGCAACATCACTTGTTAAGAGAAATAATTTGATTACTCTTAATAAAATTAGTCATTACTTAAAAAATATGGAGATACCCGAAGACCAAAAAGATCACTATATTTCTTTATTTGTATGCTATTATACCTATATATTGTATTACATATATTGGCTTCATTTTGTCAATCAGATAAATGCTTAAAACAATGCAATTGTTTGTTGTTTGGTTCATATTATATATTCTGCTCAATCTGACATTGAATGTATTTTTTTTTCTCTATTTTTTGAGCTAATAATGGTTTCTTAAGTACAGATCTGCCGACCTTTGGTTTTGACGTAGTTGAGGGTTTAGACATAATTATTAAGCAACGACTCAAAATTATGAGTTACCAAAACCTGTTTCAGATTTTGTAACTGATCAGGGGAATGTCTGATATCCCTTATTTGCAAAATACCAAACGACAGAGAGAGATTTTTTTTGTCCAAAAGTTAAAGGTTGCAACAAAAAAAAAAGCAGTAAATTGAAAAAAGCTTACCCCATAACACGTTTGGAAAAAGTCAGAGACAGAGCGAGAAAGAGAAGTGAGAGTGTAGGCGTTTTAACTGTAACCCATATATAGTTAAATCTATATAAGGAAAACTGGAACCTATGATATTTAGATGTTAGATTATATTGAAAGTTAAAAGCTGAACTAGTCGGCTTTTTGCCATAAGTGTCTGTACCAAAATTGGAAGGGCTTGAGGTTTATGGTTAGTTTATGGCATTTATCATCAGCTGATCTGCAGGGTAAACAGAGTTATGTTATCGGAGGATCTTAGTACTTTGTCATCTTCTCTTGTAAGATACAACTCCTTTTTTATTATCGAAACGGGGACATTACTATCCTACAGCAGTGTGAGATATTTTTTAGTTATATTATGAATATGTGATGGATTTTGTATTAGTATTATTGACAATTAAGGTGTTCAGCAATTTGATTCGGTTATGTTTTGGACTCGAACTAAACTAAATTGACCCACCAATCAGTTTATTAAAAATTAAATCAATCAGCATTTTTAAAGTAACTCAACCAAATTAAATTAAACTATTCACAATCAGTTTGGTTCGATTCTGTTTCATTAGTTTTTTTTCTTAATTTCATCCTAATTTTTCTTAAAAATAAAATTAAACTACTCTTTTCTCTCTTAATTAATACCCTTATTATATTATCATCTCATCTATTTTGAAAATATACACAAATTTTCTTTAAAATAAAAAAATATTACAACTTAATTTAAATATTTTAAATACCTTTTATGAAAGAGAAAAAAAATAAAACAGATAATTTACTCATCTAAAATTTGATCTTTTCTTTCTTGTAACAATACCTTCATAAGAAGTGAATATGCTGGATATTGTTTAAAAACATGGACCGAGATTATTCCCTTTCCTCTAATTTGTTTTGTTGGTGTCAAACCTGCGTTTTCTTTTCCATTTAGTTACTTCCAATATTGAAAATCAGTTGTTAATTTAGTTCTCAGGTTCTTGCTGATATTTTACAAAGAAAAACACTTCAGTGGAAACTTCAGATGCTTAAGTCAGGTTCTGCATATGCCAATTCATGCCTTCATTCTATCACAGCTCAGATTCTGATACTTTCCAGGTCCATAATCTAGGCCATGCTGACATCGCTTATAATATGGAATGGGGTTGTGGTGACAAAGCCTAGATATTCTTTTAAAGAGGGTTGGTCATGTATGCATGTTGAATGAATTCCTTAATATGGGTCTGAGTTGTAACCTAGTGGTCTTTAATGGCATATCTTTGATTTGATTTATGTTAATTAGGTCTGTTTGGTGTGCTGTATACAATCAGATCAAATAGGATAAGGATCATTATTTGGATAGTAGAAGATAAATTATCCACTTACAAGTTTTTATATTATCATGTATTTGTTGAGTAAATGTATAACATCTTGTATTGTATAACATAATCTTATCATGTGTTTGGTAAGCCAGAAATAGATTAAAAATAATGTTATTTTGATAAAAATACCTATATATAAAATATACTAAATTTATTACTAATTACTTTTGGAATAAAATTTTGACAAATTAAAGTTTGTAGTTTGAAAGTTTGAGGTTTGGAGTTTAAATTTTAGGATTTGTAGATTTAGGATTTGATGTTTGGAGTTTAGTGTCACGTCCCAGATTCCCTAAACTCCTGACTAGCACAGAGGGGATTTCTCCCTACTTCGTTAGCATAACTATTGCATTCTAAACCTGAAAATCATTAACCACCTTGATTTAATGTATGAGTACATGACCATTTTTTAAAACTTTAAATGCATTTAAAACATAAATAAAGATATCATAAAATAATACATATTGCATTTTTCATTTCTTATTATACATATACATTCTACATTTTTCCTCATGCATAAGAAATGGAGATCATGTCTGTGCTAATGGAGCATACTCTATAATACAACAACCATACTAATGAACAAATGAAAAAAGGCCCAAGAACAATTTGGATTCACAAAAAATAATCTAACCTTTCCACACTTTCACTGTGCTTCTTTGCAACTAATTGAAAAACGTATAAATAAAGGAATGAGCCTTGCGACTCAATGAGTAAATAACATAATTATAACATGTAGATGACAATTTTATTTGTTAAGTTATGATTTATTTCATGTTATTTAAGTTATGAATAATTCAGGGTATTCTTACTTATTTTATTTACTTATTTGCATTAAGGTTAGGATATGATCAGTATCTTTATTTTTAGACTTCATATTTCATACTCTTGATAGGTAAATTTTAAAACTCATTCAACATTTTTCAAGATTCCTAAAGTGTCAATTTACCTTGATTTAGTCCAATCTCATACTTTTCCTTGCTTAATTCCATCACTATATGCATATAGGTCTCTCAAGGACCTCATAATTTCCTTAGTCAACCTTCTATTCCTCTTCTAGGTAATCACATTGAACATTACTAATGCAAACCTTTCCATGCACTATGGCAATTGGGCTAGACCTACTTATCATATTTATTAAGGTTATTACCGTTATATTATATTATACCTTTATACTATATAGAGATATTCTACCATTAATTTATTTTATGTTATTAAGACTTGTTCTTTTATTTATATCTTATTAGTTTTATACTTTAATTATTTTTTCGTTAAGGACTCTCCTGTGCTTCGCTAATGTGAAATTTGCCAAAGGGTCTAACTTAACCCATCTCTTTAGGGACTCAACATACTTATTGAAGTTTACCCCACCACCATTCAAAAGCAGTGCAAAGCATCTCTAAACTATATATAAATTGTCCATTATTTATTTATTTTCCTAAGCGTATTTTATTTAATTTGGAAGATTCTAATCCAGAACCATTTTAACATATCCAACTACATAGTCTGGTAAAAAAAAATCACTACATTGTGATGATTCTCAATAAGGTTGGGAGGAGATTCCCTTGACTCTCAAACCATTCCATATTGCTTGCCATCCAGCAAAAACTTGTTCAGATGAAAGGTTTTTAATATCCTTTTATAAAACATCTTTTGCAGATTTTCAAACTACTCTAACAAGAAAATTTTGGTTGAGAAGATCATTTTGAAATTTAATGATGCATAAAACAATTGCTAAAATTTTCTTTTTGATTGTGGAATGATTTGCTGACCATTGTTTCAATGTTTTGATGCAAATGCAATGATATACTTAACATTAATTTTTGATTATTTGAGGATACTGCCACAACTTAAATAAGAGGCATTTGTTTCAACTATTTTGAAGGCAAACAAATCTGGTAAACTTAGACATAAAAGATTTTTCACTTGAGATTTGATTTTCCTTACTACATTTGTGTGAACATCCGTCTATGGAGAAGGATTTTACTTAAGATGCTCATGAGGAGGTTTAAGCATATTTGAGAAATTTGGAATGAAATCAAAAACAAAATTGAGACATCCCAAAAACTGTGGTAGACTGATATTTATCAATAATTTAATCTAAAAATTTATCAGAGAATTGAATAGCTCTTTCAATTGGAGTAATTGTTCCTTGGTGGATGTAATGTCTAAGAAACCTTAGTTTGGTTTGAAAAAGAGACATCTTTGGTGCAGAAACAATAAAACCATTTCTTTTTGTAATATCTAAGAAGATATTAAGATGTATAAAGTGTCGATCAATGTTGTCAGAGAAAATTAAGACATCATCAATATAAACAAGTATAAATTTGATGAAAGGGTTGTATATATCATTCAAAATTTTTTGAAATTATGAAGGTGCATTTATTTAGGCCAAACTTTCCATTCGTATTTTTCAAATGGAACTATAAATACTAGTTTGTACCTATCTTCAGGTTTCAATTTGATTTAATAAAAGTTAATTTCATATCAAATTATGAAAAAAGTTTTGTTGAATATAAAAGATTAGTAAATCTTTTTTATTTGGGATTGGATATCTTATCTATCTAAGGGCTTTATTGAGGGGTTTGTAATTTATAACCATTGTGGGTATTCCTTGCTCAATTTTTGCATTCTTATTAACATAAAATGTTGCACATGACCAAGGTGATTTTCTTTCTCTGATGATTCCTTTTGCAAGAAGATCATAAATTCCTTTTTGGCAATGTTCTAAAAACTCTTGATTCATTTGTACCAGCCTAGATTTTGTTGCCATTTTTCTTCTGAGAAATCTTTCTCATATGGAAAATCTACCATATGTTGCTTTCTATTCCAAAAGTCAATTGAAAATTCAGCACAAATTTTATTTTGTATTTTTTTCTTGTAAAGATTTTATTTTATTTTGAACTATCTGAGTTTTTAATCGTTGTTCTATCATTTTGAAATTGATTTCCTCAGAAAGATAGTTAATTTATTTTTATTTGCATTTTACCATATTTAAATCTTTTAAAGCTGACTTTCTTGTAAATTGAAAAATTAATTTTTGTCCTAGTCTTTCAATAATTATTCCTCTAATATCCATAGAAAATGGTAAGAGTTCTTGGATAAAAGGTGATTCTAGAATTATTTTACTAGTCATATCTTTAGCTAGCAAAAATGATGTAGTGATTTTAAGATTTTTCTTTTCAATTACTGCATCTGTAAGCTTGTAATTTATTTTAAGCTAAGAATCAGTTGTAGATCTTAAACTTTCTTTTTTTTTTCTTCAAAATATTTGGCTAGGATTAACCTTTCTTGTATACAACTGAGGTCAGCACCTATGCCAAACAAGATTATTGCTTCAATTGTATATTTATTCTTGATAACTATTTTAATTGGAATATAAAACTTCTGAACAAACGATCGTGAGCTGGTTGCTAAGAAGTTATCATTTTATTTTTATATTATTTGTTTATTTTGGGCTTCTTTCTTAACATCTTCTTAAAGACTTGAAAGAATTATTGCACACATTTTTTTATTATTATTTTTATTGTTTTGTTTCTATTTTGAGTAGATTAACTTTAGATTGTAAATCCTGTAAAGTAACATGTTTAGTTTCTAAATTAAGTCTTACTAGAACATCTTTAAAATTATAATTTTTTATTGGTATTTGTGGTTTGTCAAAAGTTTGCTTAAGTTTTATGTGATAGATTTCCTTTTGCTGGTTATTAGGAAGGGAGCCAATAGCTTTTAAAAGGAGATCTTGTTCTTCTATAAAAACATTTACCTCATTTTCTGATTAACTTTCTTCTATTAAAGAATTTCTATTTGGTTATTTTTTTTTATCAGAATCTGCTGAGAATTCTTTTTAGGTAGAAGATTCTTATTTTTCTAACAAATTACTGATTTTGTAATATCCTGTAATTTTTAAATAATAATTTTTTACGATAAAAAATATATATTTTTATTTTAAATGATTATGTTTTGCTAAAAGCAAATATATTTTTAATTAAAATGATTTTTTTTACTTAAAATAATTATATTGGCCTCTAATAAATTTTTGTTTTATTTTTAGAAATATTCTTTCTTTTATTATGTATAAAGATATTTATTTTAAGATTTTTTTTATTAAAATTTTTATCAAGAAAAGTTATGATTTAAGAGTTCAACTAAAGTTTTATAAGAATGTAAATTTTTAGAAATTTTTGAGATATTTTAGGATGAAAAATAGTATTTATATGTATATAATAAAAATAAAAATAATAAATTTTAAATATTCAATTATTAATTATTAAATAATAATAAATAACAAAAAAGGGAGGGGGAGACGGAAGTGAGGAATGTGAAATTCCGATTTCCGTAACTGATAAATAGTATGAATAGTATGAATATTAACTTTCATTTTTTTCTCTAGATCTGGAGTGCCTATTGGCTTCCGATCTCAAAACTAAGAGTATCACTGGATTCAGGACGGAGAATACTACGATTTTGATCGAAATTTCTTTCAAATTAGCTGCAGAATCGCCACAGATCGAAAGTAGAAAATCTTAAAAAAATATAAGTTCTGAAACTTCTATTTAGAAACCTCAAATTGAAAATTTGACACTGTAGATGGATTCAGGAACTAGATAAACCTTAAGATATGAAATTTTTCGACCATCTGACAACTTTTTGTTCGTTGTGAACAGGAAATCCGGCAGGTATGAATAGTGATTTCCATGCGGTGAATAGTATTTTTTGACCATAAACAGTGACTAGCGTTGACCAAGCTCTTGGGGTCATTTCCTAGGTTTTTGGACCCTCTGGACATATTTTTGAGGTTTATTTGGTCACTTGGATTGGAAAAGTATATTTTTGAGACTGTCCAAACTGGGGCCCTTACCCTGTGAGTGAATATAATTTACTATAACGCCTTTTTAAATCTCTCTCATGCCCATGTATTTTAAAACAAAGTTTTAATTGTGAATAGTATAAATTGAATTTCATGTTTATATTTATTTATATTCTTAGAAGCTATAGGACATGTAGAACAGACATCTAATAATCCCTTCTGAATTTATAATAAAAATATGGTGTTATGTTACACTTTATTGAATCTTATAATTGTATCATTTCTAAAATTATTTCATATGATTTATGTTATAAATGATACCTCATTATTTCATGAATATGGTGAAATTGAAATTGAATTTATGTTTGAAATGTGTCTTTGGGACTGAATGTCATGGTTTGTCTAAACTGAAATAAAAATGTTGTATTTCTAATTTTGAGAATGAATTTCTATGCCGGGACTGTCCGAGGAATGTCTTGGAAGGGAGGGATATATATTTTGTCTTAAAAAGGATTTTAACCTCATGCTTTCCAATTTTCCTTTCAGTTTACATTTTTTATTTATAAAACTTGTTTATTCTGGAGGAATCATTGACAGAAACACTGTTAGTTAGCAGCAGAAATAGTTAGCCTTGGTGCACCATGTAACCCTAGCTAGCAAGGGAGTTGCTAGACCATTGTGCGAAAGGGCACATGAGGATTAGATTGTCAATAAGTATGGAGTTGAGGTATGTCTCCTCTATTAGCCAGTGACATTTGGCCTGGTTACCTATGATGAGAATGTAGTGATTTACCCATCCTATTGCTGTGTGCTTGGGACAATCATCATATGAAAAGATTAGGGAGTTGAGGGAACCTTCTCCTAACCTTATGATATGAATGATGAGAATATGATGATTTACCCGTCTCATTGCTATGTGCTTGGGATAAAACATGTATATGGTGATTGCCCTTACCAGGCTTTGTGCTTGGGTATACAAATTATAATTATGGTTTTACTTTGAGTCCTTCTCTAAACATTTTTTTTCATAAAGAGTTATCTTCCTATTTCCTTATCTAATTTTGAAATTATTGTTTATTATATTGAATCTTAAGATTTCAGATTTTCTCTTAACAAAATTTAGCCCCTTTAAAGCTTTAGTTTATTGTTATATACATTGATTTACATAATGTTATATTCTAACATAATTTCTATTTATGAAAACTCATGCGTATGGTCTATTCTGTTTCAGTTATAGCAAGCTATATTTGCTCACTGAGTTGTCAAACTTACTACACGATATTTCTACATTTTTTTTCAGATGAAAATATAGGGTTTGGTCCTTCCTCTTTAGATAGTTGACCAACTAGACGACATGATCTCTGGGTGAGCCTACTTTGTTTCCAAGGCTTGTAGATTTTGATTTATATTGTACTTGTACTTTAAAACATACTCTAAACGTTATAGGCAGGATCCCTACTTCTGTTGTATTTTGATGTTTATAGATTTGGTTTATATATTGTGTATACATGAGAATACCTATATGTAAAATAGGGTATTATACATGTTATGAAAAATATATGTTCGTAAAGTATGTGTTTAACGTGCTCTAAAATTAGGGGCGTGATAGATTTCATTTAAAGTATCTTCTTTAATATTAAGATTTTTTTTTAATTTTTTTGTTTACTTTTCTTTTTATCTTGTAGTATCTTGTTGTGTGACTTAGTTTGTTACATATGTAACACACTGGTCTTATATCTTGGTTTGGTGGAGGTATATACCTAGCTTCTTTTTCCTATGGTATTTCTTCCTATTTGGATTTTGGTAGTCTTTGTGAATTTGTTTGTTAAACTTTTCTTGCTTAGCTCTTCGTTTATGTTTTGGCTTGTATGTTTTTGGAAATTTAAAACTTATTCATAGAAAGATCCTAATTCTTTCCATTAATAGACATTTCTTTAGAAAGTTGTTTTTTGGATTTTTTAATCTTGACATATTTTGAGGGCTATCTTATTGACATAACTTACTAATTGTCCATATTTAAGCTGTTCATAAAGGGTTTGGTCATTATATTTGTTTCTAATTTTCTCTCTAACTTTATCTCTAAAGGATCTAAGAAGTCCTACAAGGATTCCTTCTAGAAGGGTTCATTGCTATCATTACTAGCATAGATGCAACTAAAGAAAGTATCTTTATACCATCTAGAGTTAAACAATATTCTACACTTAAGATTTAAAAGTAATTCAGTTGATTTGTCTTTCCATAAGCAAAGATCTCCTATGAAATGTTTAGTGATTGTAAAAATTAAGTTATTAACTGAATTAGGGATGGCTTCTCCCTTTTCATTAACAATTAATGACCCTTGCGAATCAATTTTAAATGAATTGTAGATTTGTTTTCTTTCTTCTTCAATGAGATGTTCATCCTACCATCCTTTGAGTTGGCCAATAAAATCTAAAGCTATGACATGGACTACTTTTGAGTAATCACATTCATAAGTTGTTTGGTAAGTTGTACTAACTATTGTCATTTTCTAAAGGATGTTAAGGATTTGGTATTCTGTTTGGCCATCTATATTCCATTCATAAGTGTTATTTCCATTATAGAAATTTTGAATGATTTGTGGTCTTTCTTCAATACATTGTCATTTTTAGTTTGTTTTTATGTTCATTATTCCTAATTTGACCTCATTTTCTTCTCTTGAAGATTTTTCTAAGGCTTAAACTTGATTTTTGCTAGAACTTATTTTACTGGGAGGTGTATCTTGAATTACTAGGGATAGATCCATTTCTCTACGAATTTTAGCTATTTCTTGATTAATCCTATAAATCAATTTTGACTTTGTAGGATAGACTAAGGTTTTCTGTTTGTCTTTAGAAATTTGGTAAGGTTCGAATAAGGGTTTTTCCATTTGTTTGGCATCTTGTTTTGTTGAAGTAGATGCTTCTACTAATATTAATTGTCCTAATGTTTGAAGGTACTTGTTAGGATAGTTATTTTGTTCCATTAAGGATTTTATATCCTTAGAAGCAATTGTTTTAGCAGCATATTTATCTTTAAAAGGTGCAGCACTTAGTGGCTTTTGGGGATTTGTGGTTTCTATATGAAAAGTTTTTTAAGGAGGTAACTCAGAGTTTAAGTTTTCTCTTTTTGTGGTTACCTAATTTTGCATAGTTTTGTGGTTAACATTTACAGAACTATTAAAAGGGTCTCCTAGATATTTGGCTTTGGCATATAACTCAAGCCAATCAAGTTTAGGAACACTTGTTTTGAACTCATTCAAGAATTGATAATATATGTCCTGAATCTGCTGTTTGAATTGGCCTTTGAAATTGTTAAAAAACTAAGTTATTTGAGAAGTGAATTCTTCTGCATAAAATCATTTCCTTAAAGAGTCTTTGTTAATTTGGAATTATTTTTCAAAATCTTTTGAGCCGTAATCCATTAAACAATTTCAAGATCACCTAACATTTGAGAAAAAGTTAGAAATTTGATGGACTCAAATCCATCATCTTCAACTACTTTTTTTTTTTCCTTTGTGGCTTTGAATATATTCTAGTTTTGAGATATTAGAGGAAATATATAAACCTCTAAGGTTAATTATGGAGGAAATGGATATTCCTGCAAAGCTAAAGTGTCTAGATGTCTGATCACTTTGATTTACTGTCCTAAAGCTACTTACAAAAGCATAATATTTTATAGATTCTGGTTTTATAACTTTTGGTAGATATAGACTAAGCCTTGGTCTTTGAAAGGATAGCCCTCCTCTTCCACAGGGTTATTGGACCATCCCACTTATAGGAGGAGCTAGTACTTCTATAGCTACAACTGCTTTTTGTAAGTTTCATTTTTTAGGGTATTTTATGGAATTCCAAGGAATTACCTGAGGTATGGAAAGGTTTGCTTTGGTTATATCAGTAAGAAAGCAGGTGATTTCTATTTTCTTGTAGGGTATGAAGGCATTACTAAATGCAAAGTTGTGAGGGTTGTATTGGACTCTATGGATAATAATTGTTGGAATTGTTCAAAGTATCATATCATATCATGCAATAGGATATTTCTTTTTTGGATTTTGTTCTAAATGCAAAGTTGTGAGGGTTGTATTGGACTCTATGGATAATAATTGTTGGAATTGTTCAAAGTATCATATCATATCATGCAATAGGATATTTCTTTTTTGGATTTTGTTCTTTAAAACATATAATCCAATTGGGGAAGCAATTGAAGTAAATGGGTCCTCTAGATAGGCTAGTTTCTATAGCTCCATAGACAAACTCATCAAATCAGTTTTATCTTCCATTCCTAACGCATAAGATGATTGAATTATTTAATCATAATTTATGTAAAGGTTTGACAGCTATTTGTACACATCCTATGTGTATAAAAATTGTATTTTGATATGTGTTTGGTTAATGATTTGGCCAATAAGAGTTCAAACTCATTTCCGTTTGGATCTAGGGTTATGATTTGTTTAGAAGTCTTGATTATATAGTTAGGCTTACTAAAGAAACTTGATTTGAAAATTTAGCAAAGGTATGTAATTTTTGGCATTTCCTAATCATCAATTGATTGGTTTATATCTTCAAAGTGGATTTCCTCATTGAAAGATTGATTTTGAAGAGGATTTGAGTTTCATTAGCAAAGAGGATGAAGAAGATGAAGATGACGTAAAATATGAGAAAAGAGAATGAAGCATAAATATCCAAACTAAAATTCTCCCTTTCCAATATCATTACCATAAGGTTTCATAAGGGTGATTAGAATAAACATTAACTTACTATTGCTAGATGAAGTAGATATTAATTTTTTTAGTATGAATTGTTTATCCTGAATTATAGAAGTGAGTAACAAGTCAGTTTTAGATAATTAACAAATCTATATGACTTGCAAGAATTTATTATTCGATAGAAAGACAAACCACAAGACTTCAGTTACATGTTCATTTCATGGACACGGTTTGACATTCCTATGAAAGATGCTTGGACCATAAGTAGAATAAACAATCTGAACAAGAAGAGGAAATTGTAACAACACAAAGAGAGTTATTGGAACACTAGCAAGCATAATAATAGGAAGAAGAGCCCAAGAGTGTCTATGCTTCAGCATGATGAGAATGGTAGCAGAAAAGGCTATCATCATAGTTGCAATGGAGAGAAAAAGTGAAGAAAGGCCTATAATCAACTTTGTAGGCAAGGATTTGAGGAAATCTTCTTCTAAATAGCGTGAGGTAAGGATTCCTAGGAACATCAGCACAGAAGTTGTTGAAGAAAAGAGTGATAATGCATCTGAGATTATGAAAAGCATAAATAACTTCTCCTTTTCCAAGAATATTGGGTACCCAGATTCTTGATTGTTTCCTCCTGGAACAGTAAAAGCTGCAGCAAACATTATGGTGACAACTAGAGCACCAACAACTGAACAAGATGATGCTGTCCCCTTTATCCATTCCTCTCCTTCCTTCCTTAACTCTCTGTGGCTCTCTATTAATATGTCTTCAGGATTCTTGCCATCACGGTTTTGAAGTAGCCTAACTGATGGAGGTACCACACTCTCCACCTCCTGCATTTATTTCAAAAATTTTAAAATTTTAAATGGTGGTAGATTTTATCTTATTTATGTTAATTATTGGTTGCATCTATGATAGTGCAATCTTCTACTTCAACATTAATAATTACAGACTATGAATTTTTATTAATTAAAAAATAATTTAATGATATAAAATTGATGTACTTCTACGATGTGTGTACACATGATAAAGAGAATAAAAAAGTTTTTAAATTACTTCTCTTATAATTAATTGTTATATTTATCGAGTAACAACATGATCAAAATTTTCTTAGAGGTAAGATTTCTTATTCTTTGGGTGTTTTAAATTTAAATTTGATTAGTTTTTCAAAGGTGTGTGTGTGTGTGTGTGTGTGTATATATATATTTATATATATATTTTTTTTTCAATAAATGGATCCCTATTATTTATTATATTTGCCCACAAAGTAAGTATAGAAAACATGTACATTTTTATTACACTAAAACCATATTTTGATTCTTCACTGACCCAATTCTCAAGTTAGTTTCCAGGAAATTTTTGTTTTCATTTTGGTTCCTCACACTTAAATATCCATCCTTTCCTCCTTAATGAGCTATTGAATTTGTTCGAGTTTTAGTCTTTTTGATACTCTCAATCATCTTGGAGTTAATTGCATACAAGTACTTTTAGAGGCATTGTATTTCATAATGGCGCCTCTGAAAATTTTCTTTTCTTCTTTGAAAGCACCGTTCTAAAATACAATGTCTTTTCAAAGGTACAAAAAATAATTAACTCATTATTTTATGTAATATTTATTTGTATATCCTTACAAGATGATGACACAAAATTGAATGTGTTTTACTAACCTTGAACCATTGCACTTCTCTTTGCATTTGTAATGCCGCACCAGGGATTCGATTAAGTTGGGAAGAAGGGGCGAGCCTGCCTGCCACATGTAGCATGCTATCTCCAGAGGCATCTATATATGCTAGTGAATCCTTGAAGCGAAGACCATGGATGAGGTTGAAAACTGCAGCTTGACGATATCCAACAGCAAAGAAGAAAGTGTGCCAATTTGTTCTCGTTTGAGAGAGCAGGATTATTTCTGGATTTTCTTTTACTACTTCAACCACAAACTCAACATTCCCTTCTCTAGCTGCACAAAACAGTGCATCTGCAACTATGTCCTGTTGGGATCTCGTGTGCAGAACAGATACGTTCTTACAAACTAGGCTTAGAAGTTGAGCTGCTTGAGCATGGAGCAACTTCAGCTCGTATATTTCCTTCATTCCTATATTGGGATAATTCATATAACTTTTTGTTAGTTGAGTGTAAGAGAATTAGAAACTTATAAGTATCAATTTTTTTGGAAGAAAGCATATATACCTAAAAAATTATAGGCGTAGGAGATGAGCCTTTGTAGTAGACGAAGACCTGTTTCAAGGGAACTGTTAGGCCAAGCATTCAAAAGAATGTTCTATATAAAGATTAATTTCTTTTTTGTTTAAAAAAATCAAACATACTAATTATGTCCAATAATTAGGATACTCTATTCTATACTAATTTATTCAAAGAGCAACGTGACATTTATAGTAAATTTAGGCTTGGGTTTAGTATACTTTCCATCTCTTTTCTTCTTAAATTTACGTACCATAAACTCTTCTACTTTGATCTTCTTGTTGAATGTCTACACGAACATCGTTGACAGTTGTGGTTGATTGTATATGTATCCCTTTCAACAAAAAAGAAATTAAAGGAGCAAAGAAAAGAGACTTTCATTAAAATAAAAAATAAAATAAAAGAAAAGAAGAAGAAGAAATGGTAACATTATTCGATACTTCAGAGATTATTTCGATCGCCTATGTACTCCTAATTAAATAAGAGACACATTCAACATTTTTCCTTCCCCAGAAAGGATTACTGGAAAAATTATCTGATCCATCATTCTACGTATTTAGTATGTTCCGTTAGAGAATCAGGAAATGAACTCATCTTGTCCAAACCCCTAATCTTTCTTAACTTCAAGTAGAAAGATTCAGTGAATATTGTAACTTCTATTCACGCGGCAATTTAGTGCAGTTTCACCATCATAGTGAACCATTCTAGGATATAAACAAAAGGGCATATAATTATATCAAGAAAAATATAATGAAAAAGAAGGGAGTTCTCAAAGTAGTAATTACTGACAGTTATAAATCCAACGTTTCCAAAACATGAGTTGAATTCCACTGGATGCTGCAGAACGCATGGCTGCAATACCCTTAATTGGTCCCCACCCATTGCTGTCTAACGCAAAAAGCAATTCTTCACATCGTTGAAGCAAGTCAAGAGCAATACCTATTTATTATAGTCATAACAGGAGATGCAATCAAGATAAAGATTGACATAGAGAGAGAGAGAGAGAGAGAGAGCAAGAGGAACATATGTTTCACACCTTTATTATCTAGAGCTAACTAGGTTTTATTACTTACTGAAATCTCCTGAGAAGAAGCAATAATAGAGAAGTCGAGGACCTTGAATGCCTTTATCTGGTTTCAAATCTTCCAATGGGGTGACAGAATAGAGATAACGTGCCATTTCTTTTTTACCAACATTAAGAGCCAATGAAACAGGTAGTCCTCCATATTGGTTTGGAATGCCAGGCGTCTTCTTATTTTTATTTGCCATGCATTGTACAACTTGAGTGACTCCAGATAATGTAGCAGAGAAAAGTGGTGTGCGGCCAAAATTATCCATTTTCTCTAAGTCTTCTGGTTCGACTAATTTCAGCAACTCCTCCACTATGTCAACTTGCCCTAATTGTGCAGCAACATGAAGAGCTGTTTTGCCCGAACAAGTAAGTTTTGTAGTCAAAGCCCTTGGATGATCCTGAAGGAATTCTTTTGCATCACACCAGTTGTTTTTACATATAGCCTTGTATAATGTTCCCACATCAAAATCTACTTCCTCTTCTTCTCTCTCTATAATAATAAATGAACATGTATAAAAAACATATCTAAATGCATGATAAATACATACATAGGCAAATATTTTATATCCTCAAGTCATGAAAAGCACATTAATGTTGTATTAATTCCGTTTTTTATATCCTCACTTCACAATATTTCTTAATTGAGTTATTTTTTTAATTACACAAATAAACATCTACTATGATGGATGATATCAATTTAGTAAATCATTATATATAGGAGATAGGGTAATTCTATTGGACGTTAGACCTCTTGAGAAATTGATTTTTTCTTTTTTTGTTAAATGTGGCTTGAGATTCTCACGTTAATAATTTTGCTAATTGAAGTTATAAAAAAATTAAAGACAAATTTCAAGATACACTACTAGCAAAGAAATCTTAATCTCTTGAGAGGTCAAACTCTTGACCATTTGAAGCATCTCATAATTTGCACCTTAATAATTCATTGGTTGAATTTAATTCAAATGATAAAATTAAGAAATAAGACATTTTTGTGTAAGTTCAATCTATTAAGCCAAGTGTTTCTCACAAATTATTCAAGTGATTCCATCATATAAAAAATTGCTTTCTAGAAATGATATGATAAGTTCATTCTACCTTAAAAAAATATGCAAGAATCTATAAATGTATTTAATGAAAAAGAATTGCTGTTGAAATAATTAGATTTCTTAACAGATTCCAACATTTTTTTTTTAAAAAAAAGAAGGAAAAAAGAGAGGCAATAATTTGATCAATTCATTCATGGTAGTTAGTGAACCTCAATTGGAAAATAAAGGCACAGTAATACACGGAGTGAGATTTGTGTAGGGTGACCTTGTGGTGGCATTGGGGGCTCCGGTGACTCCTCGTTTTGTATAGGGTGACCTTGTGGTGGCACTGGTGGCTCCCGAGAATCCTCATCAGGTTTTGCATATATGTGATTGAGAATATGCCAAGCAGCTTTGGCTTCAGAGACTTGCTTTATGTGAGAGAAAGACTCAGGCATGCATGAGATTTGAATGATGTGCAATGCTTCAGCGTTCTTTCTTCTCCAACTCACAGGATCATTATCAGGTTTTGCAGTCCCTTCAACCACTTCCCAAAGATCTCGAGCTAATAGAAAGTTTTTAACGCAAACAAACCAGGCTTCTTGGTTCTCCTTTGTAAGTGGCTCTGCAACTATCTCGTTATAAGCACATCTCCCAACAGCCATAACTGATTAATCTGCATTATTTTGCAATGCAAAACACTTAGCGCAAAAGTAAGTGTTAGAGTGGGTGATAATTTAGGGATCTACTTGATTGTGAAAGCCTGTGGTGGCGTTACAAATATTGCGGTTTAATGACAAGCAAAATCTATAATTTTGTATCACTGTTTACTTTAAGAAGAATTAATATTTTAAACTACAGTTGTAGTCGTAGCCCCAAACTTAATGTGATTGCTGAACTTCTCAACAATAATGTTACAAATACTGAATGTGAAATTAAAATTGCAAGGAAATATGTCAATGCACTCTCAAGTTGTCACTTACTGTAGGTTTCAACTATGCCTGGAAGCGACAATCATATAATATAATATTACATACATATAATGCTGGTAATGTTGCTTGAATAAAATCGAAACGAATCAATCACTTTGATTGTTTTTAACGTTTTCTTTTATTTGTCTTCGGCCCCTCTTCCACCTTTCTTCTTGATCAGCCCATCCCAAAAGTTGCTAAAGTTTTCATATTGGACGAAGCTGTCACATTCTGGAGTCAATCTTATATGAACGGGTAGTAATTACCAATGTTTTGAAAATAGGGCAGTCCGTAATTACCAATGTAATATGATATATTAAAATTTAAATATACAAAATTAATTAAATAGGTCATTTAAGATATAAATAATCAAATATTACATATTAATATATTTAAAATTTTATTAAATTACATATAAAAAAGAATTTATACTTCTACATAATATAATACTTAATAGTCAACAATAGTCATTACAATACTAATTTTAACCAAAAAAATTAAAATGTATATATAATTATCATTAATATTAAGAAATTTGCAATAGTGGCATTGTTTTAAGTTAACAAATAGTCAAATTGATGCAATTTTAATAATAATAAAAAAGTAAACTGTTCAATCCTCTTCGGTTCTCCAATTTTTGACCCATTTTGACAATTTTTGGATGGTTCATCGATTCTTTAAATTTTTTTTTGACTAAGTGATTTAAAGGTTTTGATTAATCTATTTTCTAGTTTGACCAACCTGTTTGATATGATTTTTACAATACGGTAATTACACAAACATACCTGGATAGGAAGGCTAACTTTCACATTAATTATCTAAATTAAAGGTTAATAATTTTCACATAAAGTATTTTAATAAATAATTCTTTACTTTCTCATTTAAAGATATAATAAATTTAAAAGTATTTAGGATATTTTCCGACATCAGATTAAATACAAGTTCATTTAATTGAATGTTTAAGAAATTTCTCTCTCTCTCTCTCTCTCTCTCTCTCTATATATATATATATATATATATATATGAAGAATTTGTAATCTAAAACTTCAGCCGTTTCATAAACAATTTCACAATTTAGCTAATTATAACATGTAAGATATGTATTTGTTTTACAAAAATAAAAGTGTTAGATACATAATGTTACCAACGATTCTAAAATAGAGTAATTTTTTAATTAAGTTTGGAAGCTAAATCCATCTATAAATCTTATACAGTGTGCGTGTTTGGAAAACTTTTAAACGTAAAAGTAAAATTAATTTATTTGGAATGAAAATATACTTTTACAAATCTTATATGTAGTGTTTGGTATAAAGAGATTTTAGTTTCTCAAATACTTGAAAACCTACTTTTTAGAAGTTTGAGTAAAATAAATCTCCTTATGATAAATATACAAATTGGTGTCTAAATTTACTAAGGTTCTAAACTTTAGTTCATTGAATTTATATTATTATACAATTTAATTTTTAAATTTACTAAATATTGAGCAATTTACTAATTTTTTTCAATTTACTCTTAACTGTGTTAAAAGAATACTGATGTGGCTTGTTAAGTTTAATGTGGCATTCAAACGCAGCTTATTGAGTCATCATTTTTTTTTAAAGAATAAAAAATTACTCAATGTCCTTTATCTTATTTTTCCATTTCATCTAAATTTTTTTCCCTAATACCCCTTAACTTGCCACTTATACCTTAAACTTAAACCATAAATCTGAAATATTAAAGCTCTAAATCGTGGCCCTAAATTTTGATCCCTCGTCACAAATTCTAAACCTTAAACCATATGCCCCAAACTATAAAACCCAACAACACAAACCCTAAACCCTAAATTTTGAAACAAAAAAACCCAAAGTAATAAACCCTAATTTCTAAATCTCAAAACTCCAAAAATTAAAACTCTAAAACTCAAAGTCCTAAAACATAAACTTTAAATTCTAAATTCAAAACTATAAAATTTTAAAATCAAAACCCTAAATCCTAAAACCACAGAACCAAAAATTTAGAAACAAAAAACCAAAAGCCCTAAACCACAAATGTCAAAACCTAAGAGCCAGAACACCAAAACTTAAAAGCATTAAACCCTAAATCTCAAAATCCCAACACTCCAAAATCCTAAACCTCTAACTCGAAACCTCAAAATCTTAAAATCTAAAGTTTTAAACCCTAAATCTCAAAACATCAAACAGAAAAATCCAAAATCAAAAACCCCAAACCCCAAACCTCAAAATCGCAAAATACAAATCCCAAAACCCTAAACCCCGAAATCTAAAATCTTAAATTCCAAACTCAAAACCTCAAAACTCTAAATCCTTAAGCCCCAAACTCAGTCCTAAACCCTAAATCTCAAAAACTAAAGCCCTAGACCCTAAAACCTCAAACTCCAAACCCCAAGCCCTAAATCCCTAAACTCTAAACTTCAAATATTAAACACTCAAAACCTACCCTAAACTCCAAACCTCAAAACTAAAAAACATAAAACCCAAATACAAAAACTTCAAATCCCAAAACTCTAAACTCCAAACCCTAAATCCTAAACTCAAAACTCAAAACTCCAAATCCCAAAATCTCAAACTCCAAAAAACCAAAACTTCAAACCTTAAATCCCTAACCTCAAAACCCTAAAAACCAAACCTCAAAACTTTAAACACCAAAAATCAAACCACCTAACCCAAAAATCACAAATCTGAAACCTTAAAACCCAGAGTCCCAAATCCTAAATCTCAAAACCTCAAACCTCAAACCTTAAAATCCCAAAATTCAAAGCCTTAAACCCTAAAAATAAAACCTCAAAGACCAATCCTCAAAATCTCAAACCATAAAACCTTAAACCATAAACCTCAAAACACCAAAAACCTCAACCCAAAATCCCCAAAATCTAAAGCCCTAAACATCAAATACCAAACAACAAAACAACAAACCTGAAACACCAAACTCTAAACTCTTGACCCAAAAATATAAAACCCCAAACTCTAAACCTCAAAAACCCAAAACTCTAAATAGAAAAATCTCAAATCTCAAATTTCAAAATCCTGAAATTCAAACCCCAAAACTCTGAACTTGAAACCCAAAACTTCAAGCCCAAAATTGCATACCTCAAAACTTTAAAACCCAAAACCCTAAGCCCTAAACCATAAACCTTGAACCATAAATGCCAAAACCTAAAACAGTAAACCCTAAATTGAAAAACCTAAACCCTAACATGTATTTTCTTTATTTTTTTAATATACACAGTGATTATGGAGTTTTAGGGTTTGGGATTTGTGGTTTTGGAGTTTGAGTTTTGAGGTTTAGGGTTTTAAGGATTAGAGTTTAAGGTTTTGTGTTTTAAGGTGGTTTTGGGTTTGATGTTTAGGGTTTATGGCTTAGGACTTGGGCTTTGGAGTTTTGAGGTTTGGGTTTGGAGTTTGGTATTTTGGAGTTATGGGTTTTGAGGTTTAGGGTTTATGATTTTGCGGTTTTGGGTTTGATGTTTAGGGTTTAGGGCCTTGGGCTTTGGAGTTTTGAGGTTTGGGGTTTAGGGCTTTGAATTTTTGGGTTATGAGGTTATGGTGTTAGGGGTTTGAACTTTAGGATTTTGATGTTTGAGGTTTAGGGTTTTGGTGTTTATGTTTTAGGATTTTGAGGTTTGGAGTTTTGGATTTTGGGATTTGGAGTTTAGGGTTTTGAGGTTTTGGGATTTGAAGTTTGGTGTTTAGAGTTTAGGGGTTTGAGGATTGGGATTTGTTCTTTTGAGGTTTTAATATTTGAGTTTTATTTTTTGGGGGTTTTTGGGGTTTAGGGTTTGAAGATTCAAGATTTGAAGTTTGGGGCTTTAAGATTTAGGGTTAAAGGCTTGAGATTTGGAGTGTTGGGTTTTGGCATGTTGGGGTTTTGAGGTTTAGGGTCTCGAGCTTTGGATTTTAGGGGTTTTAGGTTTGGGGTTTGAGATTTGAAGTTTTGAGATTTGGGCTCTAAAGTTTAGGATTTAAGGCTTTAGGTTTTTGGGACTTTGTGGTTTGGAGTTTGAGGTTTTTAGTTTTGTATTTTAGGGTTTGGGGTTTGCAGTTTTAGGGCTAGGGGTTAAGGGTCTAGAGGTTTGATGTTTGGGGTTTAGAATTTTTGGGTTTGGTTTTTAGTGTTTTGAGGTATAAGGCTAGGGTTTGAGGATTTAAGTTTCATGATTTTGAGTTTTAAAGTTTAGAATTTAAGGATTTGGCTTTATCGATTTTTATATTTGAGGTTTAGGGTTTAGAGTTTTTGGTTTAGTGTTTAGAATTTTATGGATTTGTTTTTATGTTTCTTGGTTTCATTTTAAAATTTTTATGATTTTAGAGTTTATGGGTTCAAGTTTAAAATTTAAAATTTATGGTTTAGGACTTTAAATTTTGGGATTTAGGGTTTAAAATTTATGGTTTAGGGTTGAGGGTATAAGTGGCAACTTTTTATAATTTAAAGCATTTTAGAAAAAAAAATTTAATTAAGGAGCCAAAAAAAATGGAAAAATAAATTAAAGGATTAATAGAGCAATTTAAGTTTTTTTATTTAAAAAATGGTGATTCAACAAGTTGAGGTTTTGTGTCACATTAGACTTAACATACCAAATGAGTACTTAAAAGCCACATCAATATTGTTTTAATGGCAGTAAAGATTGAAATGATGGAAAGACAAAATTGCTCAAGGTTTAATAAATTTAGAGACTAAATTATATAATAGTATAAATTCAAAAATTAAAGTTTTGGACCTTCATAAATTCAAAAATCAATTTGTATGTTTACGCCTAAAAATATGAGAAATTTATTGTAAATTAATTATGTTTGATTAACTAATATTGGATATATAAATTTTAAAAAAGAAATTAAATAATTAATTTTAAATTACAAAAAGATAATGGTTAAATTTATAGATCCGTTATCCTCTAAAATACTTTTTAAAAGTATTGTACCTTTCTCATATAATTTACCTAGTAACAAAATTACTTTTTGGTGAATAAACATGGACAAATAATTAAATATATAGACAGTATAAGACAATAAACGAACCTGTCCATCTAGCATGAATCGACTCTTGGAAGCCAAAAAAGGACCTGAGAAGCTCTAATTAATGAAAGAATCTATTAATTGTGCCAGTGTTAAATTTGAAGGCATACGTGCTGTTTAAACTTTAGGCTTTTTTAGATCTTCTTAGTAAATAATTAAAAAATTTCTAAAAGTTTGCTATTTGAAGAGAATATTTTAACTAATTTTCAAACTCCAACAAAATGTTAATTCTTTTATAATTTTAAAATGATCTCAAATTAGAATTTTTTTTATAAAATTATTTACTATTATACCATTCATTATTTTATAAAATTTCAATACTAAAAAATATTTTCATAAATAATTATTTAATCAAAAAACATTAATTAAAAAACAAATATTATAACTTGTTATTTATTTTATTTTATTTTTATTTTTCTTCCTCGTTAATTTTAAAAATTCAAAATAAAATTTATGTAACCGACAAGTTCTTTTTATTTTCTCTATTTTTTAATTATTTATTCTCTCATCTTCTCTTCTCTCCACTCTTAGTTAATACTGAGGCGAGCGAGCAGGAGCCAGAGCACTTGAACCTCCTGGAAAAAGTTACAAGCTTGCTCGAGATCTGCACCTTCCAACTTTAAAAATCTTCAAACTATAAGCCTGTTTGGTAAAGATGTCCTCCAAGATAGTGGGACTTCCATTTTGAGGAACGAGAAGCTAGTATTATGTGGAAGTCCTTGGGTTCTCCCAGGAACCTTCTGGTCTCCCTTCATGGCAATTATGTGGGACTAGGTTCTCTAGGCATATATATTTTGATGTAGTTTTTTTTTGGGCGTTTTGCTCGTTTAATTTACCATAAGTAAAAAATAAAACAGCGATATCTGATAAATAATAAATATTGTTATGAATGAGTATATAAAATTACAAAAATAAATATCATAAAGTTAAAGATGGTTTTTTATTTGAAAAAATCATAATTGTTAAAACATTTTCCGAGATAATATAACCAGTTGCAGCGACAATCTCAAATAGTACCTTTGTAAAGATATTTTTTGAAAAATTTCTGATTTTCTACGAACATTTGTATTTTAAGTGTGGGTTGAGGTAGTTAAAAATTTCTCAAATAGTATCTCATTTGTATTTTCTACAAAAAATTTTGATTTACCTTGGTGAATAAAATTTCGTGAATCATGAATCATTTTAAAAAAAAACGAGAGACAGATATAAATAAGTAGATAGATGAAGAGAGTAAGAGAGAGAAACGAACCTGTAGTTCAAATAGGATGGATCAAGTTACTTCAACACTTGGAAGGCAATGAAGGACCAGAAAAGCTCCGATGAATGAAAACACAGACCTGCATCAGTTAAAGATGAAGGAACGAAGTGCTGGTTGAGCAAGAAAAGTATACGCGTGTTAATTGATTCTTATCTTATTGTATGATATAACGCTACTTCACGACCACATACATCCACAACCACTTTTGTGACTTTTCCCTTAGACTTAATCCGAGCCCCAATCCCCATCCAAACGACTCCAATCACCATTTCTGTTATTTTTCATTCTTTTTCTATAATATACTTCTAGTTCTGAACAGGATTTTTCTTAATTACTTTTGAGCATGAGAACCTGTTGGGAAAAAGTACATGCCTTTTTATTTTTATTTTTTTCATCATTACCACACATACTCTATAATCAATCTTTTCTCCTTTTTCTTTTCCCCCCGCTGAGACTTTATCCTCCCCAATCCCCATCCACACTGTCCCAATCACCATCCCTCTTGTTTTTTTTATTCTTTTTCTTCAAACTCCCTCCCGCTCTTGCATATAAGCATCCTATCATATTTTTGGTTCATGTTTCCAAGTATGAAAGCAACTTGCTTGGACTTATTTTCTAATTGTCGTTATTTTGCTAATAATTAATTTGAAGTTGTCAAAGATCATCTCATAATTTTGATTAATTAATTATTATTAGATAAATTTGAGACAAATAAAATTGCTTCCTATCCCATTCAGTTTGCCTTTTTTTTTTCTGTCAACTACTTATCCCCCAAACCTATTGAATAGTTTGTAATATAATTTGAAAAGAAAAGTATATATATTTAAATTGTAATATATTTTTTATTTTTAAATGAGATTTATGTATATATATTTTATAATAAAAAAGTAACATAATTAATTAGCGCATTAATCAAAAGAAAAAAAAATTATTATATACTTTTAATTTTAAAAAATAATTATATATTTTTAAAATAAAAGAAGGGTCATATAATAAGCAGGAAGGAAGAGTAATTTAATATTTATCTTTTAAATTAGAATAATAACTCATGTTATTAATATGGAGAAGAAAATTTTATATAGTGAATAAGGGACATTATGTTATTTTTTTTATAGAAAAAATCCACTAGTCATCTTTTAGATAAAAAGGTAATATTCATTTATTTTAAAAAATTATAAAAGACAGCCATGCAACTAAAAGTTTTTTAAAACTTTCTTGATCGTTTTTTGTTTTATACCAAATGAACTTGAAATTCTAGGTTTTATATATCAACAAAACTTTATGTGCAGTTTTTTTTAATGAATTTTCCATCAGATTTTTCAATAAAAACCTACATATACTTAACACCACATTCTCCATCCACACCCGTGTTGAAAAATTTGATAACAAATAATTTTTTTTAAGTAAACTTAGTTTATTTATTAATAGATTAGATATTCACAAAAAAAATATATGCCAAGTATATTTTTATATTGAAATCTAATTTTAATATACTTATATATCTATCAATAATTAACTTAATTGATTATTTTTTATAAATTAATAGGCTTAATCTGTAGTCAGCCTAATAAATAAAATAAGGTGAGTCAATATATAATTAGTCTATTTTGATTAAAAAAAAACTTTTAATTTGACACTATTTAGGCCTTAGAGTCGTCCTGATCCGTGTGGATATTTTTTTAAATTTTTTAAAAAATATATCTATAATAAAACTAATCAAAGTATAAATAATTAAATATCGTCCTTCGTAGACTAATTTCAATATTTTCGCCCACAAAAGGATCACATAAGAATCTATCCATATCTATGCACCTTGTGTCACCCAGCAAAATGACGTGGCAACAGGTGGCTTTGTGTCTTTGGTTCCTTACAGCCACGTTTATATATCGAGTCGCAGGCAAAATTTGCTCAATTAAGGCTGTAACCAAATCAAATGGAACAAAACATTAGCAACTTAAGTTTATTCATTTGAAATAAACCCAGTTCGAACGCCTAAACTTCAAATAAACTAAAAATTGAAATAATTATCAACCTATATTATATTATATTATATATATAATAATGTATAAATTATTGTATTTATTTTTTATTTTTGATATAAATATATAAATAATAATAATATTTTATTAATAATCAAACTATTTTTGAGCTTAATGAACCGATAATCAAATTTTTAAATTCAACTTGTTTAACTAAACAAACTTAATATATTAATCAAAATTGTTTATTTAATAAATGAGTCGGGCCTAATCCAAAATTAAATTCGTCTTGTTTAACTAAACAAACTTAATATGTTAATCAAAATTGTTTATTTAATAAATGAGTCAGGCCTAATCCAAAATTTTAGTGTGTTAATTCAAGTAATTTACAAACAATTCGATTCATCTACATCTCTAATCTCAATGGATGTTTGATGAATTCAACAAATAATCCAACCCAATTAACTATAGGTTTTAATATTTTATTGTTTATATAATTTAAAAATAGTGAAATAAAAATAAAATTATATAATTAAAAAAATGAAAATGAAAATATAAGCTAAACGTATTTTAAAAAATATTACAAATAAAAAATAAAAGCTACTTTTAAGAAATAAATAAATAAATTTTATATATCAAACATATCTTTAAAATTTTCATATCTTTCTATAAAAATATTTTTGTTAAAAAAATTGTTAAAAAATCATTTATGTGAATTTTTATTTTTTAAAAATAAAATTTTTAAAACTTATATTAAATATAATAATTTTAGTTTTTAATATTAAAATTTTCAAAAAATTAAAAAGAATCCTTATACTAAACGCACCAAGATCTTTTATGTCTCTCTTTTTCTCGTTTTTATTTCTGTCCCCCGCTCACTCACCGATCACTTCCTTTTTCCTTTTCGTCGTCAAGGTCATTGACCAAAAAGAAAAAAAAGAAGGTGTTTTGTCCGTTTCCTCTCGTCCTTACCAATTGCAGTAACATTCTTGAATAGTCCCTCAGTAAAGATAAATACTTTTTCTTTTATTATATTTTATTTTTATTAAATAAATTTTTTATTTTTAAAATATACATAATTGTTTTAAATTAAAAAAATATGTTATAATTAAAATTATTTAAAATATTTTATTAATTATATTATTATTTCACCAGTTACTTATATTTTTTACTAAAACATCTTAATATAATATTATTTTTTTATTCTTTTATTTTTGTATTTAAAAAATTACAAATAATATTAGATAGCGTTTTTTTTAATTACCATTGATGTTTTCATTTAGTTATTTTTAAATATATTTTAATTAATTTTAATAATTTAATAATATAAATATTACTTTTAATAAATATTAAGATATATATCTATTTAAAAAATAAATAATATAAATATTAAAAATTATAAATAATTCATGTCATATTTAATTTTATGCGATGATAATTTCAATTATTTTTAATAATTTCAACACTTCAAAGACAATGAAGAACCAGAAAAGCTCCGATGAATGAAAACACAGACCTGCAGTCAGTTGAACATAAAGGAACAAACGTAAAGGCGTTTGTTTCAAATTATCTTTTAAATATTCTTAAAAAAATTTAAAAGAAAATACATTATCGTGTTTGTTACACGATAAAATAAATTTATTCTCAAGATACAAATATTCTCAGTCATACAGAATTGTAAAGACTCAAAAAATTTTTTTTCCAAAACTTTTCCATCTATAAGGGTGGGAATGAGATTTCTGGAAATGACATTTCCTAAACCAAACTCCAAGGGCTGCTTGAGCAAGAAAAGTACACGCGTTTTAGTGGATTCTTATCTTATTATATGGTATAACGTTACTTTACGACCACATCCACAACCACTCTTTTTGTCTTTTCTCTTAGACTTTATTCAATAATTAAGCATCCTAATCATATTTCTAGCTCACGTTTCCAAATATGAAAGCAACTTCCTTGGACTTATTTTCTAATTGTCGTTATTTTTCTAATAATTAATTTGAAGTTGTCAAAGATCATCTCATAATTTTGATTAATTAATTATTATTAGATAAATTTGAGACAAATAAAATTGCTTCCTATCTCATTCATTTTGCCTTTTTTTTTTCTGTCAACTACTTATGCCACAAACCTATTGAATAGTTTGTAATATAATTTGAAAAGTTAAAATAATGTATAATTTATTTAGTTTAAAATATATTATTAATATATATTTAAATGTTTTGATTTTGAATATTTATTAATAGTTATTTGATCTCTTTTCCAAATGTACCTATTCAAGAGCGATTGTCTTTAAGAGTAGTTATTTAATTTAATAGACGTCATTATTGAATAAAATTTAATAATTATAACTATTAAATAGTGGGCCTTCATGCACTCTTATATATCTTTTACTATTTCTGATCATTTTCTTAAAGGGACTTCTTTATTATTCTTATATACAAGCAATATTTCTTCAAAGGGAACAGCCACATTTCAAATCAAATATAATATTTATAGTATTATCCCAAATTTTTTATGTTGCACTTTAATTTTTTTTCTATTTTACTTATTTTTAAATAGGTACTGTAGCATTACATTCCTAATTCATAATTAAGTTCATACTTATCAAAATAAGTACTTTCAGGCACCTAGTATTTTCTTTATAATTAAATAGTTAAATGAGGAAAAATTTATAAATTACAATTGGAAATTGGACGTAAAAAATATTAAGTGTTTATATTGTGTTATGTGATAAAAATAATATATATTTTTTAAATTATTTTTGTCAAACATCTTGATAAATAAAAATTTATTTATCGACGATAAATTAAATATTATTTTTACATTTTTTTATTTAAAAAAAATAAAATTCTCTTAATTATATTTCTAGTTCGGAACATAGTTTTTCATAAAAACAAATAATTACTTTTGAGAGGACCAAACGAGAGTATATTACAAAAGAATTAATACTATTTAATTAATCAATTATTAAACAACGACTGCACTAAGTAGCTTCCTTTGATTACCTCATAGGACTTATCCTTCGCAGCTATTTAATCTAAAAAGAAAAAAAGTCAACAACTGAACCAACCCAGTATGGAAAGGTGGCAGAGAGTTAGTCTAAGCCACTCCTAATTAATGCTAAAGATGAGAATAAATAAGTTTCATTTTGAATTTCATTTTCTTTTTCCAAAAAGAGTATCTTGCTTCTGCTTTGCGTACCAGAAAAATGCTTTGGGAGAACTCACCTAAAATGTAAAGAAGAAAAGACTGTTATATATATATATACACACACACATTATAAATACATATGTACATATATTTATGGGACCCATTTTTATTTAAATATATAATAATTATCTTTTTATATATAAAGATGATCTTACGCGAAAAGTGATTTTATATAAAAATATATCTTTATATATATAAAAATGTATCTGATGTGAAACAGTATAAAGAAATTATGATAATTATCCATCAATTATAAATAATTCATTTTCTTTAATAAAAAAAAGGCTAAAAAAATACATAAAAAATATTTTTCAAATTCAAGGGGCTCTAGTCTAAAAACAAATAAAACAAAAATTTACATTAGTGCTTACATTAAATGATTTTCTCATATTGTAAATGTTTCTCCCTCCAACTCTTTCATTAGAATTGATATTGAAAAATATTAATTGTTGAATCACTTCAATAATTTTAAATTAAATAGAAATGTTTGGCTTATCAAGAGAAACAGGCTCTAAATAGAGATTGGGGTAAAATCACCTTAATAAGCTCATTCTTGACCTGCCATGCATGGTTGAATGCTTCGTTCTTTTTAAGTAAGCCCTTAAACTAATTTATTTTCATTACTTATCTTTAGACCTCTAAGTTTAAATACCTAGAAACATTCTTCAATGATTCAAATTTGTCTGTGCTACTAAAATTATACTATTTATGCAAATATTGAACTATTGGCCAAAGATAAAAAGAACAGAGATAGTTTTCTTGTGCTGGGATCGACCATCTCCCCAAGACCAGAAGGAGATTTGACTTCTTTTTAAGGGGATTTTAAGACTCTTTTTGACATTCTATTGTTCAAACTTTTTCTTCCGTACTTGTTAATTAGGTCTGGTACTCAACTGACGTTAAATATGGAGGAGCCACTGTTAAATCCTTATCTTCCCTTAAAGAAGACGAGAAGACGAGGAGGGTTTATCCAAAGACGAATTTTATTAAATCATACTGAGTTTTGATAGTTTCTGGTCTTGACACTTTCGAAAAGGGAAAAAGTACTCTCAAAAGTTGAAGGTTTACACATGTTACTTAATGATTACTCTTAGCATTAAGTCAAAATTACAACTTTTAATCCGGACTCAACCTTTTTAATTAAACTATATTGGCCAAAATGCCACTACGTTGCTCTCCACGTCTATTGTTGTTCTCTCACTCATGATATGCCAAAGAAAGAAGTAGGTGATGGTTCTAGCATACCAAGCAAGGAATTCATAAAAGAAGGTACTGGAAACGAATTGTTAATGCTCAATGAAAAGGAGAGGAAAGAGGATACAGAAACCACCAAACAAATTCAGTCGAATATGGGCCGTGGATGATGGTATAACACATTAACACTATAACGTAACAGAAGGAACAGGAAAGG
This sequence comes from Gleditsia sinensis, assembly GCA_037074535.1. NCBI lineage: Eukaryota > Viridiplantae > Streptophyta > Magnoliopsida > Fabales > Fabaceae > Gleditsia > Gleditsia sinensis. The sequence goes on along the minus strand of CM073474.1, from coordinate 23,027,889 downwards.
TAAACAAAACCAGTACAATGATGGGAAGACTGATTTGCGGAAGAATAATACTACAGAGAGTCAACAAAGCAGTGGTCATTTCGGTCCCTATGGATAAGCAATCTTGGAAAAAATGGAAAAGGCAGACAAGGGTGGGACATCTAGATTTTTGCCAGATATAGCTATTATTGAGTATTCAAAGCTGCACGCGGGAAAAGATAATACGGCCAAAAACAAAGCTATCTCCGAACTCTGAAGATAAGGTGATATATGGTCAAGAATAAAAGCAACAAGAAGAGATAAAGCTTTCAACGGCCCAGGAAAATTTTACAAGCCCAACCGAAAGAACTTTAAACATGCTGAAGCAAAAACTGGGAACATTACAACGCACCACTTACGAAATAACAAGGGTAATAACGTAATCTCCTCATCCAACTTGCAAATGGACGTGATTATACGAAGACCCCTTGCAGAGCTTCCCCCATTGTCGTTGTGAACACGGTTACCGCAGCACAGCAGATGTGGTGAAGCAGAACCATAATATCAAAGAAGACCCACCAGAAATGATGAAAGTGGTGACGGAGGAAGAACACAACGAAGATGATGACACTGCAAAATGGAAGACAGAAAACGCCGGGGGGGGGGGGTTTGCAGGGGTTATATGCATAATATTATTATTGCTAAGGAGTTAGCCTACTCAATGAACAAAATGAAAGGAAAGAATGGGTTCATGGCAATTAAATTGATTTAGAAAAAGCACATTACTGCCTTAAGTGGGGCTTTATGGAAAAAATCCTGTAGAAAATAGGTTGCGGTGACAATTTCATCAAAATTTTCATGGAGTGTATTACTTGCCCCACTGCCACAGTATTATGGAATAGTGAGAAAACTGTAGCCTTTCAGCCACTTAGAGGCCTCGGGCAGGGAGATCCAAAAAAAAAAAAACCACTACTTTGTCCACAAAAAAAGAAAAAAGAAAAAAGAAAAATACAATGCACCATTTACGAATTCTAGAAACATGAGTGCTGCCAGGAAAGATGAAATTATTAGTAAAAGCGGCTTTAAAAAATTGGAGAATCTAGGCAGATATTTGGGGTCAGAATTGTAAATGGTCATCGTACTTCTCAAAATTTCAGGCACATTGTGGATAAAATTCAAAACAAATTAAATGGATAAAAACAGTGCCTGTTATTAGCTTGGAGAATGACTTAAGTGCAATCTGTAACTTCTACAATACCTATTTTCCATATGCAACATAGGAAGATTTCAAGAGGAATTTGCAGGGAAATAGAAAAGCTCCAACATAATTTCATTTGGGGATCAGAAAAGCACAAAAAAAGGTGGCACCCAGTGGTTTGGGGAGATCTCTGCGTCGCAAGGAAAATTGGGGTCTTGGAATAAAAAATATAGAAGAAATGAACGATGCTCTCCCATGCAAAGTTGGGTGGGGGGTTTGACACATAAAGAAAACCTCTGGGTATAGGTATATTGTAATAACTGTAAATTTAAGAAAAATTCTAATTAAAATTTTTTTTGAATAAAATAGAGAATTTTAGAAATAGAGATAAGAATCGTTGAAAATATGTTTATTTACTACATGGGTTAAAGAATTACAAAGGAATTCTGAAAATTTACGTTTCGGGACCAAAATGCAATTTCTTAAAAATTTTGAGGTTAAAATATAAATAAGAAAAATTAGCAAGGACCTCCCTCTAAAATTAAATTTTTGCAGAAAGGTCTCCCGGGATATTTTAAAGGCCTCAGCCACTCAAAGGAGGAAAAATCAGGAATTTCTCTCTCTTCTTAGAATTTTCTCTTCCGAAACCCTCAAACTTTTCTCTAAGATTTCTTTGTTTTCGGACCTCGGATTTTGACACCACCATTGTCAACGAACTCAAGACGAAGAGTTCTACAAATCCATCCGATTGGTTTCTGGAGAATTGGCTGGAGATTGGCCAAAAAATTGAAGGAAAAATCGCCTAAAAAAATAATATCTGAAACTCCTATCTTTGGTTCTCAAATGCAAAAATTAACACCGTAAACCGATCCAAAAGGTGCCAAAACTTTAGGATCTCAAATTTCAAGACCATCCACCACTGCACGCGCCCCCACGTGTCGCAACTCTCCTAGTGAGTGACGCCCACGCGTAGCTCCCTTGGGTGGTGTGTGCAGCGCGTGACAGCCAGCCTGTTTGCGTTGACCGAGCTCTCAGAGGCTAAATTTTTTCAAATCCAGAGTCATTTTCAAGGTTTTGGAACCTTCCGCACTCGATTTTGGGGTTTATTTTGTCAAATTCGGACTAGAAATATGGATTTTGGAGTTGTCCAACTTGGTACCCTAATTTTGTGAGTAGATGATTCTTCTTATAGCTTGTCCTATACTCTTCTTGATCTTTAAGCATGTATATGATTATGTTTATGAGATATTTATACATTTATATGATTCTAAAATGCATTAGAATTATCTGATTTGCCTATAGTTTGAAATATAGTTCAAGAAGAGTATATTTTTGAAACTAATTTTTCTGAAACCATGGTATAGCTGATTTCTCATATATTTTTCATTGAACGGTGAAATGAATACTTATGCATATGGCATTGATTTATTAAGTTATATGATTGCCTTGTGAAAGAGCTTACATATGTGACAAAGCCTGAATGGGTAATTAATGGCTGATGAGCTGTATTGAAATTGAGATCTCTGAATTATTATGAAAAGCTCTGTTTTGGATATTATAGAATATGTGCATATGATAACTTTATTGAGGAATCCTATTAGAAACACTGTCTTCTAACAACAGGTGATATTAATGTTGTTGTTTTAGTTAAAACTCGCAAGTGCACGAATCTATTGGGGTATAGATTTAGTGGTATGCAAGGTCGATCCCACATGGATTGCCAATTGAGAGAAAATTCTAATTTAGATCCAAATTAAATACTTCTAATCTAGTTCCCAATATCTTGTTTTGTAAGAGGAATATTGAACAAAATATGCAAAGAACTAATATACTAAAATTAAATGAATATGTATTCAAGGTAAAGAAGCATGCTAAGGTTAGGGGATCCACTCTTGGTATATCGAATAAAAATAAATTTAACTTTTATTACTCAATTAGAATTTTTACACGAATAAAGTTCTAATCGGATGATATGTTAATTTAAGCTCAACTTTGTTTATACATGAATTATATTTACCTCCTTTCTAATAATTGAAACATTCTTGTAAAATAGATTCAAGCGTACATTGTGTCAATCACCATATTGTCTACAATAAATCAAGAGTGATTCAAGTATTTATTGTGCCAAAAATTGTCTACAATGTATCAAGGTTCACACTTTACAAGATTAAAAATACAAAGATGCAAAAGATAACTTGTAAATGGATTCAAGCATAAATATTGTGCCAATCATTATATTGTCTACAATATATCAAAATTCACATTTTACAAGATTAACTTATGCAAAAAATGAAAGGTAGAAAATGAATTAACATAACAAAATAAAATGAAATAGAATAGGTGGCAAAACCAACCAATAGTAAAATAAAATAAAGTAGGTGGCAAAGCCAACCATAAAAATAATAAGAGATAGGTGGTCTAATAAAACCAGCCAATAACATAACAAGAAATCGGCGGTATGATAAAACCAGCCATTAAGAAATAATTATGAGAAAAGAAATAGGAAGGTAAATACAATATCAAAGATAAACATTAAGATTAAGAGTTAGATAAATTATTATTCTTATACCAAGAGTTTCACCCTTTCACCTTAGCATTAGGAGATTAGTTCTCCATAATCAAGGCAAGAAAGTGAAATGAAAGATGAAGAAACATGATAATATTACGAAAGAAAATGAAAAATACAAGATGTCTAAAGAGAGAATAACATTACAAGTTCGTAGAATTCCAACAAAGCTTTCCCAAGCTCTATCCAAAGCTCTCCAAAAACTCCCCAACTCACCCCTCAAGCCCTCTATTTATAGATACAATTAGGTGTGGTAATTGTCAAAATTGTTAGGCAGGAAGTTGTACAAAGTTGACAATTTGGATTTCATCATGTGCACCGAAATTGATCCTTGAATATCGTCTTGAAATCCGCCGAATTTGCTCACTTCATCAACACAAAATTTGTAGAAAATTTCATTAGCTTTCGGTCAAGGCAAATTGTGGACAAATTGGATACGTAATGTGTGACTTATGGTCAAAATACTAGAGCAAAGTCGGGCTGGACTGCAGCAGTAGTCAGATTCTTTTATAGCCCACTTTTGGCCCTTTTAATGTCTGAATTTTCTGACCACTTGAACATGAAAGTTGTACCCAATTGTGTCCGCTACACACCTACCAAATTGCTTGCATATTGGATATGTATTTTCGGAGATATGGCCCAAGTATTACAGAAAGGTTGGACTGGACTACAAACAGCAAACATATTCTCAATATTGGGTGCTTTGCCATGAATCTTTATGTTTTAGTTCTTTTGAAAATGTGATCATAAATCAAGAATAAATTTGTGCATATATCCATTAGGATGCGTCTCAAGAGACAATATGATAATGCTCCTTACTCAGCCATCCTTAATGAATTTGTTTTATTTGCTTGATTTATAGACATCATTCCCAAAAAATCACAATTTAACTCTGATTCCTCCAATTAAGTCCATTTTCTACTCTTCTCTCCATCTGTAAGAAAGACACAAAACTAAATACAAGTAAGGAAGATTTATGCTTAATTATGGCAAAAGATAATATGAAAATATTTAATTTATGAGTATAAAACTCACTCATCAAATACCCCCAGACTTAATCTTTTGCTTGTCCTCAAGCAAAACACACAAACTTCAAAATTCAAATGATGAGTGAGTGATGAATTGTTTTTGACTTACTAAGCATTCCTCAAGGATCTAAAATGTGCAACCAAGAAAAATATCAGAATCCCAAGGTTATGTAGAACTTTTATTCAAATGAAACATATGGTTTACTCTTGAATCCCAAGTGTGTGTGTGTAGTAATCTTATGATATTAGACTTTTCGCATTCAAATAAATTTATGTAATCAAATATTTAAAACAGATCTCTAGATATATGCATTTGAGACTCCATAAGCTTATTTTTCATGTCACTCTCCACTAATGTAGACTACTCATAACATTTAAGATCATTAGGACTTTCATTAGGCTTGTAATGTATAGCACAGGTTAAAGGTGGATAAAATGATATGAATGAAAGCTCAATTCACTCTTCAACGTACATGATCATTTAAAGCCTCTCAAATACTTTTGATATTATACTGTGAATTGTATCTCCAACCTTTTCATCATCCTTACATTTATTTGCTCATACTATTTTTTTTTGAATATAAACACCCCCAAACTTATTTATTTAAGGAGTATTAACTTCTTTTTTTTAAACTTCTACCATCCACCCTTGAATCATAGCTTTTCAAATGATCATTCCTGTGAGTGAAAGGTAAGAGTTAGACATATTTTTATTTAAAGGCTAGATAAAAATATAGGTGTTCAAGAAAGGATAAATATAGGCACAAAATAGGTTGCTATGGATAACAAAATGTATAGGTTGGTTTGAAAGGCTCAAACGATTCCAACAATACCTAATTCATTTCTCAAATGGAGAGTAGTCTAGGATTTCGCCTCAAGTGACAATCAAATAAGTTTTAAAGTCTTATGAGATCAATTAACATATCTGAATCACATAAATCTTTTCTGAATAAACAATCAGTCAAATGTAAAAGATTAAGTGCACAAGATATTAGGATTCTCAAATAAAACACAAGTTACATTAGAGTTCAAGTTCACACATAATACTCAGAACTCATCAATTTTTCAAAGGTTACAAGCATTTTAAACCACTTTCATCATTGGTGCTAGCTTTGCCTAATCCCAAAACATCACTCAATTTTTTTTTTAAAAGATGAAGAAACAAAAAATAAACAATAAAGATTAAAAGAGATATTACCTGGAAGGAGATCTAAGAAAAGATGAACCTGCAATAAACTAAACAGAAAAATAAAAATTTATTCAAGTAGATAAAAGGTATTACAAATGAAGATCTAAGTCCAGTTTGCGCTTTCTGCGGTGTTCTGTTGTCCAATCTATTCGAGCTATAACTGGATCAGGTACATGAACAAATGCTTGTAACGCATCAATCAGCTCGTCAGCATTTGAGGCCGAGATGAGAATCCGACGTGCTGAGTGCGAGATAAACCTTTGTTCTACAGCATGATCAAGAAAAGACAACAAACCATCAAAGAAATTGTTAACATTCAACAAACTTATGGGTTTATGGTGCATGTTCAGTTGTGCCCAAGAGATGACTTGAAAAATTTCCTCTAGAGTACCAAAACCTCCAGGTAAGTCAATGAAGGCGTCAGCGTTGCACATCATTTTAGCAATTCGTTCGTGCATGGAGGATACCCTACATTCTTCCCCAATTGTTTTTCCTACTATGTTTGATGCAGCTAGAGCTGTAGGAATAATACCAAGAACTTGACATCCTCCTAGATATGAAGATCTAGACACACTCCCCATTAACCCTCGACAACCTCCACCATACACTAAATGAATCTTTCTCTTGGCTAGTACCATACCCAAATTTTGTGCTACTTTTACATACTCTCCATTTTTCGCAGGACTAGAACCACAAAAGACACAAATATTACGAAAGTGACGAACTGCGATTCCTTCCATATCTGCACTCACCTTGACTTTGATTATGAAGATGAAGGTAATGAGGTGCGCATTTATAAGACTCAAATAATGGCATACTTGTAATAGCTATGTGCATAGGCCGGGGGCATAATTTCCATAGCTATAAGAGTAGGCTGAAAAATGTTAACTAAATTAAAGGTGAAAAATTTAAAAATGACGGCACGCATGCATATGTACAGTAGTTGTGATTGTGGCTCACATGTTCCTTTGGTTTTACGTCCAGTAACGGCTTAAACGCCCTCTATGGGTTGAGGATATGCTTCCCATCCAATTTTCTTATAAATTGGCAAACAGGGTCTTTTAACGTCAGATTCCCAAAACTGTACCGTTTATGTTCTTTTTTGAAATGGGGCCATAGACTGACAATACCGATATGCATAGATCCACTAGGATGTGTCTCAAGAGACGTTGGATGAAAGTCATCATCCAATGACTCCTTACTCAAGCCATCCTTAATGAACTTAATTTTGTCTTCCCGATTTACAGACACCCAACCCAAAGAACAGCAACGTTTGTTACAAGTTTCACGTTCACATTTGTAACAAACACCCATTAGTTTAGCTCTGCGCTTTTTAGCAAAACTACTTTTTCCTAAACCAGGCATGTAAGAGATGAAATCATTTGTAGATTCAACTGATAACCGTACCTTAGCCTCAATTAGCCAACGAATATCAGCAGGTATTCCCATGATCATCATTAACCTCAATCTTTCAACCCGTGCTTTGTAAATTTTTGTCAATGCATTGGGTGGAAGAGAAGGAAAATGATTTTTCAATTGTGCGAGAACGTCCTCCATTATCCACTAAATTTTTTTTTTTTTGTGAAAGAGAGGCAAAAAAACAACAAAAGCAAGGAAAAAATAGAAATTCAAAAGAAGATTACAGTGAGAAAACCAATTAATGCAAGTTAAATAAAGAAAGATCTTACCTAGATAGCGTGCATGACAATCTTTAATAACAGAGGCAAATCAATCCTGGTAGACAGGATTACGCAAATGTGTCTCCTCTATCTCTGGGTTATGTAATTCCAAAAATGCTTTCAATCTTTAACCATTTACTTTAAACACATCACCGTTCTTAGGATTTTCGATCTCTACTGCACCATGTGGATAAACAGTACGAACAATGAATGGGCCTGTCCACCGAGAACGTAGTTTCCCTGGAAATAAGTGAAAACGAGAGTTATATAGAAGGACCTTTTGACCTACATTAAATGATTTTCTTAAAATATGTTTGTCATGAAAAACTTTCATTCGATCCTTATACAACTTTGCACTTTCATATGCATCATTCCGTATTTCTTCCAATTCATTGAGTTGAAGCTTCCTGTGAGAACCTGCTTTGTCAAGAGCAAAGTTAAACTGTTTGATGGCCTAATAAGCTTTATGCTCTATTTTAACAGGTAAATGACAGGCCTTGCCATACACAAGCCGGTAAGGAGACATTCCAATAGGGGTTTTAAAAGCAGTACGATAAGCCCATAAAGCATCAGAAAGTTTCAAAAACCAATCTTTCCTATTTGGGTTAATCATTTTTTCCAAAATGTTTTTAATTTTCCTATTTGAAATCTCAACTTGCCCACTAGTTTGTGGGTGGTATGGGGTTTCCACTTTGTGCGTGATGCCATATTTCTTCATCAAATGCTCAAAATGCCTATTACAAAAATGTTTCCCCCCATCACTAATGATTGCTCGTGGTGTGCCAAACCTTGAGAAAATGTTTTCTTTCAAGAATTTCACCACAATCTTGTGATCATTTGTTTTACATGCAACAGCCTCGACCCATTTTGACACATAATCCACAGCAACAAGGATGTATAAATTGCCAAAAGAATTAGGAAAATGACCCATGAAATCAACTCCCCAGACATCGAATATCTCAACAATAAGAATGGGAGTCAGAGGCATCATGTTCCTACGTGAGATACTACCCAATTTTTGGCAACGCTCACAAGAACTACAGTACAAATGGCAATATTTGAACAGTGATGGCCAATAAAAGCCACATTGCAAAACCTTTGCAACAGTTTTTTTAGCACTAAAATTACCTCCACAAGCATGATCATGACAAAAATGAATAACACTAGATTGCTCACTCTCCGGAACACATCTCCTAATGATTTGATCAGGACAATACTTAAACAAGAATGGATCTTCCCAAAAGAATTTTTTTACTTCAGCTAAAAATTTTATCCGATCTTGCTTACTCCAATGTGTAGGTATTTGACCTGTGACAAGGTAATTAGCAATGTCAGCAAACCAAGGTAGCTGAGAAACGGACATGAGTTGCTCATCTAGAAATGAGTCTTTGATAGGCAAGTTATTTTCACCCGATTCAACTATCAGCCTAGACAAGTGATCAGCCACAACATTTTTAGATCCTTTCTTATCCCGAATTTCTAAATCAAATTCTTGTAACAGCAGTATCCATCTTATCAATCGGGCTTTAGCATCTTTCTTAGAAAGAAGATACTTAAGTGCAGCATGATCTGTAAAAATTACAACCTTAGATCCTAATAAATAAGATCTAAACTTGTCTAAAGCAAATACCACAGCTAGTAACTCTTTTTCTGTTGTAGAATAATTCAATTAAGCATCATTAAGAGTTTTACTAGCATAGTATATCACATATGGAAACTTATCAAGACGTTGCCCCAAAACAGCTCCAATTGCATAATCAGAAGCATCACACATCATTTCAAAGGGATGATTCCAATCAGGTGGTCTAATAATAAGTGCAGAGGTGAGTAAGAATTTGAGCTTTTCAAAAGCTTGACAGCACTCTTCATCAAAGATAAAAGAGGCATCTTTGGTAAGTAAACTACACAAAGGCCTAGAGATTTTGCTAAAATCTTTAATGAATCTGCAATAAAACCCTGCATGGCCTAAAAAAGAACGTACCTCTTTTACTGTCCGAGGAGGTGAAAGACTGGAAATCAGTTCAATTTTGGCTCTATCTACCTCAATACCTTGATGTGACACAACATGCCCCAAAACGATTCCCTTTTTAACCATAAAATGGCATTTTTCCCAGTTCAAAACAAGGTTCTTTTCTTTACACCTAATTAAGACTAATCTTAAATGGTGTAGACATTCCTCAAAACTAGACCCATGCACAGAAAAATCATCCATGAATACTTCCAGAAATCGCTCTACCATGTCAGAAAATATACTTATCATGCAACGCTGAAATGTAGCAGGTGCATTGCACAATCCAAATGGCATTTGACGATAGGCAAAGGTTCCGAAAGGACAAGTGAATGTAGTTTTCTCTTGATCCTCAAGTGCAATAGGAATTTGGTTATAACCAGAATATCCATCAAGAAAGCAGTAATATACATGTCCAGCTAACCTTTCTAGCATTTGATCTATAAAAGGAAGTAGAAAATGGTATTTCCTTGTAACAGCATTCAACTTACGGTAGTCAATGCAAACACGCCACCCAGTTTGTACTCTAGTGGGAATCAATTCATTATTCTCATTCTTGACTACAGTAATGCCAGGTTTCTTAGGAACTACCTGAACAGGACTAACCCATGCACTATCAGAAATTGGGTAAATGACACCCACATCAAGAAGTTTAATCACTTCGGCTCTCACAACTTCTTTCATGTTTGGATTCAGACGTCTTTGTGGATCTCTTGAGGTTTTGGCATTGTCCTCCAAATGTATCTTGTGCATGCAAATTGATGGACTAATACCTTTAATGTCTGCTATTGTCCAACCTATGGCTTCACTATGTTCACTGAGGACTTTTATGAGTTCAACTTCCTGTTCTTTATCTAAATCAGATGCTACAATGACAGGCAAGGTCTCAGAAGGTCCTAGAAACACATATTTCAGAGAATCTAGTAAAGGTTTTAACTCTACCTGGGGAGGTTTCTCTATGGATGGCAATAAAATAGACTCAGAAGGTGTAAGTATCTCTGTTTTACCTTTCCATTTATTGGTATCCATTAATGGAGTGGTCTCTAACAGGGAATTTACTTCACTGATCAAACAGTCCTCATCCAAATCCATGTTAAAGTGGGCCAAACATTTTTCCAAAAGGTCATCATCACAAGAACTTACAAATGAGTCATAGATTATACTGTCAATCATGCTGACCTCACACACATCATCCATGTCCACAGGTTGATGAGAGACATTAAAAACATTTAATTCCACAGTCATATTTCCAAAAGATAAATTCAAAATTCCATTTCGACAACTAATAATTGCATTGGATGTTGCCAGAAATGGTCTACCCAAAATGACTGAAATTTGTGTCTCTGTATTCTCAACAGGTTCAGTGTCAAGAACAATGAAATCCACTGGAAAGTAGAATTTATCAACCTTAATGAACACATCTTCTATGACACCTTTAGGGATTTTGGTGGACCTATCAGCTAACTGAAGGGTCACTGATGTAGGTTTCAGCTTTCCTAACCCAAGTTTCTCATACACAGAGTACAGCAGCAGATTCACACTTGCTCCTAGATCAAGTAAGGCTCTGTTAATCGCATGGTCACATATAATACAAGAAATTGTAGGACAACCTGGATCTTTGTACTTGACAGGAGTCTTTTGCTGAATTATAGAACTCACTTGTTCAGTCAAAAATTCCTTTTTTGGAACATTAGTTTTCCTTTTCACCGTACAAATATCTTTCAGAAATTTTGAGTAAGCGAGTACTTGTTTGATAGTGTCCAGAAAATGGATGTTAATGCTTACTCGCTTAAACACCTCTAAAATGTCACTATACTGAGTACCTTTCTTGAAAGATGCAAGTCTTTGTGGGAAAGGAGCTTTGGGGGCATAAGAAATCTGTTCACTTTTCTTTTCACTTGAGTCATTAGTTTGTGATTCATGTTGACTCTGTTTCTCATTTTCTGGCATATGAACATGATTATCAATTACTTTTCCAGATCTAAGGGTTGTCACAGACTTTACTTCTTCCTTAAGATTTGCTGATGATCCTACTTCATATTGACCCTTAGGATTAGGAATAGGTTGACTAGGGAATTTTCCTTTTTCTCTCTCTCTCCTACAGCACTGGCTAATTGACCCAATTGTGTTTCAATCTTTGAAATGGACTGAGTGTGATATTGTAAAACTTGTTAGGTTGATTGCATGAATTGATGTAAAGTATCTTCCAAAGAAGGTTTTCTTTGTTGAGATACCCCGAAAGGAGGAGCATGTTGAGGAACTTGAGGGTATGAATTGGAAGGGGCCAATTGTTGCCCACCTTGATTTTGCCTCCATGAAAAATTTAGATGATTCCTCCAATTTGGATTATATGTGGGTGCAAATGGGCTGTCTGATGACTTCCCATAAGATTGAAGAGAATTAGCTTGCTCAGAGAATGCCTTTTGGTAAGCTGGTATGGATGGACAGGATTGTGCAATGTGAGATGTACTAGAACATAAGGCACATGCCTATATCCTAGTATTGGTAGGAGGGTTTAAAGTGTGGCTTAAAGTTAAAGCTTCTACCTTTCTAGTCAGACTGGCTAAGGCAATTTTCACATCTGTGTCATCACTCACTTCATAAAGTCCTCCCTTTTTTTGTGTTTGAGACTTCTTATCCCTGGGATCTATGCAGTTCCAATGTTGAGAATTTTCAGGTAAAGATCCTAAGGATTCCCAAGCTTCCCCCTCATTCAATTGTAAAAATCTCCCACCATGCATGCTTTGAATCATTTGACGGTTTGATGAAGTTAAACCATCATAGAAATATTTCACCAATCTCCAAGTTTCAAAAACCATGATGAGGACATTTCAGAAGAAGATCATTAAATCTTTCCCAACATTCAAAAAATTGTTCACCCTCTTTTTGACAAAAATCAGAAATTTCTCTCCTAAGGGCATCAGTTTTAGACATAGGGAAAATTTTTGCCAGAAACTTATTTACTAATTGGTTCCAACTAGTTATAGTTCCTATAGGAAGGGAGTTCAACCAGGCTTTAGCTTTATCTTTCAATGAAAATGGAAACATTCTAAGCTGATTGATTCATCATTGAAATTTTGGAAGCAAAAAGTCGAGCAGATTTCAAGAAACTCTTTAATGTGCATGTATGGATCTTCTCTTTCCATACCATAAAATGATGGTAAAAGTTGGAATATGGCCAGTTTGAGTTTAAAATGAGTTGCAGTAGTTTGTGGTAAAACTATGCAAGATGGAGTATTGGCTATGACAGGTGAGAAGTACTCCATAAGAGTTTTATTATGCATAACTTGTTCTTCCATTTTTAATGGTGATCCAGCAGAATCTAATGTCTCTATTGTACACTCAATGATTGACCCTAAAATTTTTCTAACCAACCGCTTATCTTTATCACGTTTCCAAGCACGCATAAACTAAAAAAATTGCTTCCTAATTATGAAAAAGTATCTAACTACACAACGGCTACAAAATGCAAATACGACAAAAAAAATCACAAAATTAAACAAACTCTTTTTTTTTTCAAAGTGTTAGTAATAATGGGTAGTATTTAATCAGTAGACTTCCCAGGAAAATATGGAGGAATCACAATGGTTTCACTTAAAACCCATATTCCTTAGGTACTTTTTGCCTTGTTGACAGAATCCACCAATTTTATACACCCAAATTACTGCACCAATTTTTAAGAAACAATTCTAAAGAAAAATTTCTATACATAGAATAAACAAATGATCTAACTATAACTAGTGGAAGAAAAGTACTTACCTGGATCCAAATAGCTTTTCTGTCACAATCCCCGGCAACGGCACCAAAAACTTGTTGTTGTTTTAATTAAAACTCGCAAGTACACGAATCTATTGGGGTATAGATTTAGTGGTATGCAAGGTCGATCCCACAGGGATTGCCAATTGAGAGAAAATTCTAATTTAGATCCAAATTAAATACTTCTAATCTAGTTCCCAATGTCTTGTTTTGTAAGAGGAATATTGAACAAAATATGCAAAGAACTAATATACTAAAATTAAATGAAGATGTATTCAAGGTAAAGAAGCATGCTAAGGTTAAGGGATCCACTCTTGGTATATCGAATAAAAATAAATTTAACTCTTTTATTACTCAATTAGAATCTTTACACGAATAAAGTTCTAATCGGATGATATGTTAATTTAAGCTCAACTTTGTTTATACATGAATTATATTTACCTCCTTTCTAATAATTGAAACATTCTTGTAAAATAGATTCAAGCGTACATTGTGCCAATCACCATATTGTCTACAATAAATCAAGAGTGATTCAAGTATTTATTGTGCCAAAAATTGTCTACTATGTATCAAGGTTCACACTTTACAAGATTAAAAATACAAAGATGCAAAAGATAACTTGTAAATGGATTCAAGCATAAATTGTGCCAATCATTATATTGTCTACAATATATCAAAATTCACATTTTACAAGATTAACTTATGCAAAAAATGAAAGATAGAAAATGAATTAACATAACAAAATAAAATGAAATAGAATAGGTGGCAAAGCCAACCATGAAAATAATAAGAGATAGGTGGTCTAATAAAACCAGCCAATAACATAACAAGAAATCGGCGGTATGATAAAACCAGCCATTAAGAAATAATTATGAGAAAAGAAATAGGAAGGTAAATACAATATCAAAGATAAACATTAAGATTAAGAGTTAGATAAATTATTATTCTTATACCAAGAGTTTCACCTTTTCACCTTAGCATTAGGAGATTAGTTCTCCATAATCAAGGCAAGAAAGTGAAATGAAAGATGAAGAAACATGATAATATTACGAAAGAAAATAAAAAATACAGAATGTCTAAAGAGAGAATAACATTACAAGTTCGTAGAATTCCAACAAAGCTTTCCCAAGCTCTATCCAAAGCTCTCCAAAAACTCCCCAACTCACCCCTCAAGCCCTCTATTTATAGATACAATTAGGTGTGGTAATTGTCAAAATTGTTAGGCAGGAAGTTGTACAAAGTTGACAATTTGGATTCCATCATGTGCACCGAAATTGATCCTTGAATATCGTCTTGAAATCAGCCGAATTTTCTCACTTCATCAACACGAAAGTTGTAGAAAATTTCATTAGCTTTCCGTTAAGACAAATTGTGGACAAATTGGATACGTAATGTGTGACTTATGGTCAAAATACTAGAGCAAAGTCGGGTTGAACTGCAGCAGTAGTCAGATTCTTTTCTACCCACTTTTGGCCCTTTTAATGTCCAAATTTTCTGACCACTTGAACATGAAAGTTGTACCCAATTGTGTCAGCTACACACCTACCAAATTGGTTGCTTATTGGATATGTATTTTCGGAGATATGGCCCAAGTATTATAGAAAGGTTGGGCTGGACTGCAAACAGCAAACATATTCTCAACATTGGGTGCTTTGCCATGAATCTTTATGTTTTAGTTCTTTTGGAAATGTGATCATAAATCAAGAATAAATTTGTGCATATATCCATTAGGATGCGTCTCAAGAGACAATATGATAATGCTTCTTACTCAGCCATCCTTAATGAATTTGTTTTATTTGCTTGATTTATAGACATCATTCCCAAAAAATCACAATTTAGCTCTGATTCCTCGAATTAAGTCCATTTTCTACTCTTCTCTCCATCTGTAAGAAAGACACAAAACTAAAGACAAGTAAGGAAGATTTATGCTTAATTATGGCAAAAGATAATATGAAAATATTTAATTTATGAGTATAAAACTCACTCATCAATTAACCCTGGTGCACCTTTTTAACCCAGCTAGCAGGGGGTGGTGGTAGTTTCGTGTGTTGGTCAACACACAGGATAATATATGTGATGGAGAGCGAGATGCCTCCTATTTGGGCAAGATGCTATATGAGATGTGATTTTTCTTCCCTTTCTTTGTGCTTGGGAGATAGCCCATATTAGAGTCCATTTGTGTGTTCTCTTGAATGGTGGTAGGGCAAACCTTCGCTGAGATGCTAAGTATAGTCAAATCCTACACCAACAAAGTACGGAAGGGGTTGAACTTTGATATGGTGGTTCTGATATGGGGTCCTCCTAAGATTTATAAGAAATGTTTTAAATGCATATCACCGTTTGATTAATGATCATATTGTATAACATATGTATACATATATTTGAATTGATTTAAACTGAGAATATTTGAAAATGCGGGTCCTATGTGGATGTACTTTTGAACTATAAATTTTGATATGATAAATTTTAACTAATGAGTACATCCATATGTGGACCTGAGAGGTCATAGGAGATATTATCTACTCACTGAGTTGTCAAACTCACTACACGATATTTTTATATTTTTCAAATAAAGATACAGAGGTTGGCCCTGCAGATACGTGATCAGTTAGTTGTTATCTTATCTGAGTGAGCCTTTGTTGTTTCCAAAGCTCGAAATGTTTAAATGTTATTTCATTGTAATCTAGAGTATACTCTGAATGCCACAAGCAGAATCTTTGCTTCTGTTGTAATATTGTTAAGTGTAGCTTTGATATGTATAATTAGCTATACCGAAAACTTGTAATGTATGAAATTTACCGAATATGTGACAATGTGAAGCTATTTCCAAATATATAAGGGAAAGTTATCCGTTTATTGTGTAATTCACGTTTCATTAAATTGGGGCGTGACAAGTTGGTATCAGAGCATTAGGTTTTTCTATGGCGATCAGAGCAAAGGATTCTTTAGTAGAACCTTTAGTATGGATATGAGTCAGACATATTTATACTTCAGGTGCTGCTAAGGGATTCTATAGGATATTAACTTCCTTTTCATTCCAAGATTGCTTAAGTTCCTAGTATAAGGATTGATGAAATATTATGGTATCTTAAAAAGGTCTTTTGTTCTGTATAGTCGATGATGCCGCCAAGAACTAAAGCGGTCACTAGAAAAGCTATAGATCGTGCACCCTCTATTGAAGAGTCTGCATAATCTACAATTCCAATACAAAGAGGCTGTGGTAGAGGCTGACCTTGAGAAAGAGATAGAGGTAGAGAGCATGCACGGGGTATAAGAACCCCAAGATAAGATGAACAGGTCCATGCATTTGATAGAGTTCCTGAGGAAAGAGTAGAACCCCTTCAGGAGCCACATGATAGAATTGCTGATATAATTGCTGGTATACATAGGAGTTTAGAGACATTGGCTAGATTTATAGTGGAACAAGGTAGAAGGGAAGGCCAGCCAGCAGAAAATGCTCTAGAAGCGCAAGAACTGAGAAGAATAGCTGAGCAAGAGGACAAACTTACAGGGATTGAAGTGTCATTACCGTAATTCTTTAAGTTGAAACCTTTGACTTTTTCTGGGTCAGATATTCAGGAAGACCCACAGATATTTATTGATGCTGTAGAATGATTCCTAAGAGCTTTGGGGTGCTCTAGTAGAAGATCTATTGAACTGGTGTCTTTTTAAGTATCTGATATGGCTCAGGTTTAGTTTAAGACACTTGTACAAGGATGGACAGTTATTTTACCACCAATGGAGTGGAAAGAATTTAAGGAAACATTTATGAATTGCTTCCTGCCAATGAGTAAAAGAGACAAGAGGGCCAGAGAATTTGAAGAATTAAGATAGACACCGAACATGACAGTTTTTGAATATGACATCCGTTTTACCCGGTTATCCAGATATGCACCATATTTGGTTCCTACAGAAAATGATAGGATTAAGAGGTTTGTTTCGGGATTGATACGCCCATTATTTAAATCAGTGGGCCCTCAAATGAATCATTTTTTAACTTATTAAGCAGTTGTGGACTGTGTTAGAATGATGAAAACACAAGAGCAAGCAGGTATTAAAGGTTTAAAGAGAAGAAAAAGAGAGTGAGATAGTAATGATCAGACAAGTTATAATCCTAATGTCAGAGGATCAAGATTTCAAAATCCACAGCGGTTCACTCAAATAGGAATGGGTAGCTCTAACCCGACATCAGTGAATATCAACAAATAAAGAATGAATCAAAGAGATATAAGACCTGTTAGCCAACAAGATTCAATATCAATTCCACTATGTCCTATTTGTGGCAGGCCTCATACTGGACAGTGTCGCAGAGAAATTGGTACATGTTTTAAGTGTGGACAAATAGGTCATTTGATGAGAAATTGCCCACATCTACGAAGTTTTAGTCAAGCATCAGTACAACCAGCTTCACCCCCTGCATCTGTGCCTGCACGACCAAATAGAGCAGCTTTAGTTCAAGCAAGTAATGGTGGTACTGGTAAAGGATCAGGAAGTCGAGGTCAAGAACAAGCTCTAGTTTTTTCCTTAACACGACAGGATGCTCAGGCTTCAAATGCAGTTATAACAGGTACATTAACAGTATGTTTCAATAAAGCATATGTCCTGTTCGATCCTAGTTCTACTCATTCTTATATATCACCATGCGTTGCTAAGAAATTAGATAGAGATCCTGTTAGTTTACATTATTCTTTCTTAGTTGCTACTCCAATGGGAGGATTCCTATTAGTAAATGATGTGTATAAATCATGCGAGATTTCGATAGAATATAAGGAGACTTTTGTAGATTTGATAGTTCTAGATATGGTAGACTTTGATGTTATACTAGGAATGGATTGGTTGTCATCATGTCATGCCATTCTAGACTGTCACCTTAAGGTGATTAAGTTTAATGTCCCTAGAGAATCTTCCTTCTTAATACAAGGAGATCGTAGTAAAGAGTCTAGTAATTTAATTTCAACTTTAACAGCTCATAAACTGTTACAAAAAGGATGTCAAGGGTATTTCACAGTAGTCAAAGATGTTGATATGAAGTACACCAAGGTAGAGCAAGTTCTAGTGGTTAGAGAATTTCCTGATGTGTTTCCTGATGAGTTGCTAGGGCTACCCCCAGAACGAAAAATTGAGTTCAATATTGATTTACTTCCAGGAACTCAATCAGTGTCTATACCCCCATATAGAATGGCATCGACTGAGCTCAAGGAGTTGAAAACTCAATTACAAGACTCGTTAGACAAGAGATTTATATGCCCTAACATTTCTCCTTGGGGTGTTCAGGTTCTATTTGTGAAAAAAAAGATAGATCATCATAACTGTGTATTGATTACAGATAATTGAATAAGGTGACAGTACGTAATAAGTATCCATTACCTCGTATAGATGATCTATTGATCAGCTACAAGGCACCCAGTGTTTTTCAAAAATTGATTTGAGATCTAGGTATCATCAATTGAGGATAAAGAAGGAGGATATTCCGAAAATTACTTTTAGAACTCGATATGGGAATTATGAGTTCTTAGTAATACCATTTGGTCTAACAAATGCTCCAACTGCATTCATGGATTTGATGAATAGAGTATTTAAACCTTTCCTGGATCAATTCATCATTGTATTCATAGATGATATCTTGGTATATTCAAAGAGTTCAGAGAAGCATGAGCGACATTTAAGAATAGCATTAAAAACCTTAAGAGAACATCAACTGTATGCCAAGTTTTCAAAATGTGAATTTTGACTTAGTAGTGTTACCTTCCTAAGGCATGTGGTTACTAAGGATGGTATTCAAGTTGATCATAAAAAGATAGAAGCGGTGCAGAAATGGCCACGCCCTACAATAGTTACAGAGATTCGTAGTTTTCTTGATATAGCAGGATATTAACACAGATTCGTTAAAGATTTTTCAAAGATAGCTTCTCCTTTGACAATGTTTATAAGAAATGGAATAAAGTTTGACTGGTCAAATGAATGTAAAAGAAGTTTTCAGAAACTCAAAGAATGTCTGACTACGGCGCTAGTATTGGCTATTTCTTCAAATACTGGAGGATACACGGTATACTGTGATGCATCGAGAATTGGATTAGGATGTGTGTTAATGAAAAATGGTTGAGTCATTGCATATGCATCTAGACAGCTTAAACCACATGAACAAAACTATCTGACTCATGATTTGAAAATGGAAGCAGTCATCTTTGCTCTCAAAATTTAGATGCATTATCTGTATGGTGAGATATGTAAAATTTATACAGATCATAAAAGTCTCAAATATATTTTTCAACAAAAAGATCTTAATTTGAGACAAAGACAATGGATGGAATTACTTAAAGATTATGATTGCACAATACTATATCATCCAGGTAAGGCCAATGTTGTGGCTGATACATTAAGTAGGAAGTCTATGGGTAGTTTGGCTCATATCACAATGGTAAGAAGGCTGTTAGTTAAAGAGATGCATAAGCTGGAAAGTGATGGGGTAGTAATGGAAGTAAAGGAGCCTAGAATATTGTTAGCTCATATGCAGTTTCAATCATCTTTGATCGAGCAGGTGAAAAAGGCACAGAAAGAGGATGCTTATTTGTGTAAGAAAATTGAAGAAGTGAAGAATGGTGATGAAGTTGAATTCACTGTAGACTCTGAAGAAATTCTGAGATTGGGCAAGCGGTTATGTGTACTTGATAAAGAATAACTTAAGAAAGAAATTTTGGAGAAAGCCTATAGATCCATGTATACGATCCATCCTGGAATAACTAAAATGTATAAAGATCTAAAAGAAATTTATTTGTAGGAAGGTATAAAGAAAGATATAGTGGATTACGTGTCTCAATGTTTAAGGTGTTAGCAGGTGAAAGCAGAATATCAAAGGCCTGCAGGATTACATCAGCAGATAGAGATACTTGAATGGAAATGGGAAATAATAACTATGGATTTTGTTACAAGATTACCGAGAACACCAAAAGGGTTTGATTCAATATGGGTGATCATTGATAGGTTAATTAAGTCAGCACATTTTTTACAAGTGAAAACCACATACAATGTAGCTCAGTATGCAAGATTATATTTGAATGAAATAGTGAGGCTTTATGGAGTGCTAATATCAATTATTTATGATCGAGGACCACAATTCACAGCTCGTTTTTAGAGAGCTTTCCAAAAAGTTTTGGGCACTAAATTGAATCACAGTACTGCATTCCATCCTCAAACAGATGGGAAGTCTGAGCGAACCATTCAAATATTGAAAGACATGCTCCAGGCTTGTGTTTTAGATTTTTAGGGTAGTTGGGAAAGATTTCTACTTTAGCTGAATTTGCTTATAACAATAGTTATCAAGCCAGTATACAAATGGCTCCTTTTGAGACATTATATGATAGACGTTGCCGTTCCCCGATCGGATGGTTTGAGATGGGCGAAGCAAAGGTTTTAGGGCCTGATATGGTACAGGATGCATTGGTCAATGTAAAATTAGTTAAGGAAAGGTTATTAGTAGCTTAGAGTAGACAGAAGGCCTATGTTGATAATAGATGTCGACCATTAGAATTTGCCATAGGTGAACATATTTTTTTTGAAAATATCTCCTATGAAAGGAGTAGTGAGATTTGGGAAGAAAGGGAAGTTATACCCTCGGTATATAAGACCATTTAAAATTCTTGATAAGATCGATCCAGTAGCTTATCATTTGGCTTTACCACCTGAATTGGGTAATGTCCCTTCAGTTTTTCATGTGTCTATGCTACAAAAATATTTACTAGATCCTACACATGTTATACAGTGTCCACAGATTCAGTTACAGAAAGATTTAACCTATGAGGAATAACCAATAGCAATAGAGGACAGATAAGTGAAGAAGTTGCGGTCAAAGGAAATACCTACAGTGAAAGTGATATGAAAAAATCACTTTTTTGAGGAAGTTACTCGGGAAAGAGAAGATGATATACGTGCTAGATATCCACATTTGTTTAAACAATGAGGTTAGTATTTATCTGCAACTATGGTGGCGAAATTTGGGGACTGAATTTCTTTAAGGGGGAAGAATGTAATAACCGTAAATTTAAGGAAAATTCTAATTAAGAAAAATTTTGAATAAAATAGAGGATTTTGGAAATAGAGATAAGAACCGTTGAAAATATGTTTATTTACTATATGGGTTAAAGAATTACAAAGGAATGATGAGAATTTATGTTTCGGGACCAAAATGCAAGTTCTTAAAAATTTTAGGGTTAAAATATAAATAAGAAAAATTAGCAACGGCCTCCTTCTAAAATTAAATTTTTGCATAAAGGTCCTCTAGGATATTTTAAGGGCCTCAGCCACTCAAAGGAGGAAAATTTTGGAATTTCTCTCTCTCTCTCTCTCCTCAGAATTTTCTCTCCCGAAACTTTCAAACTTTTCTCTAAGATTTCTCCGCTTTCAGACCTCGGATTTCGACACCACCACCGCCAACGGACTCAGGATGAAGAGTTCTACAAATCCATCTGATTGGTTTCTAGAGAATTGACTGGAGATTGGCCAGAAAATTGAAGGAAAAATCGCTTAAAAAGGTAATATCTGAAACTCCTATCTGTGGTTTTCAAACGCAAAACCTAACACCGTAGATCGATAAAGAAGGTGCTAAAACCTTAGAATCTCAAATTTCAGGACCATCCACCACACACGCGCCGCAACTCTCTCGGCGAGTGATGCCCACGTGCAACTCCCTTGGGTGGTTCATACAGCGCGCCTGGAGGCCAAATTTTGCAAATCCGGAGTCATTTTTAATGTTTTTGGACCTTCCAGACTTGATTTTTCCAAATTCGAACCAAAAAGGTGAATTTTGGGGTTGTCCAACTTGGTACCCTAATTTTGTAAGTAGATGATTCTTCCTATGGCTTGCCCTATACTCTTCTTGATCTTTAAGCATGTATATGATTATGTTTATGAGATATTTATACATTTATATGATTCTAAAATGTATTAGAATTATCTGATTTGCTTACAGGTTGAATATATAGTTCAAGAAGAGTATAGTTTTGAAATTAGTTTTTCTGAAACCATGGTATAGCTGATTTCTCATATATTTTTCATTGAACGGTGAAATGAATACTTATACATATGGCATTAATTTATAAAGTTATATGATTGCCTTGTGAAAGAGTTTACATATGTGACAAACCCTGAATGGATAATAATGGCTGATGAGCTGTATTGAAATTGAGATTTCTGAATTATTCTGAAAAGCTTTGTTTTGGATATTATAGAATATATACATATGATAACTTTGTGTAGGAATCCTATTAGAAATATTGTTTGCTAATAGCAGGTGATGTTACCCCTGGTGCACTTTGATAACCCAACTAACAGGGGGTGGTGCTAGCCTCGTGTGTCGGCCAACACACGAGATATGATATGTGATGGAGAGCGGGATGCCTTCTATTTGGACAAGATTCCATATGAGATGTGATTTTCCTTCCCTTGCTTTGTGCTTAGGAGATAGCCCATATTAGAGTCCCTTCGCATGTCCTCTTGAATGGTGGTCGGGCAAACCTTGGCTGAGATGCTAAGTATAGGCAAATCCTATACCAACAAAGTATGGAAGGGGTTGAACTCTGATATGGTGGTTTTGATATGGGGTCTTCCTAAGATTTATAAGAAATGTTTTAAATGCATATCACTATTTGATTAATGATCATATTGTATAACATATGGATACAGATATTTGAATTAATTTGAACTGAGAATATTTGAAAATACGGGTCCTATGTGGATATACTTTTGAACTGTAAATTTTAATATGATAAATTTTAACTAATGAGTACATCCATATGTTGACCTGAGAGGTTATAAGATGTGTTATTTGCTCACTGAGTTGTCCAACTCACTACATGATATTTCCACATTTTTCAAATAAAGATACAGAGGTTGGCCCTACACATACGTGATCAGCTAGTTGTTATCTTATCTGGGTGAACCTTCGTTATTTCTAAGGCTCGAAATGTTTAAATGTTATGTCATTGTAATCTAGAGTATACTTTGAACGCCACAGGCAAGATCTTTGCTTCTATTGTAATATTGTTATGTGTAGTTTTGATATGTATAATTAACTATACTGGAAACTTGTAACGTATGAAATTTACCGAATATGTGACAATGTGAAGCTATTTCCAAATATATAAGGGTAAAGTTATCCGTTTATTGTGTAATTCACGTTTCATTAAATTGGGGCGTGACATATATATTAGTTGAAGAATATAGAAGGGTTAAAGAAGACTGGTTCAGAAGGAACCTCCCACGGCTTCGGCTTCAACAGGTAGAGTTCCTGAAAAACCACATTTTCAGTTACCTGTTGGTGGCTTTGGAAGTGGCGCAACATTGAGCTATTTGACGAAGACAATCAGAAGCCCGCCCAACCAGTTCTAATAATCAAGCAAGCCGTGGAAGAGATAACTAAAAGTTTAGCAGCACCAGAACCCGTCAACGTGGCAAGGAAAACAATGACAATTGGGTGGAGTTTTCCACCATGTGGATGGGTTAAATTAAATACAGATGGCCCTGCTAAGGGAAACTCGGGCATGGCAGGTTGCGGAGGTCTCCTTAGACATAGCAATGACACTTGGATAAAAGGTTTTACAAAAGAACTGGGTAAGTGTAATGGTATGACTGCCGAACCTTGGGCTGTCCTGACAGGTTTAGAAATAGCATAGAATGAGGGATATACACACAAGTGGTAGTGGAAAGCAACTCTCAAGCACTAATATGGATGGTTCATAACCCTCCAACGGAACAAAACTGCAAATCAAAACTCCTTCAGCGAATTATTAAAAGAATAAATCAAGGTTGGCCAATTTCTTTTCTCCACACATACAGGGAAGGAAACAAAAGCGCTGATTGGCTAGCCAACTACAACCTCCATTTTGATTATGATGTCTGTATTTTGATTAAACTCCCCAATGACCTCGAAATTTTACTGTTTTCTCACATAACGGGTTCCACCACTACCAGAACAGTATCTTAGTTTTTATCTGTTTATTTTTCTTTTCGGGCTCTGCTGCTTCATGTACCAATAAAAAATATCCAAAACATGAATGCATTGTCATTATTTTGTTGTTAGTTTGAATGCTTACAATGTCAGACACTGATTTTTTCTTCCTCTCATGGCTTAGGTGAAGATGCTCTCTTGGGTTTGCCAGAGACAGGACAAGCTATAATTCCTGGGTATACTATTGCTACAAATTCTCATTGGCTCTGCATGGTTACCACCTCTTCTCCTTCCCTCCACATGTTCTTACAACCTTAATTTTATGTCACCCTGCAGTTGCAGTCCATTAATCTTGTTTAAGAAACCTTTGGCAGTGCAAAGATTGTTGAAAACAAGTAATCCAAGGTAGGAAGTTATCCAAAAGTTTTCTGCTTATATAGATATATTGAAAATTTTCTTTTTTGTACTGTATTGTATTTTTTTATAGAAATCATTATATTTCACCTACTAACTTGTCACTAAGAAAATTTAAACAAGTAAGTAACTCTAACAATGTAGTGTGTTTGAGCCTTCGAAACATCACTTATCAAGAGAAGTAATTTCATTACTTTGAATAAAATTAATCATATACTTAAAAAATATGGAGATATCTGAAGAGAAAAAAAAGCACTATATTTATTTATTTGTATGCTATTATACCTATATATTGTTTTACGTATATTGGCTTCATTTTGTCAATCAGATAAATGCTTAAAACAACGCAACTGTTTGTTATTTGGTTCATTTTAGATATTCTGCTCAATCTGATATTGAATGTATTTTTTTTTTCTATTTTTGAGCTAATAATGGTTTCTTAGGTACAGATCTGCTGACCTTTGGTTTTGACATAGTCGAGGGTTTAGACTTATAGTATAATTCTTAAGCTACGACTCAAAATTATGAGTTACCAAAACCTGTTTCAGATTTAGTAACTCAAGAGAATGTCTGATATCCCTTATTTGCAAAATACCAGATGACAGAGAGATTTTGTTGTTGTCGAAATGTTAAAGCTTGCAACAACAACAAAAAAAAGCAGTAAATTGGAAGAAGCTTACCATAACACGTTTGGAAAAAGTCAGAGACAAAGCGAGAAAGAGAAGCGAGAGGTAGGCATTTTAATTGTAACCCATATATAGTTGCATCTAAATAGGGAAAACTGGAACTTATGATTTTAGATTTTAGATTATATTGAAAGTTAAAAGCTGAACTAGTAGGCTTTTTGCCATAAGTGTCTGTACCAAAATTGGAAGGGCTTGAGGTTTATGGTTAGTTTATGGCATTTATCATAAGCTGATCTGCAGGGTAAACAGAGTTATGTTATCGGAGGATCTTAGTATTTTGTCATCTTCTCTTCCTGTAAGATACAACTCTTCCTGAGATATTTTTTAGTTATGTTATGAATATGTGATGGATTTTGTATTAGTATTAATGACAATTAAGGGTGTTTAGTAGTTCGGTTCCGTTCTGTTTTGGACTTGAACCAAACCAAATTGACCCAATCATCAATTTTTCAAAAATTGAATCAATCAGTTTTTTTAAAGTAACTCAACCGAATTAAATTAAACTATTTACAATAAGTTTGGTTCGATTATAAGTTTTTTCTTAATTTAATCCTAATTTTTCTTTAAAATAAGATTAAAATAATCTTTTCTCTATTGATTAATATCTTTATTACATTATCATCTCTTCTATTTTGAAAATATACAAAAATTTTCCTTAAAATAAAAGAATATTACAACTTAATTTAAATATCTTACATACCTTTTATAAAAGAGAAAAAATAAAATAAAAGAGATAATTTACTCATCTAAAATTTGATCTTTTCATTCTTGTAACAATACCTTCATAAGAAGTAAATATGCTGGATATTGTTTAAAAACATGGACGGAGATTATCCCTTTCCTCTAATTTGTTTTGTTGGTGTCAAACCTGCGTTTTCTTTTCCATTTAGTTACTTTCAATATCGAAAATTAGTTGTTAGTTTAGTTCTCAAGTTCTTGCTGATATTTTACCAAGAAAAACACTTAAGTGGAAACTTCAGATGCTTAAGTCAGGTTCTGCATATGCCAATTCATGCCTTCATTCTATCACAGCTCAGATTCTGATACTTCCCAGGTCCATAATCTAGGCCATGCTGACATCGCTTATAATATGGAATGGGGTTGTGGTGACAGAGATATTCTTGTAAAGAGGGTTGGTCATGTATACATGTTGAATGAGTTCCTTAATATGGGTCTGATTTGTATCCTAGAGGTCTTTAAAATAAAGTTTTGACAAATTAAAGTTTGAGGTTTGAAAGTTTGAGATTTGGAGTTTAAGTTTTAGGGTTTAATATTTGGAGTTTAGTGTCACATCCTAGATTCCCTAAACTCGTGACCAGCACGGAGGGGAATTCTCCCTACTTTGTAAGCATAACTGTTGCATTCTAAACCTGAAAATCATTAACCCCTCTGATTTAACGTATGAGTACATGACCATTTTTTAAAACTTTAAATGCATTTAAAACATAAATAAAGATATCGTAAAATAATACCGATTACATTTTTCATTTCTTTTATATAGATATATATATATATATATATATATATATATATATATATATATATATATATATATATATATATATATATATATATATATATTCTACATTTTTCCTCATGCATTATAAATGGATATTATGTTTGTGATAATGGAGCATACTCTATAATACAATAACCATACTAACACTACAACAAAAATAGATTTTAAGAATGAAATTTTAGTGACAGATTGAAAAAACCGTCACTAAAACATAAAATAACGAAAGTTTTTTTAAAAATGTAGCTATTTAATGACGGTTTTTAAAAAATTGTCGCTATTTAACGATGGTTTTTTAAACAACTTTTGTTAAGTATCATTAATTTTTGCTATTTTTTTTTTAAAATCGTTAACTTTTAAAGACAGTTTTCTAAAAACTGTCTTTAAAAATTGTTATTTCCAGCCCACCTTTTAAAGCTGTCAGTGTTTAGCGACGATTTTTTGAAAATCGTCACTAAAAATGTTATTTCTGGCGTTTCTTTTTAAAATTTCATTTTTTAATGATAATTTTTAAAAAATCGTCGCTAAATAATCTAATTTTTATATATTCCTCACATTATTTTCCCTCCATTATTCCTCATCTTCCCTCCATTATTTTCCATTTAGAGAAGGTTTCTCCTTTCGATTGTGCTATTGGAGTTTTTGTGAAGAATGCTTCTATCTTATATTTTCTCTCTATTTTTTCTACGAAAAAGCAACAATTGTGAAAATTCTTCTCCCTCATCTTCCCTCCATTTTTTTACAAAGAAACAACACTAATTCAAGCTTTTGTGAACAATGCTTCTTTCTCATCTTTCCTCCATTTAAATATCAATTTTAACTCTAAAGTTTAATTAATTTTTTATCGTTGAATTGCTTTTTCTGTAGATATTATTATTATTATTATTATTATTTTGGATACAATTATAAGAATATTAAAAAAATATCAAAATAAAAATAAATCATCGACGGATTTCATTAAAAAAAAAAGAGAATAAATAAAAGGTTTAGCCATGGTTTTTAAACCATTGCTAAAGAAAAAGATAGTTTTAGCGACGGTTCAACCGCAGCTAAACCACCGTCGCAAAAATAAATTTAACGACGGTTCCAAAACCGTCGTTAGATTATCAATTTTATGACAGTTTTTGTAACCATCGTTAAAGGTTTTAGCGACAGTTAAAACTGTCGCTAAAATCTATTTTTCTTGTAGTGTAGTGAACAAATGAAAAAAGCCCAAGGACAATTTGGGCTCACCAGAAATAATCTAACATTTTCACACTTCCATTGTGCTTGTGTGCAACTAAGTAAAAAACATAAATAAAGGAATGAGCCTTGCAACTCAACGAGTAAATAACATAATTATAACATGCAGATAATAATCTTATTTGTTAAGTTATGATTTATTTTATATTATTTAAGTTATGAATAATTCAGGGTATTCTTATTTATTTTATTTACTTATTTACATTAAGGTTAGAATATGAACAGTATCTTTATTTTTAGACTTCATATTTCATACTCTTGATAGGTAAATTTGAAAACTTATTCAACATTTTTGAAGATTCCTAAAGTGTTCATTTACCTTTATTTAACCCAATCTCATACTTTTCCTTACTTAATTCCATCACTATATGCATATAGGTCTCTCAAGGACCTCATAATTTCCTTAGTCAACCTTCCATCACTATTCCTCTTCTAGGTAATCACATTGAACATTATTAATGCAAAGCTTTGCATGCACTATGGCAATTGGGCTAGACCTACGTATCATATTTATTAAGGTTATTACCATTATACCTTTACACTATATAGAGATATTATACTATATTTGCATACACCTATAGATTTATTATTCAAGCTTTATATTTAAGATTAAAGTTAAAGTAAGATGATTACATTAATTTATTTTATGTTATTAAGACTTTTTCTTTTATTTATATCTTATTAATTTTATACTTTAATTATTTTCTCTGTACAGTTTAGAACTCTCCCGTACTTTGCCAATGTGAAATTTTCCAAAGGGTCTCACTTAACCCATCTTTTTAGGGACTTAGCATGCTTATTGAAGTTTTCCCCACCACCATTCAAGAGCCGTGTGAAGCGTGTCTAAACCATATATAAATTATCCATTACTTATTTATTTGTCTAAGCATATTTTATTTAATTTGGAAGATTCCAATCCAGAACCATTTCAACATATCCAAGCACATAGTCTGATAAGAGAAAATCACCACATTGTGATCATTTATCACATAAGGTTGGGAGGAGACTCCCTTGACTCTCTAACCATTCAATATTGCTTGTCATCTAGCAAAAACTTTTTTAGATGCAAGGTTTTTAATATCTTAAAACATCTTTTGTAGATGTGCAAAATACACTAACAAGAAATTTTTGGTTGAGAAGATCGTTTTGAAATTTAATGATGCATAAACAAATTGCTAAAATTTTCTTTTTGATTGTGGAATGGTTTGCTAGCCATTGTTCCAATGCTTTGATGCAAATATAATGATATACTTAACATTATTTTTTGATTATTTGAGGATATTGCCACAACCTAAATAAGAGGCATTTGTTTCAATTATTTTGAAGGCAAACAAATCTGGTAAACTCAGACATGGAAGATTTTTTACTTGAAATTTGATTTGCCTTACTACATTTGTGTGAACATCATTCAATGGAGGAGGATTTTGCTTAAGATGCTCAAGAGGAGGTTTAAGAATATTTGATAAATTTAAAATGAAATCAAAAACATAATTGAGACATCCCAAAAACTGTGGTAATTGTTCCTTAGTAGATGTAATGTCAAATAAACCTTACTTTTGTTTGAAAAGAGACATCTTTGGTGCAGAAACAACAAGAACATTTCTTTTTGTAATATCTAAGAAGATATTAAGATGTATAAAATGTCGATCAATGTTGTCAGAGAAAATTAAGACATCATCAATATAAACAAGTATAAATTTGATGAAAGGGTTGTATATATCATTCAAATTTTTCTGAACTATGAAGGTGCATTTTTTTAGGCCAAACATTCCATTCATATTTTCCAAATGGAACTATAAATACTGGTTTGTACCTATCTTTAGATTTCAATTTGATTTAATAAAAGTTAATTTCATATTAAATTATGAAAAGAGTTTTGTTGAATATAAAAGATTGAGTAAATATTTTTTGTTTGGGATTGGATATCTTATCTATCTAAGGGCTTTATTGAGGGGTTTGTAATTTATAACCATTATGGGTATTCCTCACTCAATTTTTGCATTCTTATTAACATAAAATGTTGCACATGACCAAGGTGATTTTCTTTCTCTGATGATTCCTTTTGCAAGAAGATCATAAATCCCTTTTTGGCAATGTTCTAAAAGCTCTTGATTCATTTGTAACAGCCTAGCTTTTGTTGCTAATTTTTTTCTAAGAAATCTTTCTCATATGGCAAATCTACCATATGTTTCTTTCTATTCCAAAAAGCATTTGAAAATTCAGCACAAATTTTATTTTGTATTTTTTTCTTCTAAAGATTTAATTTTATTTTAAACTACCTGAGTTTTTAATTGTTGTTCTATCATTTTGAAATTTATTTCCTTAGAAAGATAGTTAATTTAGTTTTATTTGCATTTTACCATATTTAAATCTTTTAAAGCTGGCTTTCTTGTAAATTGAAAAATTAATTTCTGTCCTAGTCTTTCAATAATTATTCCTCTAATATCCATAGAAAATGGTAAGATTTCTTGGATAAAAGGTTATTCTAGAATTATTTTACTAGTCATATCTTTAGCTAGCAAAAATGATGTAGTGATTTTAAGAATTTTCTTTTTAATTGCTGCATCTATAAGCTTGTAATTTATTTTATGCTTAGAACCATTTGTAGACCTTAAACTTTCTTTTTTTTTTCTTCAAAATATTTGGCTGGGATTAACCTTTGTTGTATACAACTAAAATCAGCACCTATGTCAAACAAGACTATTGCTTCAATTGTATATTCATTATTAATTACTATTTTAATTGGAATATAAAACTTTTGAACAAATGATCATGAGCTTGTTGCTAAGAAGTTATCATTTTCTTCTTCTATTATTTGTTCATTTTGGGCTTCTTTCTTAACATTTTCTTGAAGATTTGAAAGAATTATTGCACTTATTTTTTTTCCTTTTTTTAATTGTTTTATTTCTGTTTTGAGTAGATTAACTTTAGATTGTAAATCCTGTAAAGTAACATGTTTAGTTTCTAAATTAAGTCTTACTAGAAAATCTTTAAAATTATAATCGTTTATTGGTATTTGTGGTTTGTCAAAAGTTTGCTTAAGTTTTATGTGATAGATTTCCTTTTGCTGGTTATTAGGAAGGGAATCAATAGCTTCTAAACGGAGATCTTGTTCTTCTATAAAAACATTTACCTCATTTTTTGATGAACTTTCTTCTGTTAAAGAAGATATGTCATCTTTTTTTATTTGGTTATTTTTTTTATCAGAATTTGCTGAGAATTCTTCTGTGCTAGAATATTCTTATTTTTCTAACAAATTACTGATTTCATTTAAGGTATCTTCTTTAATATTAAGATTTTTATTTTTATTTTTTTTACTTTTCTTTTTCTCTTGTAGTATGTTGCTTTGTGACCTGGTTTGTTACATATGTAGCACACTGGTATTATATCTTAGTTTGGTGGAGGTATATACCAAGCTTTTTTTCTTATGATATTTCTTCCTATTTGGATTTTGGTAGTCTTTGTGAATTTGTTTGTTAAAATCTGCTTGCTTAACTCTTCGTTTATATTTTGGCTTGTATGTTTTTGGATATTTAAAACTTGTTCATAGAAAGATCCTAATTCTTTCCATTAATAGAACTTTATTTAGAAAGTTGTTTTTGGATTTTTTTTAATCTTGACATATTTTGAGGACTATCTTCACTACAAGAAATTTGAGTTTTGGTGGGACCCCTAAAGTCACCACTGAAACTAACTTTTAGTGGCGACCATTTGTGGTCACTGTTGAAAAGGTTAAGTTATACACTAAAATTTAACATTCAGTGGCAACTTGAAATAAGTCGCCACTGCAAGTTAAGATTAATATAAAAATAATAAATAATAAATAATAAAAAGCATGGACATGAATATCATTGGGTGCTGTACATTTTAAAATTTTTTTAATATATATTTGAATTTTATTTTTTTTTCAAGAAATTATTTGAATTTTTTTTTCTTTTAAAAAGTAATGTTACGCTAATTTTTTTTAACAATGGACTTGTTTCAATTTAATTCAATCACCAAAATTTTTTAAAATTAAAAAATTAAAAGAAAAAATTTTATATTATTATTTTAATATTTGAAAATTTTATTTTTAATTTGAGTTTTTTAAAGTTTAATTTTTTGAACATATTACTTAAACTTTTTTTCTCTTGAAAAATATTTTTATATTAACTATATTAATAGAAATTTAATAATTTTTAACTAATAAAATAAAAATGTAACTAAATTATATTTTCACTTAAATTATGTAAAATATTAATTATTATAAATTAAAAAATATGTCAAATATTTATAAATAGAATAAATTTTTGGACATTCTTTGAAATAAATTAATCTTTACAAAATTAAATATATGAAGTTAAATTTAAAAATTAGTTATCATTAAAATGAAATAAAAATATAAAAAAAGAAAAAAGAAAGAAAGACCAGAAAGACCAAAACGCAGCTAAAAGGCTATGTTTTTGGAAGCACGGTAACATTTGCTGTGCATCAAAGCAGAATTGTGCACAAGAATGCTTGGGCAGTAGAGGAATCTACAATTCCTCAACCCTGCTCATATCCCTCTAAAATTGTTACTCCTGCGAACGATAACCCCTCCCCCCAAAATTTCCCTCCCCAAAAATCAGCACCCGTCTTCAATTTTCATACTGCCATCACCTAAGCACAACACTAGCAAGTAGCTGCAACGGTACACTATGGGTAGAATAGTGAAGGCCCTGCAACGAAACACTATGGATACAATGAGAAAGTAGCTGCGAACTGAGGTTCACCATCGACGCACCTTCGGATGAGAAAGCGTTCGTCGTCAGCCTACCTAGGGATTCCTCTGTCGTTAGCTTTCCTTAGGTGCTGGTATGTGAAGCATTTTTGGGGGATTTAATGTTTGATTCTCTAAAAATAACATTCTATGGTTGGGTGATGGTCTTCTAGGACAATACATTCATAATGTATCCAACATATATATTTTAAGATGGTTTGTATTTTGAGTGAGAGTCTTTAACTTGGGTGGAGTTGCGAAAATCTATACTAGGTTTCCCAGTAATGTCGTGGTTGCAATGGGTAGGTCATTGTTCTCTGATCCATTCTTTAGGTGAGAGGAAGCCTTCTCTTTTTAAATGAATGGCAGAGAAAGAGAAGGAATGAACAAAAATGGTTTTCATAAATTTATGGCATTAAATTCAATGGTGGAATGTAGGCTATGTTTTTTCTTTTTTGGATTTGCTGTTGGTGGGCAACATTTGGATTTAATAACGTTTTTGTTCTTCCTATTGCAAGTCACCTGGATATATTAGAAAGTTACCAGTTACAGAAAAAAGGGGGAAAAAAGGAAAATCACTTGGATATATAGTTAAAGGGATGTTTAAATTTGGAGCTTTGGATCCAAGTTGCTGTGATGTGGTATATTGCACATTTAAGAAAGCAGTCTCAGGTTCTTGTGCTTACCAATTCATGTCCAAAGTTTCAATTATCACACAGTATATATGTGGACCTATATATGATCGTTAATGCTTTCACTTTGTTATCTGATAAAGCTTCAGAAATATGATTCTTGTCCTGTGATTGTCATGTTCTTTTCCCTATAATTCTTGTCTTGTGATTGTCATGTTCTTTTCCCTATACTCCTTTGGTGTTCATATATATGATGTTTTCATTTTTTGTTTTCAATATTTGATAGAGATAAACTTATTCATCAAATGATCATGTAATTATAGTATTAATAATCAAAGTTGGAGATGTTAATTTTGGGTTGTAATCAAGATTGATCTTCATAAAGAAAATAATAAAATGCCATGGATGGTTTTAGAACAAGTACTCAAAGTTATTTTTTTTGTGCTCATTGAAGCAACTAAATAATGGAATGTATCACTAATGGTAATTGTTCTATTTTGATAAGCGGGAAATCTTCAGAAGCTTTCCATCCCCAAGGTGACCTTCTTTGACATACCTTTTTTTTGTGTTGATGTTCTCTGGTGTATCTTAATGAAAAAAAGGAGTAAAGGAATCATACATGGATTCCTACTAAGATCTAATCGCATTAATTATAGTAATTAGATTTCTTTTTTATTTGCGTATATAATGGAAAATTCACTCCACCAATCAAATTTTATAATTTTAGGTTAGATAGATAGGGGCGAATGAGGTCCTATATTTTTCTACGATAAATGAATGGATACTATAGATTAAATGATTATAGTGTAGTGCAGATAGAAGGGATACATTATTGTTTTGGTTTAGGGCCTGTAATAATGCACCATAGAAATTAAAATAAGTGATTTAGATGCACCTGGGATCATCCAACTTGTAATTGACTCCAGCAAAACGGGATGGTCGTCAAACTTGTCTCCAAAATTGTGTGGAATTCGATGCCATGTATATATATATATATATATAAAATTTATGAGGTGGGTTTTTATTGTACTGAGCAACTCAGAATTGTCTAGCTAATGG
The DNA here is from genome assembly GCA_037074535.1 of Gleditsia sinensis. NCBI lineage: Eukaryota > Viridiplantae > Streptophyta > Magnoliopsida > Fabales > Fabaceae > Gleditsia > Gleditsia sinensis. The sequence goes on along the minus strand of CM073474.1, from coordinate 22,993,278 downwards.
CCTTTTGTATGATTTAGTTGTAGATTTAACTAAATTTTGGTTCTGCCGTAAGTTTAAAAAAATATGCATGTTAGCACAAGATCTTAAAGTTTCTGCCAATAGGAGCCCACTTCTCTTGGTAATGGCTATTTAAAAAAAAAAGGGATATTTTTTTACAAATCAAAAATATAATCCCAGATTATTTTGATTTCATAGAGATTAATATGATAAGAAAATTTATTTTAAAAAATTATAAAGATGTGTTTTTGTTAACTACGTACTTGGTAATGCAATATTTGGTATTTGGCATACATGATCACAGTAACATGCAATTGATTATTATTAATGAGCAAAGGCTAATTTATAATCACTTTCTAAAAAATAATTGTAAACTCCACTTGAATTTTCATAAAAGGGAATGTATTTTTAATTGCTTCTCTATTGCCCAGTGGCTTCTAGACTTCTTGTTAGCTAGAGAGAAGAGAAACTAATTTTGTTTTGTATAACAAGTGAAATCCTAAAATTCTGACAATTATTTTCGTTGAAATCCAGATAAACCAAAACTTACACCCATGTAACACATTGAATAATGTTGGCCAATTTGATTTCTTCCCTATTCAATAATATCATCTTCCAATTCTGTTTGTTTTAATGATATGATGGTACAATTATGTATTTTTAGCCATATTGTTCTTGGCTATTGAATAATGTTGTATTCCACTTGTGTTTGGCTATAGAAAAGTCCTCATATGCTATTGTTTTGCTTGCATTATTTTTCAAGCTATATTCATTTGTTACACTGGATTAAACAGGAACAACTTCCATTGATTCTCCTGACTATTGTTGCTCCAAGCTTTCCAGCTAATATGACAACTACTGTAGCACCAATATCGCCAAAGAAGCACTAAGTTGATTTTTTTGTCAATATTTGGCTATGTATTGCTTTCTTAGTTTATGACATGATATTAGTGTATAATATTTGCTACATTTGATATTATGTTAACATTATCATTTTATCAATCACTTTATTTATCTAGGTTTTTATTAAGGTTTTAATTATTGCAATATAAAATAATAAATCTGCCAAAAAAAAGGATTCAGTGGTGACTTGGTCACCACTAAATGTTAGGTGGCCACATATTGATTTGCAAAAAAGGAGTATTAAGCAAGATTTAGTGGCGACTTAACTCTAAATCCTATTAGATGAAAATCAATATTGACATGATCACCACTGAAAATACTTTCTGTGGTGACTTAGGGTTACCACGAAAAGAATTTACCTTTTGGTGGCAACTGTAATTTGCAACTAAAAGCAATTTTTAGTGGCGATTACATCAATTCGCCACCAAAAGTCTCCTTCCTTTGGTGGCGACTAAAGCAGTATACGTGGCAAAGCTCCTTGGTTTTGGTGGTGACTAAAGTCACTACTAAAAGGGACTTTCAATGGCGAGTTATAAGCAACAACATAGCAGCGACTTTGGTACTTTCAGTGGCGACTATGGTCACGCTGAAAGTCTTTTTGTGTGTGTGTGTAGTGATTTCCTTCTCTAACATTTGGATTCATCTTGAATTTGTGTGTGTGTGTGTAGTCTTTTTTGTGTGTTTTTTTTATTCATGTGTAAGTTGATATTAGATGTCACACATAAAAAAAACATATAGACACATTCATATATGGTAATTAGTTCTTCTTATTTCAAACTTTTATGAGACTATTCTTGATTTTCAAATGTTCACTTCTCACTGTGAATCTCATAGCCTAAGTCTAGCATCCATTAAACATTTTGTAACACTTATGCACCATTGACATTTGCCTACAACTTAAATCTATTTCATCCCTATGATTTATACCATTGTTCTAACACCAATAGTCATACACATGAATATACGTGAGATTAAGATTCTTTAACTTGAGTATATATGTCACGCCCCTAATTTTAGAGCACGTGAAACACATACTTTACGATCATATATTTTTCATAACATGTATAATACACTCTTTTACATATATGTATTTCCATATAAACACCAAATCTATAAACATCAAAGTACAGCAGAAGTAGGGATCTTGCCTGTGGCGTTCAGAGCATACTCTAAAGTATAAATACAATATAAATCAAAATCTATGAGCCATGGAAATAAAGTAGGCTCACCCAGAGATCATGTCGTCTAGATGGTCAACTATCTGAAGGGAAAGAACCAAACTCTATATCCGTATTTGAAAAAACATAAACATCGTGTAGTGAGTTTGACAACTCAGTGAGTAGATAAAACCTTCTATGACCTCTTAGGTCAACATATGGATGTACTCTTTATTTTAAAACTTGTCACATTGAAAATCACAATTCAGAGATACATCCATATGGGACTCGCATTTCAAATAATCTTTGTTTAAATTCATATTCATATTCATATTCAATTCATAAATAATGCTGTAAGAACGATAATAAAATCATGGTATGCATCAACATAATTCTTATGAAAACAATTGGAGGATTCTATATCAGAACCACCATATTAGAGTTTAACTCCTTCCGTACTTTGGCGGTATAGGATTTGCCTAAACTCAGCATCCTGCTGAAGTTTGCCTTACTACCATTCAAAAGGACACGCGAAAGGACTCTGTATGGGTATTTTCTAAGCACACAGCAAAGGAAGGCAGATCACATCTCATATAACTGGCATCTTGCCCATATAGGAGGCATTCCGCTCTCCCTCACATATCATCTCCCGTGTGTTGGTCCTCATATGAGGCTAGCACCACCCCCTGCTAGCTGAGGCAATCAAGGTGCACCAAGGCTAACATTACTTGCTATTAGCAGACAGTGTTTCTAATATGATTCCTTCATAAAACCATAATCTCATATATTCCATATTAATCAAAACAGAGGTACTATTATAATACAACATTTTCATTCTCAGTATATTCCTTTGTCAAAACTTTCCATTCAGGGGAATCACGTATACATGCCCATATCCGAGGCAAACATATCACTATATAAATCAATATCATATGCATAACATATTTCCTTTGCCATGTCATGAGAAATACATTTAAAAATCACATGTTCAATGTGTTTCAAAATTCATTTCAAAAGTCATACTCTTCTTGAACTAAATATCATATTGCAACCGTTTCAGATCTTCTAAACCATTTCAGGAATATATAAAATTATAAATAACTTGTAAACATACTCATTTATCAATTTAAAGTTCAAGAAGAGTAAAGACAAGTTATAGAAAGAATCATATACTCACAGGGTAAGGGCTCCAGATTGAATAGTCCAAAAATGCACTTTTCCAATCCATATTTGACTAAACAGACTTCAAAAACATGTCTGGAGGGTTTAAAAATCAAGGAAATGACTCCGGAAACTTGATCACTATTTATGGCTAGAAAATACTATTCACCGCCGAAAAATACTATTCACAAAGAACAAAAAGTTGTCAGATAGTTGAAAAATTTCATATCCTAAGGTTTATCTAGCTCCTGAATCAATCTACAGTGTTCGATTTCTAATTTGAGGTCTCTAAATAAGAGTTTCAGAGTTTACCTTTTTTTTTAGATTTTCTACCTCCGATATACGGCAATTCAACGACTGATTTGAGAAATTATTCGGTTAAAATTATAGTACTCTCCATCTTGAATCTATTGGTACCATTAGTTTTGATATCAGAGGCTTGTAGACACTTCAGATCTAGAGAGAAAACATGGAGATACTATTCACCCTATTTCACTATTCATTCTTCTCAGTTTTTCGTCTCCCTTCTTCCACGTTCTCCTCTCTGTTTTTTAATTTTATAATAATAATTCTAATTATTTAATAATTAAATATTTAGATTCATTTTTATTTTATTTCATATATATTCATATAAATACCGTTTTTATCCTAAAACATCCCAAAATTTTTTAAAAATTTAAATTCTCATAAAATTTTAGTTAAACTCTAAAATCATGATTTTTCTTGATAAAAATATTAATAAAACAAATCACAAAATAAATATCTTTATACATAATAAAAGAAAGAATATTTTTAAAAATAAAATAAAAATTTATTAAAGGCCAATATAATTATTTTAAGTAAAACAATAATTACTTTAATTAAAAGTATACTTGCTTTTAACAAAACATAATCATTTTTAAACAAATAAAAATATATTTGTTTATAGAAAAATATTAATTTTTAAAAATAAATATTACGGGATGTTACATTCTTCCCCCCTTAAAAAATTTGATCCCCGAATTTCAGCCCATCCTACCACATGTAGGGAATGAAATTAAGGTATAATTCAGAGTTACCAACCTTATTACTCATATAATTGGGAATATCTTTTTTGTATGTCATCTTTACTTTTTAATATGTCTCTTCACCTGAGTGATTTTGTCATATAACTTAACTATAGGGATTTCCTTTAACCATAAGTTCTTCACTTATCAATCAACAATAAACATCGATTGTACATAGTTAAGCCAAATTTTGTCCGATTGAATTTCTTGGAATTAGGTAACATAAGAAGAATCTAATAGGAACTTTCTTAACATTAATGCAAGAAAGACTGTATCCATATTATTTAATCCTGAGGGCAAGGCTAGGCAATGTACTACTATGCCTACTTTGTTCAAGTTTTTAAAAGAGTTTATATACTAGAGCTTAACATTTTTCTTCTTTCCAATCTCATTACCTCTTTCATTGGTGAGTTTTTCAAGAATATGTAGTCAACAATTGATAATTTTTAGTGCTCAATATTCATGGTCCTTATAGACTTTTGACTAGTATTGAGTTACTTGTATTTCTTTTCTAATCAATTTCACTTTATGCAAAATACTCAACAGATTATATATATACATATAAGAAACTCTTAAACCATTGTATATCTCATTCCTTTATATCCTCAAGCTCACATGCATATATCTATAAGTCGATATTAAGAAACACACGTAAAAGAACATATTCACATCCATATTGGGGAACTATCTTGTCTTATTTCAGACTTCTATCAAGTCATCTTCGATTCTCAAATGTCAACATCATCCCATAAATATCATCATCTTAATCTATCATCTATTTTTATCCTAAAATCCTTTAATCAATATGTTAAACATACGTAGCAATAAATTCACCAAACCTTTTATAACGTTTATGTACCATTGGCACATGTCTAACAATTTCACTTATCTTATCACAGTAACTCTATACCCTCTTATTAACACCAATAAATTCATTATCAAAAATTTCAATCCTTTCTTCTATCATATTCAAAACCACCTCATTCTAGCTTATATCAATCCCGTTTAATTCATCCAATCATTTCAAGAAGATCTTTCTCAACAATTACTCATACATGAATTCTCAATTTCAACATAATTCACATCCTAGATACTAGATTCGATTTAGCATAGTATAAACCTTTAACACAAATATATTGATCACTTATATTTTATTTGTTATTATTCATTATCTAATTTAATTCATTTAATAAATATTATATTTTTAAGAAATTACACATATAATATTAAATACCAATCTAACTATAATTTAATCACAATTGAATCACTGAATCGTAAATCATCATTTTTTTTTGCCTTCCAATAATCGATCTAATTTTTAACCCAAAACTCTCATTAAGTTTTTATCTATGAATGATTAAATTTGAATATGAATTACTCAAGGCAATTAAAAGTGGTCTAAAAAGTTTAGACTCATTAGTGACAAAGAAGCATGCCATTTGATCTTCTCTTCTTCCCATTTTAGGTGAGTTTTCCCAAAGCATGTTTCTGGTACACAAAGCAGAAGAAAGGATACTCTTTTGGAAAAGGAAAATGGCATTGAAAATGAAGCTTATCTATTCTCATCTTTATCATTTATTAATTAATATTTTAATGTTAATTTTTTTGCATGTCTGTACGTGCTTAGGAGGCAAGCCGCTTTGTTTGGCTAAATATAGGAGGGAGGAGCTTAGACCAACTCTCTGCCGCCTTTCCGCATATATCTGCCAATGATAACTCCAATAAGATAATCAAAGGAAGCTACTTAGTGCAGTCATTTTTTAATAATTAATTAATTAAGTGTTTTGGCATATACTCATGTTTTGTTCTCTCAAAAGTAATTATTTTTTTTTAAGAAAAAACCATGTTCAGAATTAGAAGTATATTTTAGAGATTTTTTTTTTCAAAAACGAAAAATATATTAGCTATTTGAAAATCAGAAAAATAAAAAATAATTGATAAAACTGAAATTTGTTGTCCCTTAAATTTTATCAAAATTCTTTTTATCTTAATAATATATATTTTTTGTTATCAAAAACAAATATAAGCAAATTGATACTCAAAACTTATCTTGGTATCTTCTCATTTGTTTCCTTCTTTATTTTCTTTATTAGCAGCCCAGGATCATCAGCCTCCTGGGTTGCTGAAATCGATGAAGGTTGTGGTGGTGACCAACGTTGCTTCCATCCAATAGTGTATAGATATGCCCCTTTGAACATTTAATAAAGCAAGTTAATGGTAATGAAAGTTATAAATGAGTCAACGCAAGTGAAAGAAAGTCATAAACCAATCTTTAGACTCAGGAACCTTAAATAATTATGCACTATCCCAAAAATCACATTTACAAATGATTAGAAATTACTTATTTTGGAGAACCCTACAAACCTAGGTAGGTTGTTCAGTTATATTTAATTCAATTTGATTTTGAATCTAAATTAAATTGAATTGATCCATTTTTTTTAAAATGACTCAGTTGAATCAAAGTAAATTATTGACAATTAGTTTGGTTAAGTTCAGTTTAATTGATTTTTGATTAAATTTTCCTTAATTCAATCATAAGTAATTGAAATTATAATTTATTAAAGATAATTTATTCAAAAAAAATATATATTTAAAACGTCTTTCTTTAATGTTTTAATTCCAAAATTTATATAATTTTAAACATATAATCTTAAATTTAGTATTTAATAAATGAAAATATTCAAGACCAAACGATTTAAATGTACATTAATAATATTTTTTCAACTAAATGAACAAAAAAAGCATTTAAATGATTTTAACTTTTCAAATTATTTTACAAACTATTCAATAGGTTTGGGCGAGAATCAGAAATTTTCCAAAAAATAAATTTACAAATGTACTATTTGAGAATGTTGCTGCAACTGGTAATATTATCTCGGAAAATGTTCTAACAATTATGACTTTCTTTTAAATAATTAATAGAGTGATTTAATCTATCAAAATATCAATTTCTTTTACTAAAATATTTAATATATTTAGATTAAGTTCTAATATATATTTTATTTTGAAGAGAGATTCATATACATCTGAAAATCAAAAAAATAAAAAATAATTAATAAAACTGAATTCTTTTGTTTCTTAAATTTTATCAAAAATTTCATCTTAATAATATATTTTTTTATTGTTAAAAACATATAGAAGCAAATTGAGACTCAAAACTCTCTTGGTATCTTCTCCTTCGTTCCCTTCGTTATTCACACCCCATTTAACATTTAATATAGCAAGCTAACGGTAATGAAAGTTATAGGTCGTGTTTGGTTAGGGGGAAGAGTTAAAAAAAATATAATTTAGAAAGAATGAGTGAGAAAATGGAGAGACAAAATTCTTTTCTCGTCCTATTTCCTTTCTCTCAAAAAATAAAGAGATTTTCTTTTGAACTGACAAAATGGAAGGATTTGAAAAAAAAAATTAAAAAAATAATAAATAAAATTATTTTTATCAAAATAGTAATATTTTATTTTATTATATATTTATCTAAAGTTAAAAGAGTATAATAATTATTTTATTTTATTGTCTCTCTCTTTTATTTGTAAACTAAATAAAAAATATTATTTTCTTTTTTTTTTGCTAATCCTTTAAATTAAATCAAACAAAAAAATTTTTTTTTTACTTGCCTCCCTTTTTTTTTCCTCGGTTAAACCAAACATGCACATAAATGTTTCAACACAATTGAAATAAAGTCATAAATCAATCTTTAGACTTTGAAATTTTAAATGCCTATGCACTATCAGAAAAATCACATTTACAAATTATTGAAAATTAAATATTTCCAGAATCCAACAAACCTAAAGTAGAATTGTTTAGCTGTCTAGTTGAGTTTGATTTTGAACTTAAACTAAATCGAAGTAAATCAATAGATATATCAAAATAGTGAATTAATTAATTTTTAAAAAAAGTCTCAATCAAATTAAATTAAATTAAATTATTGACAATCATTTTAATTCAATTTAGTTTAATTAATTTTTTTCATTTAATAATGATTAATTGGAATTATAATTTATTAAGGATAATTTTTGCAAAAAAAATTATATTTAAAAATATATTTTCTAATCTTTTTACCAACATTTCTAACATTTTAAATATTTAATTTTATAATTCGTATTTAATAAATGAAAATAATAAAAATGATAGTAAATATATAAAAAAAATATAAATTTTAAAAATATGTAATTTGACCAGTTCTATATGCGTCATGTGACATGACTAGCCAGCGCACGGCCTCTACAATTCATAATATCTTTTACATTCAATCTCCATATGTAATTTATAAATTTTTCTTCACTTAACTAATTAATTACAAAGAAAATACTAAGTGCCTGAAAGTACTTATTTGATAAGTTAGGAATGTAAGTGAATTAAAAAACACGTTTTAAACAGCACGGAAACGCGTGTACTTTTTCTCGATATTAAAAAAAGGACAGATTCCTTTCCCAACAGGTTCACATGCTCTTCCCGGACTCCGCCAGTCTTTATTTTCTTGCACAACCAGCACTTTCTTTCTTCATGTTTATTCATCGAAGCTTTTCTGGTCCTTCATAGTGTTGAAGAAGTAGTAGCTTGATCCCTCCTATTTGAGCTACAGGCTCGTTTCTCTCTCCTACTCTGTTCATCTATCTGCTTATTTATGTCTATCTCTCATCTTTTTTTTTTTTTAATGATTCATGCTTCACGAAGTTTTATTGTTGTAGCAGGCGGGGTTTACCATACAAGGTCTCCTATTTTGAGTGTGATCTGCTGTGAGTGTATTCACCATATATCAAGTGTTGTTAAAGTTTCTTGGGCTTATTTATATGTGGATTGGGTTATAAGAGAGCAGATCTTAAATATTCCAAATCATAAACAATAGTACGAAGTGAAAGATCATGCTTATCATATGGTTTATGCAATGCATATGAACTGTTTACAATATGTGTATAGTTTTATTAGTCACGAAGAAGTTGTTTCGACAATTTTATTCCACCACCTACACTTACTTGAATTCCCACTCACTCCAACAACTACCTTTGAGCTAAGCGTTTTACATTGCAAGATAATGAAGATTGATCAGTTATGGCTGCTGGGAGGTGTGCGTGTAACAAGATAGTTGCAGAACCACTTACGAAGGTGAACCAAGTAGCCTGGTTTGTCTGCGTTGAAAACTTTTTAATAGCTCGAGATCTTTGGGAAGTGGTTGAAGGGACTACAAAACTTTCTAAAAATTCTGTGAGGTGGAAAAGAAAGAATGCTGAAGCATTGCACATCATGCAAATCTCATGCGCCCCTGAGTCTTTGTCTCGCATAATGGATGTATCCGAAACCAAAATTGCCTGGGATCTTCTTAAGGAAAAATATAGCAACAACCCAAGAAAGCTACCACAAGGTCACCCTCTGCAAAACTCACATCATGCAAATCTCATGCGACCGAGTCTTTTTTTCCCCTTCTTTTTTTAATGTTGGAATGTGTTAAAATATCTAATTATTTCAACAGGAACTCTATTAATTTGAATAATTCGTGACAAATACTAATTGTAAGCTTAAATATAAATTGAACTTGTCCAAAATTGTCTTAATTCTTAATTTTATCTTTTAAATTATAATTCAATCAATGAATTACTAAGATGCAAATTATGAGATAGATGCTTCAAATGGTGGAAATTTGACCTCTCAAGTGATGAAAATTTCTTTGCTAGTACTATATCTGGAAATTTGACTTTAATTTTTTTTAATAATTTCAATTAATAAAATTATTAATGTGAGAATCTCAATGCACATTTAACAAAAATAAAATCAAATTCTTCAGAAGTTAACGTCTAATAGAATTACCGTATCTCCTATATACAATGATTCACATAATTGTTATCATCCATCATATATAGTAAAGATTTATTTGTGTAATTAAAAAATAATTGAATTAAGAAATTTTGTAAATTGAGGATATGAAAAAACTGAATTGATACAACATCAATGTGCTTTTCACGACTAGCAGTAAATGATAAGTCATAATTTTTGCATTTTTATCCACATAAATTTGTGTTTGTTATTTTTGTTATGGATGTCTTTGTGTATATATGTATTTATCATGCATTTAGATATGTTTTAAATACATATTAATTGCTTATTATAGTGACGGAAGAAGCGGGATCCAGCCTTGATGTGACAAAATTATTCAAGGCTATATGTCAAAACAACTGCCGTGATGTACAATTTTTTTTTTATGAAAACCCCGGGGCCCAAGATGCAGCACTTACTTCTACGGGCAAAACCACTCTCCATGTTGCTGCACTCTTTGGACTTGTGGATATAGTGCGGGAGTTGGTGCGTTCATTCCCACCAGATTACCTAGAAAAAAGGGATGATTTGGGCCAGACACCACTTATAATTGCTGCATATACTGGAGTTACTCCAGTTGCAGAATGCATGGTGAATAAAAACAGAGGGATACTTGGCATTCCAACACCAGATGGTAAATTACCTGTTTCAGTGGCTTTGGCTGCTGGTCATAAAGAAATGGCACATTTTCTCTATGATGAGACCCCATTGGATGATTTGAAACCAGATAGAGGTTGTCATGGTTCTCGGCTTCTCTTTTATTGCTTCAAGTCAGGAGATCTCGGTACGTAATAAAATTTAGTTAGCTGTAGATAATAAAGTTGTGGAACTTGTGGCCCTCTCTCTTGCTCTCTTTATGTCAATCTTTATCTTGATTGCATCTTCTATTATGAATATGATAAACAGGTATTGCTCTTAACTTGCTTCAAAATTATAGAGAATTGCTTTTTGAATTAGACGAAAACGGGTGGACCCCAATTGAGAATATTGCAAGCATGCCTTCAGCATTTCCCAGTGGAAGTCAACTCGTGTTTTGGAAACAATGGATTTACAACAGTCAGTAATTACAACTTTGAGATCTGCCTTTTGTTTATATACAAGAATGTTTCATTATGATGGTGAAAGTGCACTAAATTGCTATGTGAAAAAAACAAAGAAAGATTAGGGGTTTGGACAAGATAAGTTCATTTCCTGATTCTCTGGTTGAACATCTTTTCCAATAATCCCTGGTGCAGAAGGAAAAATATTGAATGTGTCTCTTAATTAATTAGGATTAAATAGGTGATTGAAATAATCTCTGAAAATATTGAATAATTTTATCATTTCTTCTTCTTTTATTTTCTTTTAATTTATTAATTTTAATGAAACTCTCTTTTCTTTGTTCCTTTGATTTCCTTTCTGTTAAAAGGTACATATATAGAACCAATCCCACGTCCAATCCCAGATCTTCATGTTCATGATGTGCTTGCGCCGACAGTTGAAATCGAAGATGGTACGTAAATTTGGAGAGAGAGAGAGAGTATACTAATCGCAAGCCCAATTTTTTAAGAGTAAAGATTTGGTACACCGTCGATTTTTATCCACCAGTGGTGTCCAGATCGTGCTACGTGGCAAACATTACATTATGTCTACCACGTGACACGATCTAGATATCGTTGGTGGACAAAAACTTGTCCACGGGAGGTGTACCATATAATTTTTTATTTTACAATAAATGTTGAAAAAAAGTCATCTCATCTAATACCCCATAATAAATAAATTATTATGAGTTAAAATTTCATCTGGGCTCACTTAATAGCGTATAATTTTCTTTTGGACAAACTAAACAAACTCTTAATAATAACATTCATCACTTTAGTCTGTGGTGAAATTTTAATTTTTAAATCTTTATCTATTCAATCTAATCTTATTTATTTATAAAATATAATTTTTAATAAAAAAAAAATTAAAATCTATATATAGAATGAATCCTTGGGCTAACACTTTCCTTGCAACAGGTCTAGTTAGTCTACTACAAAGGCTCGTCTCCTACATCTATAATTTGTTAGGTATATATGCTTTCTTCTAAAAAAAATTTACTTTTGAATTTCAAATTCTCTTACACTCAATTAACAAAAAGTTATATGAGTCAGGTCCAGTTAGTCTACTACGAAGGCTCATCCCCTACACCTATAATTTGTTAGGTATATATGCTTTCTTCTCAAAAAATTTTACTTTTAAATTTCAAATTCTCTAACACTCAACTAACAAAAAGTTATATGAGTTATACCAATATAGGAGGGAAGGAAATATACGAACTGAAGTTGCTCCATGCATATTCAGCTGAAATTATAAGACTAGTTTGTGACGAAGTATCTTCTTGGTCCCTGACATCCCAAGAAGTGAACATAGTTACAGATGTACTGTTTCGTGCAGCTAAAGAAGGGACTATTGAGTTTGTGGTTGAAGTATTAAAAGCAAAACCAAATTTAATTCAATTCATTCAAGGAAGCTTTATATTAGACACTTTCCTCTTTGCCGTTCAAAACCGTCAAGCTGCCGTTTTCAACTTCATCCATGGACTTCGCTTCAAGGATGCACTAGTAGCATATACAGATGACTCTGGAAATAGCTTGGTACATGTGGCAGGGATGCTTGCCCCTTCTTCCCAACTTAATCGAATCCCTGGTGCGGCATTACAAATGCAAAGAGAAGTGCAATGGTTCAAGGTTAGTAAAGCACATAAATTTTTTTTGTCTTCATCTCGTAAGTAAATATATAATTTATAAATATTAAATATTACATAAGGTAATAAGCTAATTATTTTTTGGTACCTTTGCAAACTGTATTTTAAAACAGTGCTTTTAAAGAAGAAAATGAAATTTTATAAGGCATCATTTTGAAATACAATGCCTTTAAAGACACCTGAATGCAATTAACTCTAAGATAATTAGGAGTCTCAAAAAGACTGAATATCTATATTTTGGTCCTCCAAAATTTTACCAATTCTCAAATTACTCTTTAAAAGATTTTTCTTATTTAGAGCCCCCATTTTTAACTACCCTTCCTACACCAAATTTGTTAACAAATTTAACAGTTCAGGGACTAGACTAGATGAATATTTAACAGTGAAGAACCAAAATGAAGACAGAATTTTTTTGAAAACTAACTTGAGAATTAATTGAGTCAAAATCTGAATAAAAATAACGTTTTAGTCAAACTGTAGTCAAATATAATATAAGGATCCATGCTTTGTATATATATATATATATATATATATATATATATATATATATATATATATATATATATATATATATATATATATATATATATATATATATATATATATATATATATAATGTGTGTATGTATGTATGTACACCATTGAAAAACTAATCAGCTTAAAATTTCAAACACCCAAAGAATAACAAATCTTACATCTATAAGAAAATTTTGGTGGCGACTAATATAGCAATCAATTATAAGAAAATCAATTAATTGGGAAACACAAATAGAAATGTTCAACAAAGAAAGTACCCAAAAAATAAAGAATATTTTTATTTTCTTTATCATACACACAACACATGGTGGAAGAAAATCAGTTTTATATTACTAAATTATTTGTTAATCAATAAAAATCCATATTCTGTAACTATTAATGTTGTAGAAGATTATAGTCATATATAGATGCAACAAATAAGATAAACGGCCAAAAGACAAATAAGACAAAATTTATCACGGTTTATAACTTTTAACTCTATGAAATACGTGCAGGAAGTAGAGAGCGTGGTACCTCGTGCACTTAGGGTATCTCACAATAATGATGGCAAGCAGCCTGAAGACATATTCAAAGAGAGCCACAAAGAGTTAAGGAAGGAAGGAGAGCAATGGATAAAAGGGACAGCATCTTCTTGTTCAGTTGTCAGTGCTCTAGTTGTCACCATGATGTTTACTGCAGCTTTTACTGTTCCAGGAGGAAACAATCAAGATTCTGGTTATCCAATATTTTTAGGAAAGAAGTCATTTATGGTTTTCATAATCTCAGATGCATTATCACTGTTCTCTTCAACAACTTCTGTGCTTATGTTTTTAGGAATCCTTACCTCACGCTATTTAGAAGAAGATTTCCTCAAATCCTTACCTAGAAAGCTGATTATAGGCCTGTCTTCACTTTTTATCTCCATTGCAACTATGATGATAGCCTTTTCTGCTACCATTCTCATCATGCTGGAGCATAGACACTCTTGGGCTCTTCTTCCTATTATTATGCTCGCTAGTGTTCCAGTAACTCTCTTTGTGCTGTTACAATTCCCTCTTCTTGTTCAGATGATTTATTTTACTTATGGTCCAAGCATCTTTCATAGGAATGTGGAGCCTTGGCCATGAAATAAATACGTAATTGAAATCCTACGATTTTTTTGTCAATTGAACAAGAAGTTCTTGCAAGTCATAAATACTTCTATGAGAAAAGAAAGGAGAGTGAGGTTAAAATAGAATAATTTTCCTTCACTCTACATATTTTGTCAATTAATATAGAACTTTCTTTTCAATTCTTGGGCCCCTAACGCTTCTCTTGCAATATAGAGGGATTAGTCTGCCGCCACCTACCATTTTTTGGGTATATATGCTAACTTCCTCCTATCGATTTGATTTTTTGTAAGTTTTCAATTCTCATACAGTTAATCGACAGAAAATTGGTATATATATTTGAGTTTTACACTTAAATAAATGACATAAATTTAATAAATTCAATTATTAGAATTGACACTTGATTAAACAGAACTCAATTGAAGTTAGTCCTACAAAGTTAGTAACCCAACAGAATATTTTGATAACAAAAAAAATTTTATTTTTGTATCACTTCTATTTTTTTATTTAGTTTTATTATTAGAACTAACAAAAATTAATAATTTAGAGCTTTTTATGTTATATGGTATGCTCAGCACGCTTCTACTCTTATGAAAAAAAAACCATCCGACCATCCATATTATTAATATATATGAATTAAAATACCATCATTCAATAATTTATAAAAGACATATATTTATTAAAAAATAAATGTTCAAAGACTGAAATAAAGTTTTATCCTAATAAAAAAATAAAGCCATATTATACTCAAACATTCATAAAATCGATGGAGATGTTCTTTTAAGAAAAATAGAAAAATAATTTATAAAATAAAAATCTCAATTTGGGAAGCAACATTTTCTACTTGGCTTATTAAGAAATAAAAAAGCAATGTATATAAAAAAAAATTAAATTACTTTTAATATAAAAAAAGTAAGAAAATAATTTTATTTTATTTTATTTTTAGGAGATGTTTATTTTTTATTTTTTTTTGGTACATTTACAAGGCTAAACGCCCAAAAAAAAAAAAACAACTTAAGAAACTACTCTAGGAGTAGAAACCCCTAACATATCACCAAGAAGTAAGACTCTTAAATCTCTAGGTGGCTCCATCACAATGCGCACCCCATAATCAAAATTAAGACTGTAATTAGCCAGCCAGTTTGCACATTTATTCCCCTCCCTGTAGGTATGAAGAAATTTTATTACCCAGTTTTGCTTCAGCTGTTTAACAATCCTCTTAAGCAATTTTGTTATGCCTTCCAATTCTTTGGTCATGTTATTAACCAACCAAACCAGAGCTTGCAAGTCGCTTTCAACTATTACTTGTCTGCATCCCTTTTCCCAGGCTATTTCAAGACCTGTATGAACTACCCATAACTCTGCGTTCATGGGATTGCACTCCCCAAGCTTCTGTGTGAAACCTGTGACCCAAGATCCATTGCTATTACGTATAAGCCCTCCACATCCAGCCATGCCAGATCTGCCTTTCACCGCACCATCCGTATTTAGTTTCACCCATCCATCAGGTGGGAACTTCCAGCTAACGTCAACTGTGGCCATTCTCATGTTATTCTGCATCTCAATTTTGTTAACTCTAACAATTTCCTCCACATCTCTTCTGATTATCACTTCCGGTTGCTGAGGTACTTGTGCCCCTTCTTCAAATAAAGACATGTTTCTCCATAGCCATAGCCACCAGCAAATCACTCCAAACGTGATACTCCATATTTGATTCCCTTGATGTCCCAAGTCCTCCTTTAGGTTTCTCTGGATCCACTCCCTCTGACTTAGCGAGTAAAAGGACATCGTATGAATTGGGTTTAGAAAAGCCTGCCATATACGTGAAGCCCATTGGCAATCCCTCATAACATGCATGGTGTTTTCTATAGCCAAGGGACACCTATGACAGTATTCCTCAGTTTGTTTCCATCTACTACACCTTTTTTTTGTAAGGATCCTATCTCTCGTTATCTGCCAAAGGAAAACCTGCATTCTACGTGGTCTTTTCCATTGCCATATGAGATCCCATATCTCATCCTTAAGGGTTATATCGAACCTGCACAAATGGATATACATGCTTTTAACGGTGACAAAACCTTTTGGGTCTAACTTCCAGGCTATCATATCTTCTCCATCCTGTTCATGAGGTGGTAAAGCAGCGTGCAGTAAAGGCAACTTGTTCTGATTCAAAATCTGATTAAGTTTCTCAAAATCCCATCCTCCAATATCATTTACATATTCAAAAACAAATTTGCCACTTTCTGTCTCTGATATTTGATCTAAACATTCTACAATGAGTGCATCTCTTCCTTCTAACCATGCATCATGCCAAAAATATACTGTTTGCCCGTCCCCTAAGTTCCATCTACAATTCTGTGTGAGGGAAGGCCACAATCGTACCATGTTCTTCCACAAAGGCGAGTCTGAAGTTTTTGCACTACTTCTGCGTGAAAGATCCATTCTACATCCATATTTTCCAATCAACACCTTGGCCCAAAGTGTATCCTTTTGCGTGAGAATTCCCCAGCCCGTTTTACACAACAATGCATCATTCATTTCCTCCAACCTTTTTATACCCAATCCCCCTAACTTTCTTGGAAGACATACATCTTTCCACGCCACTGGATGCCATTTCCTTCTGTTATCCGTTGATCCCCATAGAAAATCCCATTGTAATCTCTCTATCTCCTGACATGTCTTTTTCGAAAGTTTACTATGCTGCATATGGAAAATGGGCATGGTAGAAGTAACAGACTCCACTAGCGTCATCCGCCCAGCTAACGACAAGCATTGCTTTTTCCATCCATTCAACTTCCTTTGGATTTTCTCTATAATATGTTTGCAGGATTGTATGGGTCTCCTGCCATTCTCAATAAAAGACCCTAAATATCTTCCCAAATTATCTACTTTTTTAAATCCATTCCTATTAATAATGTCTTCTTTCTTTCTCATGCTCATATTTCTGGAGAAGTATATGCATGTTTTTTCTATGCTTATTTTTTGCCCTGATGCTTCAGCAAAACTATTTAAGCACTGCATAATACAATCAAGTTGCTCTTCATTAGCTTCTGCAAATAACAATAGGTCATCCGCAAACATCAAGTGTGAAATGATAGGCCCATTTCTTCCTTTTTTAATTGGACTCCACTTTCTATCATCCACTGCATCAGCTACCATATGTGATAGTTTATCCATACATAAAACAAATAAATAAGGAGATAAAAGATCCCCTTGTCTAAGGCCTTTAGAAGGTTGAAAAGTCTCTATTTTAGCCCCATTTCATAACACCGGAGTGGAAGTGGATGAGATGCATTCCATCACCAGCTTTATAAAAACATTTCCACATCCTATTTCTTGTAAAACTCTCTCCACAAAACTCCAGCTTAATCTATCATAAGCCTTCTCAAGATCAATTTTAATAGCCATGAAACTCTTTTTACCTCTCATTCTATTCATTGAATGAGCTAGCTCTCTAACAATTATAATATTATCTTGGATATTCCTTCCTGGCACAAAACTGGCTTGGTATGGCGATACTACCTTCTTTAGGATAGGTTTAAGCCTATTAACCAACATTTTAGTGATTCCTTTATATATCACATTACAGAGAGAGATAGGCCTCATCTGATTAATAAATTCTAGTTTTTCAACTTTAGGAATTAAAACTAAGAGAGTATTATTTACCTCTTTCACTAACCGGGGATTGTTCCAAACTTCTTTAATGAATTTGCAGACACTATACCCTACAATGCTCCAATTCTTATGATAGAACATCGTAGGGAAGCCATCATCTCCAAGTGCTTTAAGACCTCCGATATTAAAGATTGCCATTTTGATTTCTTCTTCCTCAAAAGGAGTGTTTAATCTCTCCAGCATGTCTCTATCAAGCTGACCCCAACTGCATCGAGTAATATGCCATGGTCTTTGGTTTATTTCTTCTAAGAAAAGTGTTTTGAAAAAGGAGGTGACCATCTGAATAATATGATTCTTATCTTCCACCCACAAGCCATTTCCGTCTCTAATCATAACAATTATATTTCTCTGTCTGCGGATGATTGTTTTAGTATGGTAATATCTTGTGTTTCTATCCCGACTCTGAATCCATTCCCCTCTAGATTTTTGATGCCATAGCATTTCTTCTTGCATCAGTATCTCATCAAGCTCTTTCCTAAGAATACTTTCCAGATTCTCCAAAAAAGGATTCCTACCATAGCTTCTTGCTTTCTAAATTCCCCCTATCCTATTGAAGTCTTCGTTTCTTATAATGAATATTGCCAAATTTGTCTTTATTCCATTGCAAAATTGGACTCTGCAACTCCTTCAGCATCTTATGAGGTTCAGCATTATCAACCCAAACTGATTTAATTAGATCTATGAATTCTGCATGAGATTGCCACATAGCCTCAAACCTGAAAGGTCTTAACCTACCTTCATTAAATGTATTTTCCGTAGATATTAAAAGAGGATGATGGTTTGAGTGTACTCGGGGAAGCACTCTAACTGAAGCATCAACAAATTGAGTTAGCCATATATTGTTACACAAGGTCCGATCCAATCTTTTAAACACCCTCTCTCTCCCTTCCCATAATGGTCCCCTCCAAGTAAAGAAATGGCCATCTGCCCCCATGTCAATAAGGCCAGCTTGTTGAATCCAACTAGAGAAGGTTCGACATCTGGTCATACTAGCTCCTGCGCCTCCTTTTTGTTCATTTGGGCTAGCTATCTCATTGAAGTCTCCTGCTATCAGCCATGGCCCAGAAATATTTAGTGCTAAGTTGACAAGATTTGCCCACAACTCTCTTCTACCCTACTCTTGAGGGCACCCATAAACAACCGTAAAGGCCCAAGGATTCTTCTCTTGCTCTTTAACTGCAAATGTGATGTATTGGTCTGTTTTATTTATGATGGATAAATCCTCTAGGTTATCTTTCCACATTACCCATATTCCTCCTGCAAAGCCTCTAGCTTCCACTAACTCAAACTATCTAAAACCCAGCTTCTGAATAGTTCTCCTCGCTTTGTTCCCACTTATTCTGGGTTCCATTAAAGCCACCACCTCTAGTCTATATTGACGCATAAGTTCACGAAACCCATTCCCAAAATCTCTTTCAGCAGCACCTCTACAGTTCCATACAATGCTCTTCATAAAAAACACTCTGGAAAAAAAAGGGACCCTACTACCTACTACCTTTACAGATAGTCTTATGACTCTTGCATGGGATCCAATAGGTATGGACCCCCATCCTCCATTCCTTATTTTCCTCTCTCAATGACAGTATTAGCTTCTGTTAACCTTCCATTTATATCTGGGGGAACTACTTTAAATTTATTGTAGTCTCCTATCTCCCCTAGGTAGACATCGTGTTCATTAGGGTTCGGGTTGACTGTGTCTTCTGCATGGGGTGTGTTGCTGTCATTATATCTCTGCATGGGAAATGAAAGATGCCCTTTCTTTGCTATTGTATCATTATAAATACGTGTGTAACTTGCTTCCGTATCCTTACTTTTTTTCCTTATATCTGCATCTAGGTTTTGAATCTGTAGGTTTTGGACCATGACCGTATGATTTACAGGCATATGGCTCTTTCCTTTTCTTCTAGCATTAACAATTCCCTTTGTCTTCGTCTTTTCTTGACGGCCTTTTGAGCCAACCTCCCAATCTGAGACCGTGCTTGTTATATCAGTTAGACCTCTTATATCCTCCTCTTGTTATATCAGTTAGACCTCTTATATCCTCCTCTGATTCCCCTTCAACATCTCTTCCTAGAATCTCATATCTTGTACCTATCTGATTATTCTGTTGCTGTGATTCCGCAGCTCCTCTCCGTGATTCATTCTTGCTATCTTTGTCCTGGTTCAGTTTGCTCTTCCTGGGTCGTCGGAGTCTCCGCACCACCTTCCACGGTCCATACTCTGCGGCTGCCAGAACTTGTTCATTGATAACAGCCTCCATAATAGTCCCCAAAGTATTTTTCTGGATCAACTCCCTCCCTTCACAATGCATGTTAGCTCCTTCCTCTTCTCCTTTCTTCTCCATTGGCTTACATCTATTAGTATCTTTTTTCGGGCATCTATCTTTATCATGCCCATAACTCCCGCATGCAAAACAAACAAAATGTATACCTTCATATTCAATTGTTTTCTTCTCACCGTGAATACTATATTGAGCCAAAAGAGGTTTTGTAAGGTCTAACTCAACACATATACGAGCATAATTTCCTCTGGATTGTGTGGCCGTAGCTACATCCACTTTCAGCGTTTTCCCAATTAAGTTTCCCAAATTGAACAAAAATTTCTTATCATAGTACTCAATGGATAGGTCTGGAAACCTGACCCATGCTGAGATTGTTTCAATTTGAGCCACCTTGGGATTAAAATTTAGGTGCCAAGTCTTTACTGATAGATAATGCTCTAGAATTATCCACGGACCTTCCATCAAAGCAAATTCGTAATCTGCGTACGTTTGAAACTTGGCAAGAAAGTAGTTATTTCCCACGTCTATTAACTTGAGATTCCCCGTTCTTGGCCACAACTGTGTCAGTTTCTTGTGTAAGTAATTATACCCCACATTCTTTCCCAGGAGTTTTATTATGAGTGTCTTCTTGAAGGGTTTACTCAACCTCTCCTTCTCCTTCTCTGTGAATACGTAATTAGAGCATGAGCTCCCTTTGTTTTCTATTTTAATCCCACTCTCTACATCAAGAATGGATTTAAATGCAATATCGATATCTTGCACGCTTCGAACAGATTCATCTCTTTCATTCTATACTTCCTCATCTGAAAAAACCTGATCTCGCATCAAAAGTTCTTTGTAAGATAGTTTAGGGTTTCTATCTGCATCCTCTTCATTAGCCATTTGCATCCAGTCTTCACACCTTTCTTTCATGGACACAGACCCCGTAAAGCCTTGATCGTCTTTTCTAGTTTTCTTCATATTCTGATGAAGGGTATTTGCCTCCTCCGCCATTGGTGTTTCTCCGTTCCCCTCACTCTTATCGTTCACCTCAACCATTTGTTTTTTATAAAATATTTTTTAAATATTTAAATTAAATTAAAAAATATTTTTTTACTTTAAAATAAAATTATAAAAAGTAGGATAATAAGTAAAAAAAAAGATTTATGACCTTATATTTTTAGTTTTAACTGATATATATGTATATAAAATAAAGAATAGATACATTTGCTCTGATTCCAAAGACAGATGCAACCGATTATCAGATTGCAAGCATCGCTTTTATCTCTGGAATCAAGATCTGAAATTGTAATCACTCCTCAAAAGTCCCTTTTGGTTTCCTCCCAAGTTTTTCCAAAAAATGGTGTTGAGCGGTGAGGTGAGATTGATTGAGGCTCCGAAAGCTGCAGAGTGTAGAGCACTGGGATTGCTCTCCCTTTTAACTTTTTCTGGTTGTGGATGAAGACGTGGAACGCAGAGGCAGAGAATGAAGACGGAAGTGGAACGCAGAAGCGATGTGGACGAAGATGGAAGATGTGTGGGAAGACCGGTTTGGAAGAGTGGCTCTACTTTCTGGAAGAAATGGATAAAGATATGGAACGTAGAGGCAGAGAATGTGACAGAGTGGAACGCAACAGCAGAAGAACTAGAAGCAAATGGGGGCGGTGCAAAAGGGGCTCTACTTAGCAAGATAGAAGCTCGGAGGTAGAAATGGGGTTATGGGGAGGAAATATCAGATTCCCTGGGTTATGTAATGGAATGGATTTTCCTGCGTTGGATGGAATAGAGCATTCCATGGAATGCTCTATTCCATTCATTCTTCCCAACCAAACAAGGCAATCTCAAATTCCATCTCCTATTCTTTTTCTATTCCACCATACCAATGCCCTTAGACACTTGGTTGGACCTTCGATGAAGAGTGAGTGAATCGACCTAAGTTGGAAAATGCATTACCGGGTTCGAGCTATATCTTCTGATTTTGCTGGAAATCCTCCCCAATCTTGCATGTCAAAATATCTATCTTCGTGGGTGTGTGTGTGTATGTATATATAAGAATTTTCTGAGCGATATCGTTGTCTATGATGCTGGTACACGTTTATGTTTTTCCCTTCTTCATGTAGTAGAAATGAACTTTGCATCAATCCGTGGGGTTTAAAGATGGTATAAGGCATTTGTGCATTTTGCATCTGAGTGTGCCCCTCATCCCACCCCAACAAAATAAATAGATTACCTAATTATTGAGCACATTATATTCACAGAATGAGTTATTTTGTTGATAATTATCATTTGTAAATTATAAGATTTAGTGGGTAGGTTCTTAAAGCAAAAGTTTGAATTTTGAAAAATAGTGGAATCCTTGAAATTATAAAACCTGTTATTGGAAAAATGATGCAAACGCAAATAAATGATGAGAGAAGAGCACTAGAGAACGATTTGTTGCCAACTAGAAAATTCTCTCAAAACCAGATGCAGTAGCCCTCACCTACCTTTAAACAAATTACAAATCAAGGAGACCAGGAAAGCATAAATCTGAGATATATCCTAGGGTTCCTATTCCTTTTTGTTATTTTCGGCTCTCTATTATCCTCTTTTTGATACTATCTTTTCGTGAATAATCTTTTTTCCATATTAAAAATACCTTAAAGAAAATTTCTAAAATGGTCTGGGTTTGTAAAATATGACAACAGAATCTAAAGTTCTCTTTCATATTGAAAGGGAAGGGGGCATAGAATGATCAGAGACTTAAGGAACTGTTCAACTATATTTTGGGGGAGGCAACATTTCATATTTTTATAATTATGTCTTAAAATATGGCATTTTTTTTTAATTTTTTGGATGTTTTGGGGCTGGTGATTTACCCTACTAATTAAAGATCTGCCTCTGCAATATGTAAAAATATTAGACATAAATTACGATGGTCTGAAAAGGTGAGAAGTTAAAGACAATCTAGTGGGGATGGGGAAGGAAAGCAAAAAAAATGACATTGGTGGAATGGAAGTATAAACAAGATGGTTGCATTTGGTGGAAGGTTGGTGGTGCATAGATAAGTAAAAATGGGTGGAATTATGTTATATCAGAAATGTGATAAGTTCTAGAAAAGGTAAAAATATGTACAAAGTAACATGTTTGCTTTTTTCTTTTAGTTAAATTTTTCATGACAGGCAGACAAAAAAGTTAGGTGGATTGGAGGGTATGGGGGGAGGGGGGTTCACATAATGAAGAAATGTTATAGATGAAATTTTGGGAATTTTAATAGTTTGACAGAGAGGCTTATTTATTTAATTATTCAGAGGCCAAGCTATGGTTTCAGCTTGAATGCACAGGAAGTGGGACGGATGGCCAAGTTGGTCCCAGCCCTCGGGCATTCCATGTTGCTTTTCCATTGATTCTTACATGTTCATCTTTGTTGACCGTTTCCCGGGTAAAAGGTTTGTGCAATCAATGTGTTTGTCTGGTCCATCTGCATGCTGATGTGTTTTATTTTATTTTTGCTTTATATTTCCATAAAATTGGCTTCTCATAACAACTGGATTTAGAGGTTGGGGGACTTTTGGGTCCTCAATACTGATATTGCATTTTGTACTTTTTTTGAGCTACTGTTTTGTGATAACTTATGGTGCTCTGAGAAATGATATATTAGGGATTAATACTTTTCTGTTGTCACTTTTCTTGACATGCTGGCACTTTGAATAAAACCATGCTGTTCCAGACATATGGCAGTGGTCTGAACTAACCAGTTTTGATGACTTACCTTCATCATGAGATCTTGCTGCAGCTTCTGCACTTGGAAACTGAAAAATTGTTATATGAGATTTATCATATTTGATTGGACTCATCATTCTGCAGTAGGATTTAATTGACATAATGTTGTAAGGTGGATTTAATTTGATGCAAGGTATGGTGGATGGGATGGGAAAAAGTGGTTATTAGGTGTTTATGTCTTGGACACTAGTATTTTCCTGAGACTTCTTAAACATAATAATATTTCTCTATTGAAATATAATTTTGTCCACTATTCCAACAAATATCCCGTAACATGATCTTTTTCCTATACTAGTATCACTTGAGTGGATGGAATTCTCAAGAACTGGAACATTTGCCACCTCCTAGATGTGGGCATACCATCACAATGGTTGAAAAACGATTGCTTCTTTATGGTGGCATAGGTTTTCTTCATTTAAGAATTGGGTTGCTTGAATGATTTTCTTTTATAAGTTCTTTTTGACACTTAATCTTTACTTGACAACTGCCATATGGGTCAAAAGTACATTATAATGTCGTTATTTCCTTATTTTGTTTTGCATTCCTCAGTTGTTCCTTCTATTTATCTATTGTGAACTTGCTCTATATAGATAGTGTGCTTCAATATTAAAATAACATGTTCTTGCAGAAGAATGTCTTGTTCCTAAGTATGGCCATTTTGCACAGTTTTTTCGGTACACTTCATCATTGGCACTATTTTTTTCTTAGTTACGAGTGAGGAGCATGACCTATAAAGTTCAGATTGGCACAATAATCATAAAGTTAATTTTCAAAACACAGTCTCGTTAGTGAAATAGAGATTTCAACTTTGAGCTGTCAGTTAAGTTATTTATATGCAAAGATACTGTACCTTGGTTTTTAGATATCTTACAATTGACCCCACTCTTGACAACTCTCAATTTTTTGAGAGTCCTTGCATTAGGTGTCATCTGATTTGAAAGAGATCTTTGGTCATTATGCTATTAGTCCATTACAATTTTAATAAAGCAACACAATTTTTGGAGTGATCAGATATATTTACTTGCATCCTCATTTCATTTAGGATATCTTCTGCTTAAATATTATCAGCTTGTACTAGTGCTTTTTCCCTACTATAATAGGAGGAGGTGGACCAATTATGGGTGACTAATGGGCTTTGAAGGGCCTTATTGATGAAGGTTTGTATTTTGATCCCTTGATTTATATCCATCATGCATACTGCTGTTTATTCAGTTACTGTTTGCAAGTTGTAAGTTGCAGTGTAAATATGCAATTTGGGGTTTGTGGAGAAAACTGGGTGCCTCCTAACTCTATGGAGGTTTTTTTTACTATAAAGTTTAATGGGTTTGGAAGGAGAAGAGGCTAAGGTTTTGTCATTTTGTGTATCTGTGCTGTTTTGTAATTCTGTGGTGTGTTTGGTTGGAAAGGAATGTGCAAATTTTTCAAGTTTTTTCGATGTCTTTAGATATGTTATGGGAAAGGATAAGATTCTTGGCTTCTCTTGGTGTTCGGCTCATGGTCTCTTTAAGGGGGTCACCATTTCATATTTGCAAAGAGATTGGGCTACTGTTTTGTGCATGTTTTTCTTTGAGTTTTTTTCTGTTTTGTGTAATTGTAATGTTCTCTTTCAGTACTTTTCTTGTGGAGGACAACTTATCCTCCATTCCTCCTCTCTTTGTATTTCTTTCCTTTGTTAATGAATTTCTTTTTCTATTAAAAAAAGAATTCTCTCATGAGATTTGTCATTTCTATTATGGCAGTCTTCTTTTTCTTCAGATGCATATACAGCAATTGAAGTCTACTGCAATACAAGATATTTCTTCATTTTTATTTAAAGACAGGTGAACTGGACATATATAGTCTATTGCTTTCTTTTTTTGGGGTAAGGAGGGAAATGGCAAAGTGGGATTGAGTGGACATATTGTTCATTCTTCCATATTCTGACTACTTTTTCAGTTTAAATTTGGTAGCATTCTGATATTGATATGGGCTTCATTCTGATATTGGCCTTTTTTCTTTAATCATTATCATTATTTATAAAAATTTAAGGATAAACAGGTTGGTATCATAGAAAGAAATCCTACAGTGAGTTGATAAGGTGTAAAATCAGTTGGTATAAAAACTGAAGCTGGATGGTTTGATTTGACTGCACAATGAAAAGAAAAAGATGCCTCAATTTTATAATCTGTATCTCAGATACAGACAATCTTTTATACATGTATATCTCAATTTCTAATAAAGAAATATTATTTGTGATTTTGCGCACAATGTTTAGTTCTTGGTGCTACTTTATTCTGTTGGATTACATATTAATAGTTTGTATTTGTTGTGGGAGAAAGAGAATGAAGCATCAGGGTGGACTCAATTAAAGCTTCTAGTTCAAACTCCTCCCTGTTGTGGTCATACAGTTACATCTGGAGGACACTACGTAAACGCATCTCCACGACCATTCTCTATTTTAGTTGCTAGGGAGTTGGTTATTATGTGCTTCAATTTGCCAGACTCCTTCAAGATTTAGTTTTCCTTTACTGTGTTTCATGTCTATCTTAGCTTCATTTATTTTCTTTTTATTTTCTTTGTTACAATTTAAGAGTTTGCCCAGTTATGCATCTTAAAGTTTGGCTGATTAGAAAGTAGTTTAAATTTATCAGCTGGAATCCAAATACCAATATTTGACCTAAGATTATAAATATAAAAAATGCATACATTACATAACTGTTGTTGCTGTCATCAACTTGTCACTGATGCTGTGTGTTTGCTATCCCCCTTCATTTCTGGTTTAAGATTTAATCCTGTCAGCAATTTAACTTGAATGCTTATTATTTATTTATTTATTTACTTATATTCATTTTGGGGGGCTTTGCAGCTGTCTATGTTTGGAGGGCATGGAACTGGTGGGTGGTTGGGTGGATATGATATCTATTATAACGATTGCATTATTTTAGACAGAGGTGAGAACTTACTTCCCGTCTTTCTGGCTTCTTTTTGGTGCTCTGCTTATGGTTGGTTTAAGGGGATTTCTGTTTTATTTGTGCAGAAAGTTTTGTTCGTTTTTCTCCCTTTTTAACAAATTTTCTTCTTCTGTAAAAATAAAAATAAAATAAAATAAAAGCAGATGTACTCATCATAACCATTGTGTTAAGAATAATTATAATTGTTTTGTCTTTGTATATTCATTCTTTTCTCCCTTTGGTTTACAATTTTCAAATCCTCTCTCCAAATATTTTTAATTTTCAGAAACTTTGATTTGTATCTCCAAACATTTTTGGAAAATTTCACTTAAATCTTTCACTTCTGTGTCATTCATTTTTAAATCCGTTATCTCCCAAATATTTGTATTTTCAGAAACTGACCAGGATATCTAATTTTTTGGAAGTTTCTCTTCAATATTTGGTTTTGGCGAATGTGCTCATTTTTAAAAAGCAGTTTCCGAAAAGTTTTAATGTTGAGCAATTTCTTCCTTCCCTAGTTTGAAATTCTCAAATTCTCTCTCTCTTAAATTTTTTTTTTCAGAAACTCTGATTTGAATCTCCAAACTCTTTTCGAAAATGTCAGTTGATTCTTTCAATATTTTTTTTTTAATAATCATTCACTTTTAAACTCATTATCCCTCAAATATTTGTATTTTCAGAAACTGACTTGGAATCTCATTTTTGAAAGTTTCTCTTCAATATTTGAATTTTGAAGAGAAACAGCCTCTTTGCTTACAGGGACAAGACTGAGTACATCTACCCTCCCCAGACCCCACCAGATAGGAGTCTCGTGCACTGGACCGCCCTTTTTATAAATGAGCTCGCGGTTTGATAGATGTTTTCAAGAAGTTCTTATTTTGAGTAATTTCTTTCTCCTAGGGTTTAAAATTTTGAAATCCTTTTTCTCCCCAAAAAAAATTTTATTTTTCCAATCCTCTGATATGTACCTCCAATCAATTTTTGAAAAAGTCGACCTTTTACTTTTGTGGGAGATTCGTTCATTTTAAAACCCATTATCTCCCAAATATTTGTATTTTCAGAAAATGACTTGGATATCTATTTTTTCGGAAGTTTTTCTTCAATCTTTGGTATTTGCATGTGCACTAATGTTTAATAATTTTATAAACGAGCTCGTTGTTTAAAAGAAGTTTCCAAGAACTAATTTTGAGCAATTTATTCCTTCTCTAGTTTAGAATTTTCAAATTCTCTGTCTCTTAAATATTTTTATTTTTCAGAAACTGATTAATCTGTATCTCCAAACTCTTTTCGAAAATGTCACTTGAGTCTTTTTTTTTTTTTTTTTGAGAATCATTCATTTTTTAACTCATTATCCCCCAAATATTTGTATTTTCAAAAACGGATTTGGAATCTCATTTTTGTAAATTTTTGTATTTTGTGTGCAACTACAAATGAGCTCGTTGTTTCATAGATATTTTCAAGAAGTTCTTATTTTGAGTAATTTCTTTCTCGTAGTGTTTAAATTTTTCAAATCCTTTCTCCCCAAAAATTTGTATTTTTCTAATCATCTGATGTGTATCTCTAATCATTTTTTGAAAAAGTCGCTAGAACCTTTTACATTTGCGGGAGAATCATTCTTTTTTTTTTTGTGACAACTAAGGTATTCACTGTCGAATACAGTGACTAATCACCTCGCTCATTGTAAACACCTCGATGGGTGAAACAACTAGCCTAAGGATTTAAGGCTGATGTATTCCCAAAGACAAAGATTGAACCCTTGACCTTTGGTTAAGGGTAGATGAGCTCCTTCTGCTCAACCACACCCTCTCCCCCCCCCCCCCCCAGTTCGCTCAACCACACCCTCCAGTTAAAATCATTCATTTTAAAACCCATTATCTCCCGATTTTTCGATGGATATCCAATTTGTTTTTTTTTGGGAGGAAATTTTCTCTTCAATATTTGGTTTTTGCGTGTGCCTCACTTTCCAACAGTCTTATAAATGAGCACATTGTTTCAAAATTCGAGAAGTTCTTATTTTTAGTCATTCTTTTCTCCTCAAACTTAACAATTTTCAAATTCTCTCGCTCCCACTTATTTTTATTTTTCAGAAGCTCTCATTTGTATATCAGAACTTTCCTTTCGAAAGTGTCACTTGAATGCTCTATGAGCATCATTCGTTTATAAATTCATTATCTCCCAAGTATTCGTATTATCAGATATTGATGTGGATTTTAGAAAATTTCTCTTCAATCTTTGTTTTTCGTGTGCCCGTCACTTTTCAACAGTTCTAAAAATAAGTCATTATTTCAGAACGCTTTTCCAAAAAATTTTATTCTGAGTAATTTCATTCTCCTCGAGTTTACAGTTTTCAAATCCTTTCTCTCTCTTTTTTTCTGGGACTGGCTTCAAATCCTTTCTCTCCTGATTTGTATTTCCAATTTTTTTTTAAAAAATATCTCTTGAACCATTTACTTCTGTGTGAGCATCATTCATATTTGAACCATTTACTTTTGGTTTTTTGAATGTGTCTCACTTTTCAACAGTCTTACAAAGGAGCTCGTTTTTTTTAAAACTGTTTCCGTGAAGTTCTTATTTTGATAAATTTTTTATCCCCAAACTTACAATTTTCAATTTTCCACGCTTTCAATTATTTTTATTTTTCAAAAACTTTCATTTGTATCTCTCAACTGTTTTCGAAAATATCACTTGAATATCACTTAAATTAAGGTTGGGTCAAATTGATGCTCAGATTTTGAATATTTTTCTTTTGGTATATGGTCATTTTTCAGAAAGTCCTAAATTTGAATAAAATAAATAAATAAATAAAAGGTCTTATAGACTTTGTTGCCTTATTTAATAATTTAGTAGTGAAAGTGAACATATAAATATTAGACATAAATATTTGAATCTAAATTGTTTAATTTCTAAATGAAAACAGTCAATAAAAATTATTGTTAATTTTCTTGTTGTGGGAATGGCGGTTCAAATTCTTATTTTGGTCTTTAAAGATATTTTCTTTTTCAGTTTGGTTAACTACTCTTAAAAATTCATCTTATTTATTAGTGAATCATTAATTTTATTAAAAACAAGTCATGTCATCAAATAGGTTAACCAAATAAAAATAAAATTATCATAAGAACTAACTTGAGAATTAATCAATATATGAAAGATTAATATTTTTGTAATCACAGCTCAATGAAAATATTAATTAAGAGGAATGATTATTGTATGGAATATGAACGACGTTTCTCTAAGTCTTAAGGTCGTTTGCTCTTTTGTTTGTCACCATCACTCTCACAAGTTTTGGTGTTCCCCTTTCCCTTTGTATCAATTTCATTTTAATTTTTTTTATAGTATTGCACGGTACATAAAAGTCGCATAAGGTTTTCAAAGGGGACGAAATATCTTGTTTTATTGACTTTATCAATCCTATAATTTATATCTTATTTTATTTTATTTAATTTTCGGTGAAATTTTATCATTGGCAAAATTTGTCAACAAGAAAAATAACGTTACACTTAAAACCTTGTAAAATTCATCTTTACATTAATTAATTTGTGTGCTTTTTTATATCATATAAAATTTAAGGTGAGAGGAAATTATTTCATTTCAAAGTTAGAGTATATTACAAGTCTCAGTGAGAGCTTACAGTAATATTTTCATATGGCATGCTATGAGAAATTGATAGTGAAAAGAATTGAATCCATACTATATGAGTGAAGTGTTTTGATCTTTACCAATTGAATCAACCCCTATTGGCTATATTTTTTTCTTTTTATGACTAAATATATAGTTGAGAATAGGCCAGTTTAAAATAATTAATCAAAATGCCCGTAACATATTTAAGATTTTAGAAAGATAAATAGAGATATAGTCTAAAAAAAATTCTGTAAAGATTATCTCCATAAAAAGGAATTACTCAATTTATTTCTATATAGAAAAAGAATTTTTTTGGACAAAAATTGACTGCCAAATGAGATATTTGATAAAAGAAGTAAATTTGAACCTTACACATTAGTTGAGCAAGCCGTGTGTACATTATTTTGATTTGATTGTGTTGAAGAGCAATTAGTAATAAACAAATTAAAATGTCATATTGGTTATAAAAAAAAATGTCATATTGGTTAATGTAAATGATATGATATCTTAAAGGTATATGATATGCAATTATTATTCCATGGATATAAGCAAATTCCAGATATTAAAAATCAAGATTTGTATTTTAAAAAAAATTCAAGATTTTAAAACAATTTCAAGCATGATTGACCACTAAAATAGCTCTTTTGGCAAAAATCTAATTCTTTATCCAGAATTATGTGGAATGGTCTTTAGAAACGAGAATTTGAATTAAAATTCTATATAGAATTAAATAAACAAAAAAATTTGTTTTAATAGTATAAATACTTATACAATTAAATAATTTATACAATACTATCACATGATATTTATATCATCAAGGAATGACCTTTTTTTCAATTATAATTATTTAATGAAAGTTTTGAAAAGAAAAATGACCTTTTTTCTAAATTACAATTGTTTAATGAAAATTTGGAAAAAGAATTAAAATAAAATGTACAAAGCGGTTGTGTTTTCTCTGTTCTGTCTCTCTCTTATGCCCTAACCGTCCCTCTCTCCCTCCAAAATCCCTCGTTCTCAGCTCCTCTTCATTGTGCTGTCTCCTTCGTAACCTGGGAATATGCATAATTATGGAAGAGCTTTGGGGGATTGGGAGTGCTAGCTCTTTCAGTGGCTTGGGACAAAGGCTTCCGACGAATTTTCACAGAAGCTGACTTAGAATTCATAGTAGCTGTTGATTTGATTTGGCTCTTCAAGGTGTCACGAAAATTACCCTCGTTCTAGATGGATATAGACGGCGAGAAGCGAATAGAACCATGGATTCAGGGTGGATGGTTTTGCACTTGCTTTGCAAATTGGGTTGTATGTGTTTGTTTTCTCATACTCCTATTGGTTGTGGTAGTGTGGTTTTGGACTATCTTCGTGGTGTCATACACCCGGGCAGAGGGTTTCGTGATGTGTTTCGAGCCTGCCCATCATCCAGATTTCTAATTCGCTTATCAAGATTGAGTGGGAAAGGCACTACCCACTTTCAGATTTCAGAGTTTTCACGGATAGAGCCATCGGCTCACTAGGCCCTCACCACTCCATTCCAGTACGTTGATTTGGGTCCTTCTCCCACTCCCTCTTTTTCTGTTTTTTCGGTTGCTGTAACTTTTGGGATTTTATGGTACTTGTTTGTTACCCACCATATGTATTATGATTTGGTTGATGTTTTTGGACGTGTTACTGGATTGGCAATTTGGTATCATTATTGTAGAGTTATCTATAATAAAAGAGAATGTTTAGTTTCTTACTGAAGAGGTGTTGTTTTCTTTATTTTCTTTAGGCAATTGGCATGGAAGTCCATTTGTGTATATTGTTTAAACTTTGAGATAACAGAATAAATATATGGGATAAGATTTATTGATTCACTGGTAACTATGGTGATTCATATCATTATTGGCAAACTATATAGGTAGATTATTTAACGTTAGATAAGTTTCTGTTAATTTTCTTTATAATTTATTATCTGCAATAATGATTTAAAATGGTTATTATATCAATTTATTACTGGCATATGCTTGCGATAGTTTTCTTTCGATCAAATTGATAACGCTAGGTTTTCAATATGTGTGTGTGAGTGGATGATGCTTTTTATTGGCTGCAGTTGAAGGAATTTAAAACTAACCTGATCGTTGAAGCTATATAATGCCTTAAAAAATGCATCCTTCATTAGCAGTAAATTATGTTGGGTTTTTAGGATAACAGGCGAAACTTCAGTTTACCACTATGTGGTCTACTCTTGATGACTTGCTTTTCTTTGCTATTTTTGTATGTTTTTTGACATATGCATTTATTCACATGCAGGTTCTACCTTATGACCAACTGATGCACGAGTTAGATGTGACAAATGTACACGAACTTAAGTATTTTGATTACTTCATGTATGCAGTGAGTATCATTCTTTCCTGAGGGGAAGTTGCCTTTTAAATATCCTAAATTTAATGGCATGTGAATTTACCTTTTCGTTCTGATAATTAGAAATGTCTTTTATTTGGATACATACCATTAGGATTAGGGGAAAATGCATTTTGTCACCCTAATCTATGGGTGCAATTGCAGTTTTCCCCCTTTTCTTTTAATTTGGGCAATGTCCCCCCCATTCTTTATTTTTGTGGTAATCTCTCCCCTTCCATCTATTTTTATTCTTAAATATAATATTTAAATACTTAAAATGTCTTAATTATCCCTCAAATTTTTTTAAAAAATTATTTTTTGTATTTTTAAAAATACTCTATTTTAACAAAATATTTTTGAAGAGTAATTAAGATATTTCAAATATTTAAATATTATAATTAAGACATTTTAATAATCTAAAATATGTTGAGAAATGATTTTTTGTTAAAATAAAGTATTTTTAAAATACGAAAAATAATTTTTTAAAAAAAATTGAAGAATAATTAAGACATTTCAAGTATCTAAATATTATATTTAAGAATAAAAATAGATGGAGGGGAGAGATTGCCACAAAAATAAAGAATGGGAGGACATTGTCCAAATTAAAAGAAAGGGGGAGAAACTACAATTGTACCCATAGATCAGGGTGGCAAAATGCATTTTACCCTTAGGATTATTACTATGCTTTATGTAATTTTATATTATTATTATTATTTATAAAAGAAGGATAAGAAGAGTAAAGAGAAGTACAAGGCAGAGGATAAGATATCCTACTAAACAAAACAGAAATGTAAAATAAATAAATGCACCAAATAATCATTAAGCTCTCCAATCTTCCAAAAGGTCCGTGGAAAAAAACCTCTATAAGAAAACATGAGCAAAAGTCTATAGGGATACTGTGAGCAGTACCGTATCCCACAAAAACTGCAAAGCAAGAAGCCTATGGCTAAATATTCTAGAACTATAATCTAGCCAAATATACTAAATTTCGCAAAATGGGGCATACTATTATAATGCATACTGCCCCTTCATCACCTCAAAACCTCAATAGTAATTAAACCGCAAAGGAAGTGTGCTAAAGAATCTGGTGATTATGGCAAACTAGTCGATTATTTAGGCCAAAATCTTATTCCAAATCTGCCTACGTATCTCACTATGCAAATTTTAAGAGGTCAATGTGGTCTATGCATCTAAAACAAATTATAATCCTATTGAGTATTGCAATTCTTTCTTAAAGGGATGTAGGAATAACACTATCACCAAATATTGCCAACTGGTCCAAAGAATATGGGATTCCGGGCTAACCTATTGCTCACCTAAGATAGTGAAACCTTATTCCCATGCTGCCAACCTGTCTCACAATGCAAGAGAAGAAGTCTATCAGTTTCTGTACTTCATTATGCTAGCTTTGTGAGATAGGTTGTAGGCAAATGCAGATGCTTTCATATGCAAGCATTCATTCGACACTTCATTTCCAAAGTTCTTTCTTTGTCTTAATGAGTAACACTTTTTAGTTCTTTACTTGCTTGATATGGTTGGATAATTTTCTTTCCATTGTAGATTTGTTAGTTAATTCTGTAAGGAATGCTTCTCTAGTTAGTAACCTGTTCTTCTGCATCAGGTACCTGTTGTGAGCTACTTGGAATGCCTGCATTACAGTCTAAAGGAGAGGTGGAAGCACTATGTGCCTAATTAAATAGTGAAGGTCTTGTAGATGCTTGCATAACAACGGACAGTTTTACATTCTGCTTGTTTGTTGCCCCATTTTCCAGGTAAGTGGTCAGTTTTATTGTCTTTTATTAATACTTCATCATCCCGTAGTAGTTTATGATATGACCAATAATTATTTATGTGGCTATGCTTGCATCTATCTTAATCTTTTGTCAGTGGATTTCTGCATGTCTGTTGGCTATAGCAAAATGGTGATATTTTGTAATTTTAGCTGACCTCTCTGTTTATTAGTTTGACTAGTTAGGTGACTATATATTCACACACATACATAGAATTTTACAAAGAGATATACAAAACACTGTAGTAGACTTGTCCACGTATACACAGTTCTTTATTTTATAATTTCCAAATATTAAAATTTTTAGAAACTTCGACATACTCAAAGTAATTTCTTTCTCCGCAAGTTCCCAATTTTCAGAATCCAAACATTTTAAAAAAAAAAATCACTTGAATCTCTTAGTGTTGTGTGAGCATAATTCATTCTTAGAACCATTATCTCCGAAATAGTCGCTGTGATATCTAATTTTTCGGAAGTTTCTTTTCAATCATTGGGCTTTTTCGCGTCTTACTTTTTAATACCTTTATAAATGAGCTCGTTGTTTCAAAGCAGTTTTTAAAAAGTTCTTATTTTTAGCAATTTCTTTCTGTTCAAGTTTAAAATTTTCAAATCCTCTCTCTAATATTTTTATTTTTTTTCAGAAAGTCTGAGTTGTATCCGAAAACTATTTTAGGAAACGGCACAATTCTTTTACTTTTGTATGACTATAATTCATTTTTAAATCCATAATCTATCAAATATTTTTATTTTTAGAAACTGACTTGGATATCTAATATTTTGAAAGTTTTTCTTCAATCTTTGACTTTTGCGTCTGCCTCACTCGTCAATAGTTTTACAAATGAGCTCGTTGTTTGAAAGAAGTTTTTGAAAAGTTTTTATTTTGAGTAATTCATTCTCCTCTAGTTTACAATTTTCAAATCCGCTCTCAAATATTTTTGTTTTTCAGAAACTCTGATCTGTGTCTCCAAACATTTTTCAAAAATGTCACTTGAATATTTTATTGTTGTATGAACATCATTCATTTTTAAACCCATTATCTCCCAAATTTTCATATTCTCAGAAAATGATTGCATATCTAATTTTTTGAAAGTTTCTCGTCAATCTTTTGTTTTTGCATGTGCCTCTCTTTTTAACACTTTTACAAATGAGATCTTTTTCAAAGAAGTTGTCGAAAAGTTCCTATTTTGAATAATTTCTTTCTCCTTTGGTTTACAAGTTTCAAATCCTCTATCCAAATATTTTTAACTTTCAGAAACTTTGATTTGTATCTCCAAACATTTTTGGAAATTTTCACTTAAATCTTTCACTTCTGTGTCATTCATTTTTAAATCCGTTATCTCCCAAATATCTGTATTTTCAGAAACTGACCTGGATATCTAATTTTTTGGAAGTTTCTCTTCAATCTTTGGTTATGGCGAATGTGCTCATTGTTTAAAAGCAGTTTCCGAAAAGTTCTAATTTTGAGCAATTTCTTCAGAAACTCTGATTTGAATCTCCAAACTCTTTTCGAAAATGTCAGTTGATTCTTTCAACATTTTTTTATAATAATCATTCACTTTTAAACTCATTATCCCTCAAATATTTTTATTTTCAGAAACTGACTTGGGATCCCATTTTTGAAAGCTTCTCTTCAAAATTTGTGCGCTTATAAATGAGCTCATTGTTTCATAGGTGTTTTCAAGAAGTTCTTATTTTGATTAATTTCTTTCTCCTAGTGTTTAAAATTTTCAAATCCTTTTTCTCCCCAAAAAAATTTTATTTTTCCAATCCTCTTATATGTATCTCCAATCAATTTTTGAAAAAGTCGACCTTTTACTTTTGTGGGAGTGATGCGTTTTCTTAAACCAAGAAACAAAGTGTTTGATGAAAGTAAGGATCGTTTTGAAAATTCAATGGATGTTTGATCGCCACGAGTTGTCTTGATAAGATCGGATTTATTTTTTGTCCAAAAATTAAGAGAAGCTCTCACTTTAGGAGAAAACTCAATCTTTATTAATCATCAAAATCTCTTAATTACATGAACATAAAAAATCTTTATATAGTCAATCAATCCTAACCCTAGTAAAAAAGCCTTAAACTCTTAATTCGACTTCTAATAGAATATGACCCAAACAACACTAATTATTTGGCTCAACTAAACTAACAAAAATAAACCCATAATTAAACTACTATTTGGCCAGCATAAAGAATGGGTCAAAATACTAATAATATCCAAAATAAATCATATAACATATAGCTCATAATACATCTTAAGTTCATATAGATTTAGACTAGTTGTCTTCAAGATCCAACAAAATTTATTGGGCCTTCGAACTGCTCTCTTTAATGCCATTCTCAATGCTACAAAGTATGACCCACTTAATCTCTTGACTTGACCCAGCAACTTTTTCTTTAGCCTGTACATCCAAGATCAAGCCCAATAAAGTTTCTTTGACCCGCTTTACCTTGCTCCTAGTTAGTGGACCATCTATCCCTTACAAAGGATCTTGGGAACGGTTTGGAGTAGATTTGACAACACCTTGATCTCCATCATTCCCTCCCTTCTCGAAAGGATTCGTCCTCGAATCAAAGACATCACCTACATCAAATAAAGACAGGTAAGCAATATTGAATGTAGCACTAATATTGCCATACTCACTAGGTAAATCAATCTTATAGGCATTGTCATTGATTACACCAAGACTGGAAAAGGTCCATCTCACCTACGATGTAACTTAGACTTCCTCTGAGCTGGGAATTGCTCTTTCTGCATATGTACCCACACCCAATCACTAGGTTCAAATACAATTTTAGTTTGGCTCTTGTTGGCTTGCATTGCATATTGCTTATTTTTCCTCTCAATGTTAGCTCGAACCTTAGTATACAAATCCTTTACATATTCAGCCTTTTTCTTACCATCCAAGTTAACAAACTCATTAGTAGACAAAGATAAAATATCCAAAGGTATTAAAGGATTAAAGTCATAGACAATTTCAAAAGGACTATAAGAAGTAGTAGAATGCACAGATCTATTGTAAGTAAACTCAACATATGGTAAAAAAAATTTCTAATGTTTCAAGTTTTTAGACATAATAGCACGTAAAAGTGTAGTAAGTGTCCTCTTAACTACCTCAGTTTGCCCATCTGTTTGAGAGTGTGCAAGAATAGAAAATAGAATTTTAGTCCCTAATCTACCTCATAAAGTACGCCAAAAATAACTTAAGAACTTAACATCTTTATCACTTACTATTGTTCTAGACAACCCATGCAAATGCACTACTTCTTTAAAGAATAAATTAGTTATGTGTGTTGCATCATTGGTTTTAACACATGTAATAAAATGAGCCATTTTTCTAAACCTATCAACAACTACAAAAACACTATCTTTATCACTTTGAGACCTCGGTAACCCTATCACAAAATCTATAGAAATATCATGCTAAGGTTGTGTAAATACAGATAATGGAGTATAAAGACCATGTGACATAACTTTAAACTTAACTTGTTTACATGCCACGCATTTAACACAAAACGAAATGACATCATGTTTCATGCAAGGCCAAAAAATTGTTCATGTAAAATTTCTAAGGTTTTAGTTACTTCAAAATATCACATTAAACCTCTACCATGACTCTCCTTAATTAATAAGTTACGCATAGAACACTTAGGCACACAAAGTTTATTCTTTCTAAACAAGTAACCTTCATGTCTATAGAAACTATCAGTAGCACGCTTATCACAAGAATTCCAAGTATATCCAAAATCAACATCATTAACATACAAGTCTTTAATATATTCAAAATCAAGCAACTTAGCATGTAAGGATGTTAATAACGCATATCTTCTAGACAATGCATCAGCTACCACATTTTCCTTTCCAATTTTACACTTAATCACATAAGGAAATGTTTCAACGAATTTTAACCACATAACATGTCTCTTATGCAACTTAACTTGGAACTTCAAAAATTTTAAACTCTCATGATATGAATAGATAATGAATTCTCTCGAACATAGATAATGCTGCCAAGTTTGCAAAATCCTCATCAATGCATATAACTCCTTATCATAAGTAGAATATTTTAATGCTGTGAATTTATGTATCAAAGACATAACCATACTAAACAAAAAAAGGTTATGAGTATCAATAAAATAAATATCTTTGTATATAAGCACAAGGAGGTTGGACTTGCATACCAAAGCACTCTTCACCTCACTTTTTAGTGCAAGAGCACTCACTCTTTTATTTTTCTCTTTCTCTGGCTCACAATTCTTTTTCTTTTTCTACTCACATGTCTCAACCTTTCTCTCTTTTCTCTCACTCTCAATTTTGGCCTTACTCTCTTTCTTTTTTTGCTCACATGTCTAAACCTCTCTCTTTTCTTTCACTCTCAATTTTGGCCATACTTTCTTTTTTCTCTTTTTCTTTTGTTTCTCTCAACTTACACTCTTTTGTAATCTTCACTTTATCAGCAAAAGCCTCAACTGGCTTTAGCACTACAACAAAACCGCGGCATTACGGCGGTTTTTTAGTAGGTTTAACGACGGTTCCGACCGTCGTTAAACCCATTAACGACGGTTTGTAAACCGTGGTGGAACTCTAGGTCTAACGACGGTTTTATCAACCGTGGGAATAACCGTCGCTATGTCTGGTTTAACGACGGTTGTTATAACCGTCGTTAAACCAGACATAGCGACGGTTCTAAACCGCCGTTAATAACTATTTTTAATTAATAAAATTAAATATAACGACGGTTTTTACCAAAAAACCGTCGTAATTTCCTTTTTTAAAAAAATTATAACGACGGTTTTGAGCTAAAACCGTCGTTATTTCTATTTATTTTTTAATTTTTTATTATTAAAATTAATTAAAATTTTTATAACAATTTTATTTATAATTTAAAATATAATATTTTATATTATTCATAAAACTACTAATGCTGTTTTGATTATTAAATTTTTATGTAAAATAAAAATTAATTTATATTTTTAATATTTTCTAAATTAATTTTTATATATTTTATTATATAATAATTAAACGTTTGAATTATTAACTAAATACTAAAGATGCATAAATTATTGAATTATAATGAATCTTCATATACAAAAAAATTTATATACAGAAAATTAATAGTAACAAAAGTGACGAAATTACATATACAAATATAATAACTAAATCAAGTTTCTGGACCCTACGGATGTTGATCACGTTGATGTCCACTACCACGATCGCTGGGGTCCTGAAAAATCAATTTTGTTTGTTAAAATTTTGAATGTTATTAAAATAAACAAAATTATACCAACAATTTTTATGTATTAAAATGTTACCCTGGGTGCGGGACTATGAAGTCCTGAAATTTCAGGTGGCAGCTGACCCTGAAATTTTTGTAACAGGAACGTCATAGCAGCCTCCATCTGTGCTTGGCGTGCTGCGAGCTCAGCATCTCGTCGCTGGAGGTCAGCGTCTCGCTCCTGCATAGCTGTCTTCAGGCGCTGCTGCTCGACGTCCCGCTCCTGCATAGCTGTCTTCAGGCGCTCCACCTCACTCTGTAAGTCGTGGTATGACGGCCCAGACTGTGAGCTCGACCCAGACGAACTACGGCCGAAGACTTGAGTTGGGCAAACACCCAACCCAAATCCTCGAACGCGGCCGGAGTGCTCCTTAGTGCCAAGAGCTCTCGCAAGTGAATCGGCCGTCGAGAGCTCTTGGGACGAGCTGTCCTCCTGCTGGATCGAAGCAATTTTCTCCTAACATTCAATAACAGGAAATTAATAATATTAAACATTATTAAAAATTAAATAATTATCCACTTAAGGTTGATAAGATTTTATTACTCACCGCAACAGCCCGAGCTTCGTCGTTGATGTACGATCCGTCAGCTCTTTTATGAGCTGCCGTCCATACATCACCACGAGTCACTGGACCCTGAAGCTCAATCTCCTGAATATTAAAATGATTAATCAATCAATTTATGATTATAGTCTTATAAACATTTTAAAAAACAAAATATTTATATCAGATTTAAACTTACCATCTCCGCCTTTTTGCGTGCAAGGCTCTTCGATCCAGTAGTGTGTAGCATTGTCAGCTGTCTTCTGTTCCGTTTATTCTTCGCAGCCACATCCTAATTAATCACATAGGAAAAATAATTAGTGACAATATTTAAAAGTTAAATTTTAAAAATATATATATTAACAACTTACCCTTGATTTCGCGTCTAGGCGATAGTCTACGAAAGTAGCCCACTGATCAGGTGGGATGCCTGTCGGGACTTCACTCCGCAACTGATCTCTGGTCTTCGTACCATCGTACGCCAGGCGAAATATATTGTATCGTGCTGCTCTCCATTTCGCTCCTAGCGACTGCATGATCAGTTTCTTGTGTTGATCCGTCACAATAAAATGTGTCTGCAAACGAAATTAAAAAATTAGTTACACATAAATAATATATAAATTATGAATATCTATAATTAATTGCAAAAGATATATGTTTTCATACCTGAATATTATTTACGAAGACATTCGTCTTCGACTGCTGAGGAATGCTCCTCCAATCCCTGTAAGAGATCGGGAATAACCGAAAGTTATCCCCGATGGTGCCGAGGAAGACACCGAGCAAACCGCCACTGTCTCCGATAGGCTGGTGGTTGTCGTTGAACTGGACAACCACCTTTGACTGCTCAGGCAGGGCCCATACGTCGTGGACAGTCAACTGTCTGGACGTCGTGTGCCCGGTCCCGTCTATCAAAATAATTAGTGACAATTATATATTTATATTACTAAGACAAAATTATTAAGCGCATAAAGTGTACATGATTACAATACTCACCGACTACATCAACTGTCCAACTCCTCCTGCGTCTGCGCTCCTACTCACCGGGCTGATGCTCCGCCTCTACACCGCCAAAGATCGTCTCAAAATCGAACGAATAATCGTCATCCGGTGCCTGAGCGTCGGGTGGGGGGAGTGTGCAGGGGACGGCCTGCGAATCCAGTGGCTGGGAGTCGCTAAGAGGGACTGATGATGCGGCAGCCTCCGACTCCATAATGGGCTCTCCGCCCTCACTGATCGCCCCACGGGGCGTGGGAGTCTGAGAACTGGACGCCCCTGCCATGTCTGATCTAGCCTTCTTCATCGTCACTGCTACTGGCAAAATGAATGTAATAAAACAATTATAAAATAAATTTTGCCTAATAAAAGTGATGGAAATAAATAAAATAGTATAGTAATTATAAGTAGTCTAAAATATATATAAATAGGCGGCAACAACAAAACTAATACCGTAACAAGCATAAATTAACTTCTTCTTCTGGAAACAATCTTTCTAAATTTTGTGTGTGTAACGGATCGCTCTCGTATATAAGATTTTCATCTTCATCGCCCATCTCGTATAAGTCACGGGGTTTTAAATGCATCACTATACTCCAGTTCTTGTCCAACTCATCTTGTACATAGTATACTTGATGAGCCTCAGATGCCTGGATGTATGGTTCGTCATCATCATTTTCACCAGTGTGAATCAACCGAGAAAAATCAACCGATGTCACCCCGAAGTCATCAATTGCAATTCCTCTCGTTGTAGTTGTGTTGGCCCACATACACTTAAATAATACGACTGTAAAATGGCCATGGTAGTTTAACTCGACAATGTCCAACAGTTTTCCATAATACGGGACGCCACCAAATTGCATATTCGTATCACTAGTACTTGCATAACTCCTCGTCCCGAAAGTACCGTAAACTCCTTTATTTTGAGATGTCATCCCTTGGTCTCGCTCTAAAGTTCGAAATTTGAATCCATTGACATTGTAAGCACTGTATCGACGTGCTCTATCTAGTGGACCAAGTGCGAGATATTTTAAATCAGCACACTGCGATCCATCAGCATCATTTGCGATCTGGAAAACGAATACAGGATGAGTTGTACTCATATTTGACATATGAATTAAATGTGACCATGTTGAAATACTTACACGACGCGAAAACCAAGAGACAAATTCTCTGTGGACTTTTTTGTCTATCTCGGTAGATGATCGCGTCCGACTTCTTAAACTATGCCGTACATAGTCTCTAAATTCCCTGTTGAGAAAACATTGTCTAAACACTTAATGCTACACAGGAAGAAAAATTGTATAATCATGTAGCTAAGTGTGAGTTAACTTACTGTAAGTAAGGATCAACTTCTTTGCAGTTTGTTAAGACATGCCGATGAGCCTGCAATTTTTCCCGGGGAGAAATGGTGAAATAATCAAATCCACCAACTGGTCTTCCTATTGGTGGGAACAAACTCCTGTCAGACGTCCCAACATCGGGTCGATCATCCACACGAGGAGGACGATTGAAGACAGTGTCAACACCATCTATGTATCTGGAACAGAATAACAAAACTTCTCCTGCAATATACGACTCTGCTATTGAGCCTTCTGGCCTTGCTCTATTCCGCACGAAAGATTTAAGTTTACCCAAGTATCTAGAGAACATAGATTAAATGAATAAAATTGGATTAACAATAATGCAAGAAATTGGACAGACTGTGTTTTTAATGTTTTACCTTTCGACGGGATACATCCAACGATATTGGACTGGTCCTCCTAACTTCGCTTCCATGACCAAATGTACAGTCAACTGCACCATGACTGTAAAGAAAGACGGCGGAAATAACATTTCAAGATGGCACAGCATCATAATGATTCGATTTTGAAGTTGATCAAGTTCATTAACATTCAAAAATCTGGAGCACAGTTGCCGGAAGAATGAACAAAACTCTATCAGAACTGCAGATACCGGCTTCGGCAGTGTCTTTCTTATGGCTAATGGTAACACTTGTTCCATAAGGATATGACAGTCGTGACTTTTTAGTCCTCCGATCTTACGTTGTCTTACATCAATACATCTGGAGATATTACTGCAATAACCGTCAGGCACAGATACATTCTTAAGTGT
Organism: Gleditsia sinensis; assembly: GCA_037074535.1. NCBI lineage: Eukaryota > Viridiplantae > Streptophyta > Magnoliopsida > Fabales > Fabaceae > Gleditsia > Gleditsia sinensis. Next base: position 22,949,523 of record CM073474.1, on the reverse strand, counting down.
TTTCAGAAATACTTCCTTGCCTGCATTTGTCAACGTGAACAAAGCAGGTGGATATTTACCGCCATCATCAGGCCACAGCTCAGGCCTCACACCAAACTCCTTTAAGTCTTTCCGCGCGTTTACGTGATCCTTTGAACGGCCGGAATCATTAAGTAAAGTGTAAATGATGTTATCGCAGACATTTTTCTCAATATGCATTACGTCAAGATTATGACGCAACATATTATTTATCCAATACGGAAGTTTGAAAAATATACTTTTCTTACGCCATTGTTGAGTTCCAGCATCAACCGAACCCTGACTTCGGGAACGCCGTTGTTGAGTCCCAACATCAGTTTCCACATTTTTTCCAAAGACAACTTCAATATCATTGACTTGTCGGAAAATGTCTACACCACTCAGTTGCGGAGGAGGGTTTCTTCTTTCCTCTTTTCCGTCAAACCTATTGCGGGCCAGCCTGAATTTGTGACCCGGAGATAAGAAGCGGCGATGTCCCGTAAAACACCACTTCCGACTGTGAGGGAGACGGACTGGAGTAGAGTCAAAGTTACAGTACGGACAGGCTAATCCAGTATGAGTATTCCAGCCTGATAAACATCCAAGGCCAGGAAAATCACTGATTGTCCACAAAAGAGCTGCATGCATATTGAACATTTCTTTACCAAATGCATCGTACGTCTTAACACCTTCAACCCACAACTCCTTCAGCTCTTCAATTAGTGGCTGTAAAAACACATCTATATCATTCCCCGGTGCTTTTTTCCCTGGAATTATCATTGACAACATGAATGAACTCTGTTTCATAGACATCCAAGGAGGAAGATTGTACGGAATCAGCAGAACTGGCCATATACTGTAACTTGTAGATAGGTTTCCAAATGGATTGAAACCATCTGTTGCAAGGCCCAAACGAACATTTCTCGGATCTGATGCAAATTGAGGATTCAGAAGATCAAATCTCTTCCATGCCTCAGAATCCTTTGGATGCCTCATGATGCCGTCAGAAATTTTGGCTTCAGAATGCCATCTCATAAATTCAGCAGTTTTAGAAGACATGAACAACCTCTGCAATCTTGGCTTAACTGGAAAGTATCTAAGAATTTTATTAGGCACCTTTTTTCGCTTCTCCCCCTTTTGTTTCGGTTTCCACCTTGGTGCTGAGCACTTACAACAAGTTTCTCTACTTTCATGCTCACCCCAGTATAACATACAATCATTCTGACATGCGTGAATTTTTTTGTAGTTCAACCCCAACTTATTAATGATTTTTTTAGCCTCGTAAAATGAAGGCGGAATCTTGGCATCTGGGAATACATCGACAAGCAACTCAAGTACCATCGACATTGCTTTGTCGCTTAGGCCGCACAAACACTTGATGTGATACAACTTCACCAAGAAAGACAGTTTTGAATACTTTTCACACCCTTCATAGAGCGGTTGTTCACCATCTTTCAGTAACTCATAAAAATATTTGACACTATCATCCATCCTTTCTGCTGACTGCGGATCTGGCATATCCACAGAAGCGATGCTCTCATTTTCGGGGTGAATCCCGAATGCATCACGGACTATGTTCTGGACATGGTCATCTCGAACTATGGGTTCTGAGACCTCAATTGGCATTATAGCATGTCCTACAGCAGGTTCTTCTGTAATCATTTCTCCGTGCAAACTCCAAAAAGTGTATCCCTCCGGAAATGGTTTGACGATCAAATTTTGGCGCACGACCTCGATGAGTTGCCATTTTTTGAATCTACACTTTGGGCATGGGCATATTATTCTACCTTCGACCCCAGAGTTAGCATTTGCGAATTCCAAAAATCCGTCTAAACCATTTAGGTACTCTATTGAATGTCGAGGTTTATTGATCCAAGATTTATCCATTTCTGAAATATTTATGAATTTAGATATCAATTAACTTAAATAACTCTTAATCTGAACTAAAAGAAAACATGACTATTTTACATGAGAAGGGATTTGCAATTGATTGTGCATAAAACACAACACATTTTGAAGAGGTGTAAAATGTTTTACATGTAAAACATTTTTGACAAATTTTATGATAATAGACATTTAATGAAACACTAAATAAAAAATCTTCGTTATTGTCATTAATTAAAAGGATGAGTTTCATGATCAAATCTCTACGAATCTGAATTTTTTGGAAAAGACAGCTACTAGCAGGAAAAAAATTGAATTATGATTTTACATCTGCCGTTACAATTTTTATTATAGTATTTACATGGTAAAATTTCTAACGAACTCTTAAAGGGAATTGAAATTTCCAATTCCCTATCTGAAAAAGTAAAATCAGTGGCCCACACAAGGGCCATATATTGAAGAATAATTCTACTCAATTACATTTAAGATATTGTTTGTTCCTTAATAGAGAATCTAGTGTAATTAATTAAAATAATGAGTTTCATGATCGAATTTCTACGAATGTAAATTTTTTGCAAAGGAAAAACCACTAGCAGCAAAAAATTAAAATATTATTTTACAGCTGCCGCAAAAATTTCAATTATAGTATTTACATGGTAAACATTCTAACTAATTCAGATAAGGAATTGAAATTTCAATTCCCTATTTAAAAAATTAAAATCTGTGGCCCATATAAGGGCCATATATTCAAGAATAATTCTACTCAATTACATATAAAATCTTGTTAGTTCTTTAATAGAGAATCTAGTGTAACAACAAAGTGCATTCAAAATTATTACACTACTAGCATACATATTAAAATTATGTTATTATAAATTTATTTCCATTTTTTAAAAATTATGTGTTTTTTTAAATGAGTTTTATTTTTTAAAAACTAATTCATAATACTAATTTTGTCTATTTATTAACATTTATTATTTTATCTCATCACCTGAATAAATATTTTAATATTTTATTAACAACTGTAATATAATTTGACTATTATTAATTTATGAATATTAATTAAATACGTTTATCAATATAATAACTACTTTCAATTTATATTATTATTAATTCATTAAAAATTATTACACTACTAGCATACATATTAAAATTATGTTATTGTAAATTTGTTTTCATGTTTTAAAAATTATGTGTATTTTTAAATGAGTTTTATTTTTTTAAAACTAATTCCTAATACTAATTTTGTCTATTTATTATTTTATCTCATCACCTAAATAAATATTTTACTATTTTATTAACAACTGTAATATAATTTGACTATTTTTAATTGATGTATATTATTTAAATACGTTTATCAATATAATAACTACTTTCAATTTATTTACATTAATTTTAATAATATTTGAAAAACAGTAAATAACTTGTATTTAAAACAAAATTCACTATCATTTTATACTAAATTAATAATATTATATATATTTCTTAAATTTTTATTAAAATATACGTATATTATAATATTAAACATCATAAATATCACAAAAATAACACAAAATTTAAAATTGATTCATACAATAATGTACATCACAATGACAAATATATTTATAACAAAAGTAGTAAGTAAATAAAATATCTAATATTATCTCAATCTAACATATAATAATTTGAAATAAATTCATTCAAAATCTAATTAATTAAATTACATACATTCAAAATGATTCTAAATAAATAACGCACAAAAATCAAAATTAAAGTGTCGTCCCAACGTCACAATATCTTTACAAAATAAAATAAAAAAAATATAAGAAAATATTTTGAACATACAATATAAAAAGAAATTAATCAACTTACAATTAAAAAATTAAATGACATACCTTGAGAGTAAATAAAACACGCCGGAGATAACACTACAGTCAAAAAACTTCACCAGCACAATAAATAAATTCAGAGACTATATTATAGAAAAATAATCTATCAAGAAAATGTTGTAAGAAAAATAAAGGAGACCATCCAATTTATAGACGAACGCGCGGTTTAACGACGGTTATTAACCGTCGTTAAACCGACCAAAAACCGTCGCTAAATGGGTTTAGCGACGGTTTCCAAAAAAAACCGTCGTAACGTGTAACTTTAACGACGGTTTTTACTAGAACCGTCGTTAAACTACACGAACATCGAGTAACGGTCTGAATTCCGAACGTTATAACTTCACGACGGTTTTAATGAAACCGTCGTTAAATTGAAACCGTCGTGATTTAACGACGGTTATAGTAACAACCGTCGTAAAATAACGACGGTTTTATGTTTAACCGTCGTTAAATCACGACGGTTTTACAATAACCGTCGTAATGTCCGCCAAATATTTCCCTTCGCCCCAGATGACTACGATTGGATCTTACCCGTCCGTATTTCACGACGGTTTTTTTGAAAACCGTCGTTAGGTGTCGAACTTTAACGACGGTTCATAAACCGTCGTTAAACTTGGCTTTAGAGACGATTTTTTATGACCGTCGTTAAACACCCGTCGCCATTCCCCGCTTTTCTTGTAGTGTAGGGGTGTCAGAATAAAGGTTCGTTTATGCATGATCAATGTATATTGATTCTTGTAACCATCATAATTAACCGTTCTATCAAATTGTCATGGACGTCCCAACAACAATTGTCCAGCATGCATTGGTACTACATCACAAAGCACCTTATTTTTGTAGTTACCAATAGAGAAAGATACCCAAACCTGATTTGTCACCCATATATCTCCCCTATCATTCAACCATCTTAGCTTATATGGCTTAGGATGTTTCAATGTGAATACATCTAATTTATCAACCATCAAGGTACTAGCTACATTAGTGCAACTCCCACTATCAATGATCAAACTACAAACCTTGTTATTCATGTGGCACCTGGTCTGGAAGATGTGCTCACATTGTTCATCACCAATATCATCATTGGGCTGTATATTAAGAGTACGTCTAATAACCAATACTTCTTTATTCACTAACTTACTAATCTCCATATTATTACAGTCCTTCATTGGTGGCATCTCATCCTCACTAGAATGTTCACTCTCCATACGTTCCCTTTCTTCCTCACCAAAGCCAAACTGTTTGGAAGGCTTAGGTTTGGATAGCGACTCAAGATTATCTAGCTTTATATGTATCAACTTAAATTGCTCCTGAACCGTCTTTATGTAAAATTTAAGATCAATTTTAGGTTGATTTATTTTACTGCTCATGTTTGTCTCACAAACTTCACGTATTTGCACTCAATTTTACTCTCTTTCTCTTTCAACTCTTAAACAAGAACCTGATCAACAACCTTATCAAAAGAAACAAGTGAATTAAGAATGATAACAACAAAATTTCAGACGATGACAACCCAATGAACTGAATTTGAAAAAATGAGGAATAAAAAAAATCAATATGCTGTATTTTTGGCTTCTTCTTTTTTCTTTTTTTCTTTTGAACGAAATTATCTTTTTTTTAATGAACAGAAGCTCACTGTTTTTGGAGCGAATTTTCTCTTTTTTTCATGAATTTATTTTTTTGGAGGAAGAAACCAAATTATATTAGGACTAAGATTCTTTTCTTTTTATGAATTCTTTTCTTTTTACGAATTTAATTTTTTTTTTGGAAGAAGAAACTAAATTTGACTAGTACTATGACTCTTTTTTTTTGGAAGAAATTAGACCATAAGTAGAAAAAGGAAATTAACTGAAACTAGAAGAACATTAATTAGAACTATAACTCTAATTTGACCTAAAGAAAGGTAGAATTAGAAGAATAAATCTATAATACAAATTAAAGAAAAAAAGATAGGACACCAACCAAATTTCAAGGAGTCAAAACTTTGATATCAAATGATGTGTTTCCTTAAACTAAGAAACAAAATGTTTGACAAAAGCAAAGATCGTCTTGAAAATTCAATGGATATTTAATCGCCACGAGTTATCTCGATAAGATCGGATTCAGTTCTTTGCCCAAGAACTAAGGAAAGCTCTCACTTTAGGAGGAGAAAACTCAATCTTTATTAATCATCAAAATCTCTAAATTACATGAACATAAAGAACCCTTATAAAGTCAATCAATCCTAAACCTAGTAGAAAAACATTAAACTCCTAATTTGACTTCTAATAGAATATGGCTCAAACAACACTAATTATTTTGTTCAAATAAACTAACAAAAATAAATTCATAATTAAACTACTATTTGGCCAGCATAAAGAATGGGCCCAAATACTAATAATATCCAAAAAAAAGCATATAACATAAAACTCATAATACATCTTAAGTCTACGCTAATTTAGGCTAGTTGTCTTCAAGATCCAACAAGTTTTATTGGGCCTCTGAACTGTCTTCTTTAATGTCATTTTCAAGGCTGCAAAGTGTGACCCACTTAATTTCCAACAACTTTTTCTTTAGTCTGTCCATCCAAGATCAAACTCAGTAAAGTTTATTTGGCTTGTTTTGCCTTACACCTAGTCATTGGACCGCCTATCTCTTACAAAGGATTTTGGGAACAATTTGGAGTAGATTTGACAGCATTTTGATCTCCAGGGAGATTCATTCATTTTAAAACCCATTATCTCCCAAATATTTGTATTTTCAGAAAATGACTTGGATATCTATTTTTTCGAAAGTTTTTCTTCAATCTGTGGTTTTTGCATCACTACAAGAAAACTGGCATTCAGTGGCGACTTTAGTCATCACTAAAGGTGAAAAAGTCGTCACTGAATACATTCAGTGACGACTTTTAGTCGTCACCAGGTGGTTGTGGATAAAGGCGTCACTGAAGCTTTCAGTGACGACCCAAAAAAGTCGTCACTAAATGTATATATTCAGTGGCGACTTAGTCGCCACTGAATCTAGGTATTTAGTGACAACCTCTCGAAGTCGTCACTGAAAGTTACATTCAGTAGCGACTTAGTCGTCACTGAATATATACATTTAGTGACGACCTTCCATAGTCGTCACTGAAAGTTACATTCAGTGGCGACTTAGTCGTCACTGAATCTAGGTATTTAGTGACGACCTCTCGAAGTCGTCACTGAAAGTTACATTCAGTAGCGACTTAGTCGCCACTGAATCTAGGTATTTAGTGACGACCTCTCGAAGTCGTCACTAAAAAGTATGATTTAGTGACGACTTAGTCGCCACTGAATGTAACTTTCAGTGACGACTATGGAAGGTCGTCACTGAATCTTGAATAATTTTTTTTTGAAATTTTGTTACCTTTCAGTGGCGACTTATTCTTGTCGCCACTGAAAATAGATTCAGTGACGACTTTAGTCGTCACTGAATCCTTAAATTATTCATTCAGTGACGACTAAAGTCGCCACTGAATCCCCTGTTATAATTTAAAAAAAAAATTATTTTTTCATTTAAATAATATCCTTATTTATAATTAAAAAGCATAACTAAAGAAAATAATAAAAAAGTATATATATTAAACTAAAATTTGAAACATAATACATGATTGTTGAGTGAAATATACAATGTTAATTAACAAACAGTAACATAATGAAATGTTAACAAATTAAAAAAAATTAGCTTGCTGGCTCTCTTTGAGATGATGTTGCATTAGTCGTAGAACTTGGTACAACACTTCCCATAAGGCCGAGCGGAATTTGTCCCTATTCATATGACCAAATTTAACAAAATTAATATAACATATGACACATAAAAAGAAAATTCTAACATTATGCAGATAATAATAATTAATTTAGTCACTACTTCACAAACAATAATGCTCATGCAAAAGGTGAGAACTATAATGAATAAAAAATCCTGAAGCAATAAGTATTCTTAAACTTATCACATAACTTTTAGGTTTAAACTTAACAAATTTCAAAGATCTACTAGACCCTGCTTTTTTCCATACGTAATAGTTTGAACTTCAAACTTTTTTAAAAGCAAAAGAGGGTGTTGGACCAACCTCCAGTATTTCTACAACTGACGCATTTGGAGCAATGATGCCTTATAATTAACAAGAAAGATAATTTAGTTAAGCGAAAATACAATTAATTTAAACCAATTTCAGGTAATGTATCTTATTCTTTAAATATGCAAAATTGATTGGTATACTTTAAAATCTGATGGCAGAATCAGAGCAAAGCATCCTAAGGATCATCTTATTGCTACACCAAATTTTAAACATCACAATACTGGATGTTTATAAATAAGTAAATCGAAATAGTTTTCATGCAAATTTAGGATCACCTAACAATCCTATTTACCCAAAACCTTTATTAACAAAAAAAAAGGCCACCTGTTACCCTATGCGCATATTTGCATCACATATTCAACGCTTCAGACTTGTTGAATTGCACATATTTGCTCAACAATAAAGAAAGAGATCTGACAAGGACATAGAAAACATTCACCTATGCACAAAACCATCCAACAAAAGCAAAAATCAAGTGACCACATAATCCTTGAAACCTAACCATATGTTTTATAAAATCCTACATCAAGAAAATCCATAAAAACCTATTGCTCATTATAAAACAATTATCAATTATCTTCTTAAGTTTGCACAAGAATCTACATTATGAAACTTGCCATGGACTTTCATTTCCATGGCAGAAGGTTTGCACAAGAATCTACAACCTCAGACTTGTTGAATTGCACATATTTGCTCAACAATAAAGAAAGAGATCTGGTAAGGACATAGAAAAAATTCACCTATGCACAAAACCATCCAACAAAAGCAAAAATCAAACGACCACATATTAGTTTTGTCCAGTCCAATATGCCAATAATTCAACTAACCAAAAGCATATATCTTGAGTTCAAAATGACAATCAAATGACTTTTCAAATATTATTGCGCAATATATACATATTAATACCTGCTGGAGAGATGTGATTAAAGAGTTCATCTGTGACTGTAGTTTTTCTTCAAACTGTGTTTGCATCCTTTCTTCTCGTAGTTTCATCTCTTCACGTAATTCTGTAGCAACATTTTCACGTATTTTCCTCTCTTGCTCTTCAAGGTGTTGGATGGAGTCAAAGTGAGCAATTAGAAATAGGGAGATACGAAGAAGTAGTTGAGATCATGTTCATATAAAATACTATTTAGGAAGAAAACTTTTTATGTAAAAGAGCACATAAGAACTTTTAGAAAGAGAACTTATTACGAAGGTCTCCAAGCACTTACTACAAACAATAGAGTCCAATGGTGGCTTTAGGGCTCTAGATATGTACTCAATATATCAATAATATTGCATACATAGATGATTCAACAAGTAAATGAATTGAAACTGTTGGTCTAGAACTCTAAATAATGTTCCAATAGCATAGTACAACTATCATACTAGAATGAGGGCCTATGGCCCTAAACTTATGAAGGATGACGAATTTCATGTTATGCTCTTCAATGGGAAACCATAACTCATTTGATAAAATTAGACAGTTGCCTTCGGATTTTGATAATATCATCTCATATATTGTGATTCACTACAAAATGTGATGTTGCTTCGTCGTGAGTGCTGTTCTATAAGTAGGGTAATGTTTATCAGAAGATTCTCTCTAACCCAAATTGAAATATATAATTTCCACATGAGAGCCAAGTCTTTCATTTGCAGGTTCACCAAAATTACATACTTATATATCATAATCCCAACAAATATCATCACAGTTTTCCTCTATACATACTTATCCCATATAATATATTTCTATGACCTTAATTAATTATATTAACAAATTGAGTTTCTAAATTCTTTTTTTGATACTACTTCATATATAGTTTTTGATATATTTTAGATGACTTCATATATCTTAAATGTCTCCTATCAAAATTAAGATGATTGTTTACCAAATTTCTCCTCAAATTCATTAGATGAGGACAAGAGACTAGTGGTGGCTGCATGCATGCTAATATCTTATTTTTAAAGTTTGATCTGACCATTATTCATTTTTAAACCAATCATCTTCAAAATAAGATATTATTCATTTTTAATATCTTATTTTTTATAAGTTTCAGTTGAATCGTTGGTTTTTTCGTCTGCCTCGCTTTATAAAACTCAAACAAATGAGCTTGTTTTCCAAAAGCACTTTTCGAAAAGTTCTTATTTTGAGTTATTTCTTTCTTCTCATGTCTAAAATCTGCAAATCCTCTCCCAAAAATTTTTATTTTTCAAATTCTCTTATTTGTATCTACAATCTTCTTTCGAAAATGTCGCTAGAATTGGTTTAGCTCAAATGGCCTTCAAAATTAAGTTCTGAAAGTTCAAAAGTCTAGAAAATGAGGTTTGAAGTATATCAAGCTCTAGAAACTTGGTCATAAAATCAATTAATAGTCAGTAAAAAATAAACAGTCTATAATCAACGAATCAAATCAGATCAATCTCTTAAAAAATGTGAAGATTTTATTTTAAATGAAATAAGAAATCTAATATTGATTATGTCAGTACTTTATTAATTTACCCACCCTTATTAATTTTACTTTTTCCAAAAGTCTTGTACTCAATCTAGGCCTAATCGATGCTATCCAATTTCAAAACATCTTACAACAGAATTATATTTCATTGGAACTGTCAATTAGATTAACACAAATTAACCTGCCGTTTCCCTAATTATGGGAGCCTTTTTATAAAATTGAATGTCGTTTTGTCAACCTAAGCTGATCCCATTGAGGGGGTTAAACTTAACTTTTAAGGTTAGCCTAAGAGCTAGTTCTAACATTTATATTTAATTTAAAATTATTCAATTGATTCTAAACAATTAATATTTTTCAATATCAACACTGATGTTAGAGTTGTTGGGGGAAACATTCCAAACAATTAACATTTCTTTTCCTATTTCTAATATACATAGACACAGTTACCCTACCAGTATGGGCATACACACACTATTTCAGATACTATATTATCCAAACACCTGATCTGGGCCTAGGCCCTAAAAATTTGTTATGAAAATGCTTAAACCCAGACACAGACTCATTTATTTAGGCTTATAGCTAGATTCAATTAGGCAGAATTTGCCAATACAACTCATAAGATAAGAGTATGATTAATAATGATCATTTTTACGCAAAAAAAAAAAGGTTCCATTTTAATAAGCGAGCTAAATTGTATAGCTCAATCATCTATATACAAAAAAAAAAGGAAAAAAAGGAGCTAAATATCATACCATAAATGGACTAATTGTGGTTTGGCTATTTTATAGCCTATTTAGTCTACAGAATTGTATGTTTATTTTCACATTTTATTAAATCATTTTGTTAAAATATGTATAAACCATGTGTTAAAGTTTTTTCATGAAAATTTACCTCAAAATTATTATCTTTTATAAAAATTGGGAACTGGTAAGCTAATCCAAATTTTTTTTGTTTATACAAATATTGTCGTACCTCTTAAGTATAGAATTAATTTCGTTTGAAATATTAAAATATTTTTTTTACAAATATTTTTTTTTTACGAACTCAATCTCTAACCTCTCCACCAAGGAACTCCAGTTTTCTGACAAAGTGATCTCCTTAATTGTAACTCTTACAGATTGGATGATTGTATCTTTTTTACCCCATTTAAAAAATTGAGGATCGACTCCGTTCTGTTTAGAAGAAAGATGGATGGAGAGGAGAAAGACTTTGAGAAGGAAAAGAGATAAGAAAAGCAACGACAACAAAAAAAAGCCGTTGGTGAGAGAAAGTGGAGAAAGAAGACTAAAGAAAAATAGTAAGGTGAGCAAAAGCAAAAACAAATTTAGGTGCAGAGAAAAAGTAATGGATAAATTAAAAAGAGAAAAGCAAAAGGAAGTGTGCAGCGGTGAGCAGATCTGTCATATGTGCTTCAAGTCTCGTCTTTTACAGAAATTTGCGATATTTCAAAATTTTGGATGACTTATTCAACTTCTTGTGAATCACGATTTACTTATTTGATTAAGGTCCAATTGCGATTAAATATATAATAAAAAATATATTCTTAAAATTTTATATTATATATATAAAAAGAAATAAAATAAATTAATTGATGATAATTAAATTACAGTGTAAAATAGTATACATTTATTCTAGTTTTAAACAGATCTCAAGGAGCCTGTCCCTTATATTAGTAAGAGATAATTAAAATAATATATTCAATAAATTAAACCTGATTCAAGATTTTTATTTGTCGTTGAGTTTGTATAATAAAATATATTTAAAAATAAGCACGTTTTTATTAAAAATCACATTAAAAAAATATGACAATTTTATATTTGCTTTGAGTTCCCTTGATTAGAAGATGCCAATAATTTATATCGCTATATGAGTTCCTTCAATTACGGTCACTTGAAAATTTGTGGATTTAATAATCAATCTTTGACAACTGAGATAATTTGATTTACGTACATTATTATTACGTTGTTTTGCTTATGAAATTTGATAAATTATTTATTGATAGATTTGAAATTCTTGTCAATTTACAATTAATATATTTGAATATAGGTTTTATATACATGTTTTTCAAACCAATCATCTTCAAAATATTCTTATTTTCATAAACTGTCTTCTATGTCTTATTTTTTTTAAAGTTTCGACTGAATCATTGGTTTTTTTTTTGTCTGCCTCGCTTTATAAAACTCAAATAAATGAGATACTTTTTCAAAAGAATTTTCGAAAAGTTCTTATTTTGAGTGATTTCTTTCTCCTCGTGTCTAAAATTTTCAAATCCTCTCTTCCAAAAATTTTTGTTTTCAAATGCTCTGATTTGTATCTCCAATCTTCTTTCAAAATTGTGGCTAGAATTTTTTTTAGCCCAAATGACCTTCAAAATTAAGTTCTGAAGGTTCAAAAGTCTAGAAAATGAAGTTTTGAAATATATCTGGCTCTAGATACTTATTCATAAAGTCAATTAATAGTCAGTAAAATATAAACAGTTAACAATCAACCAATCAAATCGGATCAATATCTTAAAAGAATCTGAAGATTTCATTTCAAAATGAAATAAGCAATCTTATATTGATGATTTTATTTTAAATGAAATAAGAAATCTTATATTGATTATATTGTCCTTTGTACTTCATTAATTTACTATCCTTTATTAATTTTAACTTTTCCAATAATTCTTGGACTAAGTCTAGCCCTAGTTGATGCTAGCCAATTTCAAAACATTGTACAAGAGACTTACATTTCATTAGAGCTGTCAATTAGGTTTAACACAATTTAACCTAACCTTGCCCTAATTAGGACTAAAGGGAGCCTTTTTTATCAAATAGGATGTCATTAATTTTTGTCAACCTAAGTTGAACTTTTTAAGAGTTTAGGGCTGGACTTAATCATCCTATTTAAGGTTATCCTAACTAGGAGCTGACCCTAATATTTTTATTTGATTTAAAGTTATTGAAGAGATTCTAAACAATTAATATTTTCAACATCGACATTGACGAAAGAGTTGGAGGGAGAAACATTTAAATTATGAGAAAATCATTTAATGTAAACACTAATGCAAATTTTTTTTTTTTCCTATTTCTAATATACATGCACACACTCATGCACACTATTAGCATGGGGTAGCGTAGATACTATTATCCAAACTACTGATTTGGGCCTTGGCCCTAAAAATTTGTTAAAAAAAATTATTAAACCCAACACAAACTCATTTATTGAGGCTTATACCTAGATTCAAATAAGTAAAATTTGTTAGTACAACTTATAAGAGTATGATTAGTAATGATCATCCCTACGCAAAAAAAAAAAACAAACAAAAGTTGTTATAATAAGAGAGCTAAATTGTATAGTCCAATCATCTATATACCCAAAAAAAGAGAGCTAAATAGCATATCATAAATGGACTGATCGTCAGCCTACAAAATTGTATGTTTATTTTCGCATTTTATTAAATCACTTTGTTAAAATATTTATAAACCATGTGTTAAATTTTTTTCATGAAAATTTAGCTCAAAATTATAATCTTTATAAAAAATGAGAACTGGTAAGCTAATCCATTTTTAATATGTCAAAGTTTTGTTTTTTCATATGAGAATCTTCATACATTTTAAGTATGAAACTAATCTTTTTAGGATATTAAAGTTATTCTTCATTATAAATATTTTTCTGTAAATTCGAACTTTTACTTGACCATTGAATTCCACTTTGCTCATAAAAGACATCTTCTTAGTTGTAACTCTTGCGGATCGTAGGAATTTATGTTTCTTAGCCTTGTTTGGATAGTAAAATTTATAATTTATTAGAGTTTATCTATCAATATAAGTATTTTTATATTAAAAAATAGTGTTTGAATAAGTTTAAATAAATAATTTATCAATTTTCAATAAGTTAATTTTAACTTATTTCATAAGCTATTTTTTTAAACTTATTGAAAAAACTTTTATGAAAATTTAAATTCACATTATCAGAAAGCTATTTTGTACTTTTATAAGTTAAAATTTTATCAAAACTATATCATTCACCTCTCTCTTTCCATCAAAATTATATTTAAATATTTTAAAAAAATTATAAATTTGAAAAATATTTTTTCAAGTATGTATGTAAATGTTAAATAATTTAATTTAAAAGACATTCTTTTATAAATTTTTTTACATAAAATTTTATTCTATAAATACTTAAATAAGTTGTATATACAAACTGAACTTTAATTGATAAGTAAAGGAGATAAGAAAAAGCAAAAAAGAGCGATTGGTGAGAGCAAGTGGAGTAAAAAGACTGAAGAAAAATGATAAGACGGTCACTGGTCTTAGATGCAGAGAAAAAAGTAAAAAGAGAAAAGCAAAAGGAAGTTTGTGGTGGTGAGTAGCAGACAGAATTTCCAATGTTTAAAACAAAATTGGATGAAGCATTCGAGTGCTTGTGAATCACGATTCACTTATTTGGTTGTGGTCCAGCTGTGATGAAATATGTAACAAAAAATATATATTTTAAATTTTAAATTATATATATATATATATATGAAGAAATAAAATAAATAAAATAAAAATAATTAAATTACAGTGTAAATAATAGTATAGATTTATTTTAATTTTAGATAGATCTCCAGGAGCATATCCCTTATATCAGTCAGAGTTAAATAATGATTCAAGATTTTTATGAATTTTTTGATCTGTGAAATCAAAGATTTATTTTTTTTAAAAAAGAGAGCATGTTTTCAAAAATCAGATTCCTGAAAATCACATTAAAAGAAAAAATATGACATTTTCATATTTGCTTTGAGTTCACCCTTGATTAGATTATGCCAATAACGTATATCGCTATATGAGTTCCGTCAATTCCTGCCACTTGAAAAATTGTGGATTTAGTATTCAATCTTTGCCACGAGAGTGTTACAATCTAACATTTAAACTTTTAGTGAAACATGTTTATAGATGTCATTTAGTAGTAGATATATCATGAATTTTTTTAGAAATAAAATTAAGGTGTTACAATATAACTTTTAATTTTTTACTTTTATTTTAAGATTTCTAATTATCAAATAAAATAATACATTTTTTCATTATTAAAAAAATCCAATAATAAAAATTTTTGATCTCTTATATATCTCAAAAAGTTAAGCTCAAGAAATTAAACTCCCCACTAGATTCAGATTCAGTGTGTCTGATAACGACGATAGGGAAAGCACGCAACACATGTTTTCTTTCCTTTGTTTTTTGGGTGAAGAGAAAAGAAGGGCCCTGAAGTGAAAAAAAAAAAAAAAAGACAAAGAAAAAGATAACGGAAGTGACCGGTGAGTGAGTGGGGACAGAAATAAGAATGTGAAAAGGACGGACATAAAAAGCAGAGCTTAAAGAGTGGCGATTAGAGTAACTAATTAAATAGATTTATTGAACGATCTTATACATTTAAAAAAAATTGAAAATTTTAATTTATTTATTAAAAAATTAACGAAAATAATTGAAGATGTGAATTCCATATGTGAACCGCATCAAGTTGCAGCGTTTTACTGTTCCATAGATGTAGCCTGAAACTTTTTTGTAGATGTCATTCAGGGGGGGTGTTTGGTACAAAGAATTTTTGTTGTTTTTTGGGAATCTGAATATGAGAAATTAGAATTCTCATGTTTGGTACAAGTTTTTAAAAATTTATTTCTGTGAATCTAGAATTTCCAAAAATTATTTTTTAGTAATATTCCCACAAAAACATTCTTATAGGGAGGGGTGAGAATCTTAGTTTCTCATGAGAATAGGAATCCTGTTATGATATTAAATGATAATTATACTCTTTATTAATAGAATAATTGTAATAATAATAAAAAAAATTTACTCTCTCCACTTTCACTCTCTCTCATCTCTCTCACTTTCTCTCTCATCCTCTCTCTCATTCCCTCTCTTCACTCTTACTTTCTCTCTCATAAGAATAAAGAGTTTTTTTAAAAAAATATACGAAGATTTTCAGAAAATTAAGTATAACCAAATAGAAGAATAGAAGATTTACATATAAGATTATTTAAAAATTTCCAGTAATCTTAAAGGTCAACCAAACACATTTTATACATTTCTGGAAATTATAATTTCCATCAATTATGTTTCTTAGGAAATATGATTCCTGAGAACAAAAAATTTTGCTGTTTACCAAACGCCTCCTTAGTGGCAAAGGAGGTGACCGGTGATGAGTAAGTTGGGACGGAAATAAAAATGGAAAAAAGACAGACATAAAAATGGAAATAATAATTTTTTAATTAATCTTATATTATTTAAAGGTTGTTATAGTTGTTATTTTATTTGTTATTATTCATTATTTAATTTAATTTATTTAATAAATATTATATTTTTAAAAAATTACACATATAATATTAAATACCAATCTAACTATAATTTAATCACAATTGAATCACTGAATCGTAAATCATCATTTTTTTTTGCCTTCGATCTAATTTTTTACCCAAAAACTCTAATTAAGTTTTTGTCTATGAATGATTATATTTGAATATGAATTACTCAAGACAATTAAAAGTGGTCTAAAAAGTTTAGACTCATTAGTTCTCTTCTTCCCATTTTAGGTGAGTTTTCCCAAAGCATGTTTCTGGTGCACAAAGCAGAAGAAAGAATACTCTTTTGGAAAAGGAAAATGGCATTGAAAATGAAGCTTATCTATTCTCATCTTTATCATTTATTAATTAATATTTTAATGTTAATTTTTTTTTTCCATGTCTGTGCTTAGGAGGCAAGCCGCTTTGTTTGGCTAAATATAGGAGGAGGGAGGAGCTTAGACCAACTCTCTGCCGCCTTTCCGCATATATCTGCCAATGATAACTCCAATAAGATAATCAAAGGAAGCTACTTAGTGCAGTCATTATTTAATAATTGATTAATTAAGTCTTTTGAAATATGCTCATGTTTTGTTCTCTCAAAAGTAATAATTTGTTTTTAAGAAAAAACCATGTTCAGAATTAGCTAGAAGTATATTTTAGAGATTTTTTTTTCTAAAAACGAAAAATATATTAGCTATTTAAAAATCAGAAAAATAAAAAATAATTGATAAAACTGAATATTTTTGTCCCTTAAATTTTATCAAAATTCTTTTATCTTAATAATATATATTTTTCTTGTTATAAAAAACAAATATAAGCAAATTGATACTCAAAACTTCTCTTGGTATCTTCTCATTTGTTTCCTTCTTTATTAGCAGCCCAGGATCATCAGCCTCCTGGGTTGCTGAAATCGATGAAGGTTGTGGTGGTGACCAACGTTGCTTCCATCCAATAGTGTATAGAAATGCCCCTTTGAACATTTAATAAAGCAAGTTAATGGTAATGAAAGTTATAAATGAGTCAACGCAAGTGAAAGAAAGTCATAAACCAATCTTTAGACTCAGGAACCTTAAATAATTATGCACTATCCCAAAAATCACATTTACAAATGATTAAAAATTTTAAAAAAACTTATAAAGAATATATTCTCAATATTATTAATGATAATTTGTATTATTTTATTTTATTTTAAAAAATACATATCTACAGGCCAATTATCTAAATAAATAAATAAAAATTTCTTACAAAACAAACAAAACTAAAAATAGAAAAATATTTTAAAAATTATTAAATAAAAAATTTTCATAGTTAAATAAACAAAAAAAAATATGGTTTAAATTAAATTATTAAATAAATTATTTATTTTAAGCTTATATTCAGTCTTTAGTCTTTATTCTTTTAACTCTATATTTAAATTCATATTTAAATTAGCTTATCTTAAGCTATATTTAAATGAATTTTAATGATATTAATCAGTCCTAATTCTCTTTTAGTAATAATACAGTGTTTTTTTTTAAATATTTTAATTCAATCTCTTGTGATAGATCTAATTGAGACTTAAAATAAGTTTGTATTCTATTTTTGTTTGTCAATCTTAGTTGTGTTTATATCATAAACAAATTAGTATCATAGAAAAAAATCTTAAGGTGTTAAATTGATTGGTTTTAAATTGAAAGTGAATGATTTGATTTGACTACACCATGACAAGAAAAAAATGTCTTATATATATTAAAGTTGTACACAAATTCGATCGGTCTTTGACATTAAACTAAACTGAACCGATCATGTAATTTTAAAAAAATGGACCTCTTTAGTTGAGTTGAAGTCTCTGAAACTGAATTAAACCGAACTATGAAAAATTGATTCAGTTTGATTTAGTTCATCAAATTTTTTTTTCTCAGTTGAAATGAGTTCATTCAAGTCTGGGTTGCAAATTCTTACCAGCCAGTGAGAGATCACGATTCAACACTAGGCCCTGCCTTCGAGTGTTTATTTGATAACGCAGGAGGATCTATAAGGTTGTCGGTGCCTCTCTGGGAGTTGGTTGACCGCGACTGAGGTAAGCAACCCAACGTCTCAAAGAGAAAGAATGCAATGTGTTTGTTCTTCGGCGCAAAATGACCGTAAGTAGATGTTGCAAATTTGAGAAATGTATTGTGGAGAGCGAGGTTGCAGTGAAATTTTAATAAAAATAAAAGGCCTCACCCTTTGAAACTCATAAAGGCTTTGAGTGGGGAAAGCAGTCCATAGTACTTTGACAAAAAAAAATTTAAAATATATTTAATAAGTCAAATAAGTTAATTTATAGTTTATTTTATTAACTTATAAATTTGTTCAATCAAATTAGAGATGTTTGGTAAACAAATTAATTTGAATAGTTTATAATTTTTAATCATACGCTACTTTAAGGTTATATTTGACAAAAATAACTGATAAATTAGTTGAAAGCTAAAAAATTAATTTTTAACTGAAAGCTGTTAACTGAAAGCTGAAAGTTGTTAAATTAATTTATTGAATTAAAAGTGTTTGATAAAATTAATTATTGAATTAGCTGATAAATGTAAAATGACATAAAATAATATATTTATATAAAATTTATCATTTTTTGTTAGTAATTATATTTTATTATATAATCTCAAAAAATACAAAATAAATATATCATTTAAAATCCTACAATAAATTAACAATATTATTGTGAATTTCTTTAGTAAATGTTTTTAAATTTTCATTCTTTATATCACTATTAATAATATCTGAAAGTTCATCATGAAATATATAATTTGGATGTTGTTCGAATATAGTAAAAATAATGTCATCTTGTAAATAGGATAGTATTGGAATTTGAATAAAATAATAAAGATAAAAAAAGAATAAAAATATAAAATATATCAGTTAAAAGCTATACGCTACTTAAAGTAGCGTATGATAAAAAGCTATAAACTACTCAAATAAGTTTGTTTACCAAACACCTCTAATTTGGTCAAACAAGCTTATAAGTTAGTCAAATAAGTTATAAACTAGTTTATTTGACTTGTCAATCATACTCTAAGGGCCCGTTTGGATAACAAATCTTACAACTTATTAGAGCTTATCTATCAGTATAAGTGCTTTTATGTTAAAAAAATAGTGTTTGGATAAGTTTAAATAAGTAACTTATTAATTTTTAATAAGATAATTTTAGTTTATTTCATAAGCCATTTTTTTAAGCTTATTGAAAAAAGCCTCTGTAAAAGCTCAAATTCACATTATCAGAAAGTTATTTTGCACTTTTACAAGTTAAAATTTCATTAAAACTATACCATTTACCTCTCTCCTTCCATCAAAATTATATCCAAATATTTTTAAAAAAATTTATAAATTTGAAAAGCACTTTTTCAAATATATATTCAAACGTTAAATAACTTAATTTAAAAGTCCTTCTTCTATAAGTACTTTTTATATAAGGCCTTATTTTATAAGTATTTAAATAAGCTGTATACTCAAACTGGACCTAAGTAGCGTATAACTTTTAACTGATAGTTTTTATAATTTTATTTATTTTTTATCTTTATTATTTTATTTAAATTCTAGCATTATCTTATTTACAAAATTATATTATTTTTACTATGTTCAAACAACGTTTAAATTACATACTCCATGATAAATTTTCTGGTATTATTGATAGTGACACAAAAAATAAAAATTTAGAGACATTTACTGAAATGAAAGATATTTGTAATAATATTATTAATTTATCGTAAGATTTTAGATAATATATTTATTTTATATTTTTTAAAATTATATAATAAAATATAATTATTAACAAAAAAATAATAAATTTTATATAAATATTTTTTTATGTTATTTTACATTTATCAATTAATTTAATAATTAATTTTATCAAATATTTCTAATTTAATAAATTAGTTTAATAATTTTTAATTTTTAACTAATAATTTTTAATTTTCAACTAATAATTTTTAATTTTTAAATTAATTTATTAATTATTTTCATAAAACATGCCTTAAACTCACAATAAAAAAAATGTTCCACTCAATAAAAAGCAAGTTCTACACTGTAGTAATAAATGTTCCGGCCAGTCACCTCGTGTACAAAGTTTGATAGCTTTAAAAAAATAAAAATTTGAATATCAGAAAACGTGAATTTGTAGGCTGAGGACTGAAAAGTTCTAGTACACGCTGACAACAGCAAAAAGTGGAAAAGATATTAAAATAATAAAAATAATTAATTTAACATATTAAAAAAATTATATGAATCATTTGAAACGGTTAAAATTTTTTAAAAATAAAATCAGACTAAATCGATTTTATATTTAAAATAATTGATTTTTTTTATTCATTTAATTTAATTCGTTCAATTATATATATATATATATATATATATATATATATTATGCACAATATTTAATTTTTAATATTATTTTATTCTATTAGATGACATATTAATAATTTATTGTAAAAAAAGAGAGAATGAAACACTAAAATAGAGTCAATTAAAGCTTCAAGGTCAAACTCTTTCTCCCTTCAGTGGTCATAAGTTACATCTGGAGGACACTGCGTAAATACATCTCCACAATCCTTCTCTATTTTAGTTGCTCGGGAGTTGGTTATTATGTGCTTCAATTTGTCAGACTTTTTTAGGATTTAGTTTTCCTTTACTGTGTTTCATGTCTATCTTAACTTCATTTCTTTTTTATTTTATTCGTTACAGTTTAAGAATTTACCCAATTATGCATCTTAAAGTTTGGCTGATTAAAAAGTAGTTTAAATTTATTAGCTGGAATCCAAATACCAATATCTGACCTAAGATTATAAATATAAAAGCTGTGCATTCATTGCATAACTGTTGATGCTGTCATCAACTTGTCACTGATGCTGTGTTTTTGCTATCCCCCTTCATTTCTGGTTTATGTTTAAGATTTAATCCCCTCGGCAATTTAACTTGAATGCTTATTATTTATTTATTTACTTATTTCATTTTGAGAGGCTTTGCAGCTGTTGATGTTTGGAGGGCATGGTACTGGTGGGTGGTTGAGTAGATATGATATCTATTATAACGATTGCATCATTTTAGACAGAGATAGGGACTTACATACCGTCTTTTTGGCTTCTTTTTTATGCTCTGCTTATAGAGGTTTAAGGGAATTTCTGTTTTATTTGTGCGGAAAGTTTCTGTTTGTTTTTCTCTTTTTTTTTTAATATATTTTCTTCTTCTATGATAAAATAAAATAAAAATAAAAGCAAATGTACTCATCATAACCATTATGTTAAGAATAATTATAATTGTTGTGTTTAAGTAACCTTATTCAATTTAAAACTGATTTGTTAATAATTTATAGCTAACAAAGTTTGGGAGATTGCTAAATGGTTTGATGGAGAGAAATGGATTATCTATGTCAGTTGTATGCCGAGTGTTTTGCTTATTTGCTGCTGTCGGGATTCAGTTCAGAGATTTTTGTCTTAGAAGTCTTCTTAATTTTGGAGTTCACCTAAGATTTTTAGTTGTCTTTTCTGCTCTTAAGCTGTTTAATAATGGTTTTTGTTCTTGTTTGCTCTATCGTAGAAGTTCATGTTGGTCAGTGAAAATTTATATTTATTTAAAACAAATGTCTGTCCTTTCATCTCAGATAAATTTAAGATTCCTCAGCTTTGTCAAAAAAGTTGTTATTTAATTATAAGTAAATTTTATAGTTTCCTTCAGAGTCTTGTAGGAACACTAGAGATGTTGTGGAGAGAAATGAACAGATCTCTTGTTTGTTTAATTAGAATATCTTAATTTTGCATGCATTGTGAAATACCAAGTGTAATATCTCAAAAATTTTATTTTTAAATAATAATTTTTTACTAAAAAAAATATTTTTTTTTATTGTAAATTATTATGTTTTGCTAAAAGGAAGTATATTTTTAATTAAAATAATTATTTTTTTGCTCAAAATAATTATATTGGCTTTTAATAAATTTTTGTTGTATTTTTAAAAATATTTTTTCTTTTATTATGCATAAAGATATTTATTTTGTGATTTGTTTTATTAAGATTTTTATCAACAAAAATCATGATTTAAGAGTTTAACTAAATGTTTATGAGAATGTAAATTTTTAAAAAAAATTTGGAATATTTTAGGATGAAAAATGGAATTTATATGAATTTATATAAAAGAAATTCTATTATTTAATTATTAAATAATAATAATAATAATAATATGATTTTAAAAAAAAGGGAAAGAAAGAAACGGGACGGACGCGAAGGAGAAGAAGAAGAAATTTTCTCTCTCTCTCTCTCTCTAAATTTTTTTTAAAACTTCTCTGTAAGATTTTTCCAATTCTAGATGTCCAATTGAGATACCGGAGGTATCGTTGGACTCATGGCGGCGAGAGTTTCAAAACCCACCGATCATTTTCGCCGGAAATTTGCCGAAATTTTGTCGGAATTTCATGAATAGTAACTTCAAGGTAAATTTTCTAAAATATTGAATTTTTGATGGTTTTTCAAGATTTCAACTTAGGGGTTTTGTTAAGGATGTAGAATATTAGTTGTAGGATAAAATTTACAGTCAGAAAATGTGATTTGTTGGTTTAATTTTGCAAAATTTACTTCGGTGAACAGTAACTATGAATAGCCCAAACAGTGCCTGTGAACAGTATTCTGCGCGTGAATAGTGCTTTCAGCCGTGCGTGAATTTCGGCTGTGAATAGTGCCAGCGTCCCGAGGTCATTTCTTTAAGTTTTTGGACCTTCCGGACTCATTTTTAATATCTAATTGATCAAATTCAGATGGGAAACATGGATTTTGGGTCTGTCCAATCTGAGGCCCTTACCCTGTGAATGAATATAATTTACTATAACGCATTTTAAAATTCTCCTTCATGCTCATACATTTTAAAACAAAGTTTTAATTGTGTATAGCATAAATTGAATTTCATATTTATATTGATTTATATTCTTAAAAGTTATAGGACATGTAGAACAGACCTCTAATAAGTCCCTCTTGAATTTATGATGAAAATGTGGTATTATGTTGCACTTTATTGAATCTTATAATTGTATCATCTTTCATATTGTTTCATATGATTTGTGTTATGAATGATACCTCACTATTTCATGGATATGGTGAAATTGAATTTGTATTTGAGTTTCAAATGTGTCATTGATACTGGATATTATGGTTTAACTGGACTGGAATGAAAATGTTGTATTTCTGATTTTGAAGAATGAATTTCTATGCCGGAATTCTGTCCGAAAAATATCTTGGAAGGGAGGGATATATTTTGTCTTAAAAAAAATTTTAACTTCAAAATTTTTAATTTTTCTTTCAGTTTATAATTTTGGTTTATTAAACTAGTTTATTTTGGAGGAATCATTGATAGAAACACTGTTAACTAGCGACAGAGATAGCTAACCTTGGTGCACCATGAAACCCTAGCTAGTAAGAAAGTTGCTAGCCCCTTGTGCGAACGGGCACATGAGGATTGAAATGTGAATAAATGTGGAGTTGAGGTATGTCTCTTCCAATAGCCAGTGACAATTAGCCTGGTTACCTATGATGAAAATATGATGATTTATCCGTCTTATTGCTGTGTGCTTGGGACAGTCAACATATGAAAAGGTTAGGGAGTTGAGAAAAGCTCCTCCCAACCTTATGATATGAATTATGAAAATATGGTGATTTACTCGTCCCATTGCTATGTGCTTGGGATAAAACAATATATATGGTGATTGCTCTTACCAGGCTTTGTGCTTGGGTATAAAAATTATAATTATGGATCTATTTTGAGTCCTCCTCTAAACATTTTTTTTATATAAAGAGTTATCTTTCTATTTCCTTATCTGATTTTGAAATTATTGTTTATTATACTAAATCTTAAGATTTTAGATTTTTTTTAACAAAATTTACCTTCTTTAAAGCTTTAGTTTGCTGTTATATACATTGATTTAAATAATGTTATATTCTACTATAATTTCTATTTATGAAAACTCGTGCGAATGGTCTGTTCTATTTCAGTTATAGTAAACTATATTTGCTCACTGAGTTGTCAAACTCACTACACGATATTTTTCACATTTTTTTCAGATAGTTGACCAGTTAGACGACATGATCTCTAAGAGAGTCTACTTTGTTTTCAAGGCTCGTAGATTTTAATTTACATTGTATTTGTACTCTAGAGTTGCTCCATATATTACAGACAGGATCTCAGCTTCCATTTGCAGAGTATTTATGTATATTTGAGATAATTGAAATTATACAGTATTAGATAATTAAACTCTCAAATGAATGTGACTATTTATGAGAAAATCATTTATATGTATCATACTAGAGGCTTACGAGATGAGATTATTCTCAAAACCCATGCCGGTTACGTACTCCTATTTTTGGGTCGTGAAAAAGTTGGTATCAGAGCATTAGGTGTCCCTGTGACTATCGGAGGAAAGGATTCTTTAGTATGACCTTTAGTATGGGTATGAGCCGGACATATTTATACTTCTGGTGCTGTTGAAGGATTCTATAGGATTTTGCTTTCCTTTCTATTCCAAGATTGCTAAAATTCATAGTATAAGGTTTATTGAATGTTGTGACATTTTTTTTAAACAAAAAAGTATCTATGGGTCAATTATTGCCTGAAAGTGAAAGGGATATGCATCCTTGAGAATTTAAAGAATTGAGACAAATGTCAATTACGATTGTTTCTGAATATAATATCCATTTTACCCCGTTGTCTAGTTATGATAGATTTTGATGTGATAATGAGAATGGATTGGTTGGTATCAAGCCATGCCATTTCGGAATGTCACTTTAAGGTGATTAAATTTAATATTTTTGAAGAATTTTCTTTCTTGATACAAAGAGACCATAATGAGATATTCCAATAATCTAATCTCTACTTTAGTAGCCCATAAATGATTACAAAAAGGTGCCAAGGATATTTGGCAGTGGTGAGAGATATTGATATAACGTATGCCTGTGTAAATCAAATTCTAGTGGTCAAAAAATTTTCTGATGTAATTCCTGAGAAATTGTCAAGATTACCTCGAAACGTAAAATAAAATTTGGTATTGATTTACTTCCTGAAACCTAACTAGTGTCTGTCTAAACCCCCTTATAGAATGATATTGACTAAACTTAAAAAAAAAGTTACAAGACTTGTTAGACAAATGATTTATACTCTCTAGTACTCTCCTTGAGGTGCTTTAGACTTATTTGTGAAAATGAAGGATGGATCACTATTACTATGCATAGATTATAGATAGTTGAATAAGGTGACAATGTAGAATAAATAAAAAAAATCCATTACCTCGTATCTGTTTAACCAGTTATAAGGTGCTCAATATTTGTTTTTCAAAAAAAAAAACTTGATTTGGGATATGAGTATCATGAATTGAGGATAAGAGAAGAGGATATTCGAAAAATTTCTTTTAGAACTTATTATGGACATTATGAAATTTTGGTCATGTCATTTAGTTTGACAAATTTTCAAGCTTTATTCATAGACTTAATAAATAGAGTACTTAAGCCATTCCTAGATCAATTTTTTATTATAATTATTGACGATACACTAAAATATTACAAGAGTTCAAAGGATCATAAGCACCATTTAAAGATAGTTTTACAAACTATAAAGGAGTATGTTTAGCAAGGATGGTATTCAAATAGACCCTAAGAAAATAAAAGTGGAATAGTAATGTCTACGTTCTACTACAGTTACAGATAAAGATCCAAATCCAATTTGCGCTTCCTACGGTTGTCTGTCGTCCATTCTATTTGAGCAATAGTTGGATCAGGTACATGAACATATGCTTGTCAGGCATCAATCAACTCCTCAGCATTTGAAGTCGAGATGAGAATTCGTCGTGCTGAGTGTGGGATAAACCTCTATTCCACAGTTTGATATAGAAAAGACAACAAACCATCAAAGAAGTGATTAACATTTAACAAACACATCGGTTTGTGATGCATGTTCAGTTGTGCCCAAGAGACTATTTGGAAAATATCTTCTAAAGTACCAAAACCATCTGGTAAGGCAATGAAGGTGTCAGCATTGCTCATTATTCTAGCCATGTGTTCATGCATGGAAGCTACTCTATATTCTTCTCCAATTTTCTTCCCTATGTTGCTGGATGCAATTAGAGCTGTAGGAATAATACCTAGAACTTGACATCCCCTTACATGTGCAGCTGTAATCACACACCCCATTAACCCACGGTTACCTCCACCATACACTAAATGAATTCTTCTCCTAGCCAGCACTATACCTAGATTTCGTACTGCTTTAACATACTCCCCATCTTTTCTAGGACTGGAACCACAAAAGACACATATATTTTGAAACTGACAGAATGCGGTTCCGTCCATAATTTCTATCACCTTAACTCTAAGTATGAAGATAAAGATACTAATGTAAGCATTTATAGAACTCAGAGAATGGCATATTTATAATAGTTATGCGAATAGGCCGGGTATTATTAGAACAACTATGTGAGTGATTGGTGGATATAAGTTAAATTAAAGGTAAAAAAAAAATTCAAAAATGACGGCAAGCATGTATATGTACAGTAGTTATAATTGTGACACATATTAAGTACATAAAGAGCATAAGATAAGATATCACTAGAAACATGTCTTTTTCTTGTTGTTTTTTATGAATCATTGATGTCTTGATTCTTGTTGAAAAGTTGTAAGTGATAGCTGTCATTGTTAAAAAAAAGAGTGAAAATGCAAACCAATTAATTGTTAAAGAGGAACAATCAAATGATTTATTTTGTTTTCTCAATATTTTTTCCAATCGACTATCAGTATTATTAAGTCGACTAGCTATTTTGAGAATTTTTAATATGGACTGGTTTATTTTACAGTTGATTGATTACATCTGTTTTGAAGCAATCAACTGCATTCTACCATTTAGCTACGTACTCTTTGTTTTTCACAGACTTTTATAAGTTTGAAAATGTTTCTTTTCCACCAAAGATCAACAGCTTTAAAGTAGATTCTGGCACATATATTCAAAATTTGCGGCCACCGATTTTTGCCGAAATCGTAGATAGATTTTGTTTACAGATTTTCAAGAATTACGGTCACCGATTTTAATGTTTTTCAATGCTTTGTCCAAATTTTTGACTTTCGCTTTTGGCACCATTCTCTATTATATTTTTCATTTGTTTCACTGCATTCTCCCTCATTAACAGTTGGAATTAAATGCAAGGTTATGTTCCCTCATTGCAATGAAAGATAATTTCTTTTCTTTGAAACTCGGTTATTATGGTGTCCAAGTGGTTAGTAGGTAAAGTAATGAAAAGTTTGAAAGAAATAGACAGATGATGACCTTATGGTGTTTTGACGAATGTAATCAAGAGAATTAGTGGTGTTGAAGTTCTTGAAAAATAAAATATGAGAAGTATGATTTAAATTAATCTTTGAACTCTTAATTTGAAAATATGGAGAATATTTTGAGAACTACGTCTGAAAATAATGAAAGGATCAAGGTACTTGAATTAAGGGATTATACCATGCTAAGTTGAGTTTAGTATTTAGGATTTGAATTATGTTGAGATTGAAAATTTATGTGTGAATAATTGTTGAGAAAGGAGAAATTATTTGTCTTTGATTGAATTTGCTCATATAAGTGGTTATCAGGCCAATATATAAATGGCACCATTTGAGGTTATATATATGAAATAGTATAGATCTCCTAATAAGTTAGTAAGTTGAGTAAAGTTAGGTCCACGGTATATAGAATCGGCCCAGTAGCTTACCGTTGGGTTTTGCCATTTGAATTGGATAATGTTCATTTAATCTTTCACGTGTCTATGCTACGAAAGTATCTACCAGGCCCAACACATGTTATTCAATATCGAGAAATTCAGTTAGACAAAGATTTGTCATATGAGGAAAACAAAAATCAGTGACTATAGTAGATAGAAAAAAAATGTTCAAAAGAAATACCACGGTAAAAGTCATGTAGCAGAATCACTTTTCAGAGGAGACTGCTTATGAAATAGAGAATAATATGTGCGTCAAATACATATTTTTGAGTGATAAGGTTAGTATTTATTTGCAATTATGGAGATGAAATTGATTAGAAAAAAAATATAAGCAACTCAGTACAAGCCAAATATTTATAAGGATCATGAATGTTGAGCCCTAGAAATTAACAGTTGGTGATCACATTTTTTTTTTTAAAGACTCACCAATGAAAGAGGTAATGAGGTTTAGAAAGAAGGAAAAAGTTAAGCTCTAATATATAGACTCTTTTGAACGAAGTAGGCAAAGTAATACATTGCTTAGCCTTGCCATCAGGATTGAGTAATGTGGATATAGACTTTCTTGCATCAATGCTAAGGAACTACTTATTAGATTCTTCTTATATTACCTAATTCCAAGAAATTTAATTGGACAAAAATTTAGCTTAACTATTGGTACAATCGATGTTTATTATTGATCGACAAGTGAAAAATTTATAGAAGAAAGATATCCCTAATTATTTGAGTAATAAGGTTGGTAATTTTAAATTATATTTTGACTTCATTCCCTACATGTAGTAGGATAGACTGAAATTCGGGGATCGAATTTCTTAAGGGGGGAAGAATGTAATATGCCAAAATTTTTATTTTTAAATAATAATATTTTACTAAAAAAATATTTTTTTATTGCAAATGATTATGTTTTGCTAAAAGGAAGTATATTTTTAATTAAAATAATTATTGTTTTGGTCAAAATAATTATATTGGCTTTTAATAAATTTTTGTTGTATTTTTATAAATATTCTTTCTTTTATTATGCATAAAGATATTTATTTTGTGATTTGTTTTATTAAGATTTTTATCAAGAAAAATCATGATTTAAGAGTTTAACTAAATGTTTATGAGAATGTAAATTTTTAAAAAAATTTGGAATATTTTAAGATGAAAAACGGAATTTATATGAATTTATATAAAAGAAATCCTATTATTTAATTATTAAATAATAATAATAATAAGATTTAAAAAAAAAGGGAAAGAAAGAAACGGGACGGACGCGGACGCGAAGGAGAAGAAGAAGAAAATTTTTTTCTCTCTCTCTTTAAAATTTTTTTAAAACTTCTCTTTAAGATTTTTCTAATTCTAGACGTCCAATTGAGATACCGGAAGTATCGTTGGACTCATGGCAGCGAGAGAGCTTCAAAACCCACCGATCATTTTCGCTGGAAGTTTGCCAAAATTTTGCCGGAATTTTGTGAATAGTAACTTCAAGGTAAATTTTTTAAAATACTGAATTTTTTATGGTTTTTCAAGATTTCAACTTAGGAGTTTTGTTAAGGATATAGAATATTAGTTGTAGGATAAACTTTACTGTTAGAAAATGTGATTTGATGGTTTAATTTTGCAAAATTTACTTTGGTAAACAGTAACTATGAACAGTTCTAAACAGTGCCTGTGAACAGTTCTGCGCGTGAATAGTGCTTTCAGCCGTACGTGAAAAGTGTTTCCGGCCGTGAACAGTGCCAGCATCCCGATGTCATTTTTTTAGGTTTTTGGACATTCCGGACTCATTTTTAATATCTAATTGATCAAATTTAGATGGAAAACGTGGATTTTGGGGCTGTCCAATCTGGGACCCTTACCCTGTGAGTGAATATAATTTACTATAACCCATTTTAAAATTCTCCTTCATGCTCATGCATTTTAAAATAAAGTTTTAATTGTGTATAGCATAAATTGAATTTCATATTTATATTGATTTATATTCTTAGAAGTTATAGGACATGCAGAATAGACCTCTAATAAGTCCCTCCTGAATTTATGATGAAAATGTGGTATTATGTTGCACTTTATTGAATCTTATAATTGTATCATCTTTCATATTGTTTCATATGATTTGTGTTATGAATGATACCTCACTGTTTCATGGATATGGTGAAATTGAATTTGTATTTGAGTTTCAAATGTGTCATTAATACTAGATATTATGGTTTATCTGGATTGGAATGAAAATTTTGTATTTCTAATTTTGAAGAATGAATTTCTATGTCGGAACTCTGTCCGAGGAATATCTTGGAAGGGAGGAATATATTTTGTCTTAAAAAGAATTTTAACCTCAAAATTTTTAATTTTTCTTTCAGTTTATATTTTTGGTTTATTAAACTAGTTTATTTTGGAGGAATCATTGATAGAAACACTGTTAGCTAGCGACAGAGATAGCTAGCCTTGGTGCACCATGAAACCCTAGCTAGCAAGAAAGTTGCTAGCCCCTTGTGCGAACGGGCACATGAGGATTGAAATGTGAATAAATGTGGAGTTGAGGTATGTCTCCTCCAATAGCCAGTGGCAATTGGCTTGGTTATCTATGATAAAAATGTAATGATTTACCCGTCCTATTGCTGTGTGCTTGGGACAGTTAACATATGAAAAGGTTAAGGAGTTGAGGAAAGCTCCTCCCAACCTTATGACATGAATTATGAGAATACGGTGATTTACCCATCCCATTGCTATGTGCTTGGGATAAAACAATGTATATGGTGATTGCCCTTACCAGACTTTGTGTTTGGGTATAAAAATAATAATTATGGATCTACTTTGAGTCCTCCTCTAAACATTTTTTTTATATAAAGAGTTATCTTTCTATTTCCTTATCTGATTTTGAAATTATTATTTATTATACTAAATTTTAAGATTTTAAATTTTCTTTTAACAAAATTTACCTTCTTTAAAGCTTTAGTTTGCTGTTATATACATTGATTTAAATAATGTTATATTATACCATAATTTCTATTTATGAAAACTCGTGCGAATAGTCTGTTCTGTTTCAGTTATAGTAAACTATATTTGCTCACTGAGTTGTCAAATTCACTACACGATATTTTTTACATTTTTTTCAGATAGTTGACCAGCTAGACGACATAATCTCTAGGAGAGCGTACTTTGTTTTCAAGGCTCGTAGATTTTAATTTACATTGTATTTGTACTCTAGAGTTGCTCCATATATCACAAGCAGAATCTCAGCTTCTATTTGTAGAGTATTTATGTATATTTGAGATAATTGAAATTATACAGTATTAGATAATTAAGCTCTCAAATGAATGTGACTATTTATGAGAAAATTATTTATATGTATCATACTAGAGGCTTATAGGATGAGATTATTCTCAAAACCCGTGCCGGTTACGTACTCCTATTTTTGGGTTGTGACACCAAGCATTGGCTAATTATACGTTATACTTTATTACTGTTGGCACCTTCATGATAATCCCTGGAACATTTTGTTCTTAGGTTCAATAGAAGTAATATCTATTCTAAATTAGGATTAGGTTACCTTATTTTGAAAAGAAGCAATTTAGCATATGCAGCACAATCTTGTCCTTGAATGAAAAATGCAACATACTGCTGATGTTACATCCTGTTTCACTGGTTCTGAAGGGGCAAATTTGTCAAGTCTGGATGATATTTGTCAGAAATAATATATGGTCACCTTCGTTTTGATAAACTTTCGACATAGACATGCACAAAATTAAAGTTCTTAGTGAAAGTAGCCAACTTGTTACATAAGGCTAGTTTTTTTTTTGAACCATTGAGGATATTTTTAGTTTGAAGGTGAACTTGGTGAAAAGTGGTTTGACTGATATTAATGTGAGTACGGATATTCTTTCTTCGTGGGCTTGTTTGATAGGGTGCTAGGTTCTCCAAAGGCCCCTCACTTATCTAGTAGTTTCTCTTGGAGGGAATCCTAGAGAAAATTATGTGGGATTTTCTTTGGAGTGGCGTGGGGGATTTGAGAAGGGACCACCTTGTTAATTGGAATTATGTTGTAGACCGAGGGGTGAAGGGGGTTTAGGACTTTGAAACTTGGTATCCAAGAACAAGGCTCTGACAACCAAATGGCTATGTTGTTTTTCTCTTGAAACTACTTCCTTATGGCATCAAGTTATCCGAAGTATGGGTTGAACTCGAATGCACGGGATAGCAATACTGCAATGAGGGCTACTCATATTAGTCCTTAGAAATTCATTTCTTAGGGTTATGATGCTTCTCAGGCTACTCATATGGTCAGCTATCATTGCATGCAATGCTATAAAATAATGATGATGTTTACTTTCTAAGGTTCTGGCATCTGAGAAAATTAGTTAGATGATGCTTCGACTGTTATCACATTGTGAAATACCAAGCATTGGCTACTTGCACATTTTGTACCATGTAGTTTCTTTCAAAAAACAAAATTTAATTAGATGTATTCTTCTCTGAATTTTTATGACATTTTTTAACAAATATATAATATATAAATATTTTTTCCAATTTAGCAGAATACATAAATTTTTCAAAAGAATGCTTTAACATGTGACATAATTCAATTAAAAAATTTGACATAAATATTCTATAAAATAAATTTAATTTTTTTTCCTTTCTCAATACGAATCGCCTCTATATATGCAATTTAATATCCTCTAATTCTTCCTAGATCAAATTCTGCAGCCCTAGAATTTGCTTGTCATTAGATATAGCCAATTAATGTGAACTGTTTGATCATATGTTCGAGTTATCTTAACGTTGAATCCACTACTATACTTAAATTCTCCCCCCATCTAACAACCATTTTTGAGCTAAGCGTTTGCACTGCAAAATAATGTAGATTTAAGTAAGTGCCTAGATGATGTGTTTTTAATGAGAGTCATAGAACTACTTGAGAAGGAGATGCGTTTACTTATTTTTTATAGATCGAGCCTATATAAAAATTCCACTAATATTCATTTTTGGTATTGCTCGAGTGTTTTTGGGATGTTGCCTAAAATTTTGTCACTTTTGGCATACTAGTTTGTTTGCATAGTAGGGAGGATAATAGGCACCGCAAGTGATATGAACAGAAACGTACGTACAAAATGGGGGTTCATTAAGGCGACATGAAAAATAGTAGACTTGACTATTTCTAAAGAAAACTGCTATTTTACAATAAAAAAATATATCTCATTTGTCGAATTTTAAGTTTAGATTAATTTAGAGCTCTTCAACCAACTTTGCGATTAAAAAAAGAAAGAAAGATAGGTCACTGAGGCATATTTCCATAGAATAAATTCATCATTATGAATTCCATTATTGAAATTTAAATAATAAAAAATCCAAACAGAGCAATATAATCATTATTTATTCTTATCATTCTAATTTTTTATGCAATTATTATTATTATTACATTAAAGCATCAAGACAGAAGCCTAATATGTTTATTATTGAAAAAAAAATTATTTTTTGGTTTGTAATAAATGAAATTTTAGTTTAATCTCTGAAATTAATTTTTTCAATTTAGTTTCATAAATAAAAGTATTTGTAATTTTACTTCTTAATTAAGTTATTATTTAAAATTTGACATCAAATTGAATTCATTGTTAAAATTATAATTTATTTATTTATTTTTATTTGAATTGACATATAAATTAATATTGACTTAATACTTATATTTATAAACAAAGTTGTTCAATAAAAATAATTTAATTAAGAAATTAAAAGCTGTTCTGTTGAAGAATGACTTTGGTTCATGATAATGACTCAAGTTTAAGGAAATTGGCCGGAAATGAAAAAACGCATCATTGGCATATTGCTATCCTTCCAAAACTCACGGTCTTGAATTTGAAAAGCTGCATTAGTCTTACTGATATCCCGAACAAATAAATTTAGAAAGTTTAAATTTGGGTGGCTGTTCAAATGTGACGAAATGTTTGAAGTTTGATCCTTTGAAAAGCTCATTAGAAGTGAAAATATTTGGTTGCCTTATAAGTTGCCTCCTGCGTGAGTGATAGCAATTAATTGAGTTTAATACATTGTTTTTTTTTTTCAGGTACAATATGAGTATAGGCACGTAAGCGTAAAATCTCTTATTTTCAACTTTCGATAATGTTATTGAACCTCTATTGATAATTATAAGTGTCTGTTGTTTTGAAAAATAAAATTTCGAAAACACGTAAGCTCTATTGGATGCTATAGACTTCTGTTGTTCCTTATCAAAATTTAATTTATTTGCATTAGTTGTAATATCCGTCAATTTCTACTTTTATTAAACATTCACGTTTTATCTTTAAATAATTATGTTTTTAGCTAACTTGATTTATATTTTTGTCTAAAATAATCATATTTTCCTTTATATAATCAAGTTTTGTTATTAAATAATTATATTTTATTTTTGATACATGTCTTATTTTATTTTATGGGTTATTTTAAAAGTGCACATAATTCAAACAACAAACTTAGGGTCTATTTGTTTCTAATTTTTAAAAATTGTTTTCTGTTTTCAAAATAAAAAAATTTGTTTGATAATTATTTTCTGTTATTGTTTCGGAAACAAGTTCTGAAAACAAGTTGTTTTTAAAACAGAAAAACAAAAATAGAAAAAAATTGTTTTTATTTTCTATTTTTGTTTCCAGAATAAAAAAAATAAAAAATAGCATATTTTTAAAATAATTTATCAAACAGATTTTTTTTATTTTTGTTCTGCAGAATAATTTTTAAACACAATTTTCAAAAATAATTTTTAAAATTAAAAAAATAAAAACAGAATCAAATAAACCTAAATTTCGGCTAATCAACGCCTCATTTTATATTCAGGTCAATGCAAATTGATTAATCTATACACTTTCACACCGACTTGGTTAGCTATGTCAATGTTTAAGCTTTATTATTGATTAATTTATATCTCATTATAATAAATCATTGTGTAATTTGAAATTTGTTTATTTTTAAAGCTAAATTATAGTTTATCACCTTCTGGTCTAATTTGAAATTTGTTTATTTACCTTTAGTTTAAAGTATGTAATTTAAATTTTAAACAGTTTATTATGTAATTATTTAACCACTTTAAATTATTTTTATTTAAATTTTATCAAAATAATTACGTGAATTATAAGATAATATATAAATAATTTAATTGTTAATAATTCAATTTTTATGTCACATTACTTCTAATAATTATTTTGAAAAATTGTAAAATTATTGACGGTATAAATAAAATGTACTTCAAAAAAATAAACTATTCATCATTTTTACATGGACATAATTCTATTGCTAAAATTTAAATATAAAATACCATAAAGTGACTAAGTGATTATACATACATACATATATATATATATATATATATATATATATATATATATATATATATATATATATATATATATATATATATATATATATATATATATATATATATAGCGCAAACAATACATAATTTTAAATTTTTTTTATATATATTTTATACTCAAAACCATATAAATAAGTGTTCAGGTACCTGAAAAATAAACTTTCCATGTATACCAAACCACGTTAATTAACTTTCTTCTTAAAAGAGGTTCTCTATTGCACTCCCAAGCAAAGATCTGCCTCCAAAATTAAGTAAAGTATAAGAATATGTAAAGATTAAAAAGAAAAGTCTGTACCAAAAAAGAAAAGTTATCTTCACCAATGGCTGTTAGCTTCAAAATGGTAAGGAATTTTCTACTTTTCTTGTTATCTTAGGTTCGAATATGTGCCAAGAGCCTATGAAAAGTTAAATTTGTAGTAGTAAGTTGCTTAGAGACTGAAAAGCATTAAGTTTCATGAATTTGACGTAAAACCCCTATCACCAAAATCGAAGGAAGAAAAAGACTATCCCCAAATATTAATTTTAAAATTATTTGCAAAAAAAAAAATTAAAGTCTTGAAATATATATATTCAAAGGAAATTGTCCCCCCCCCCCCAAATGTTCGATGAAGATAAATGTGCACTGAATAATCTCAAAGAGTCATTTTCAGTCACAACGATTTTATGATATTATTAACTTCTACGCAATAGGGATATAAGTATAAGCATTAATGGAGGTATAATTTATAACTAATAACGTAGTGTTTGGATGGTGAAATTTAGAATGTAAAATTCAGCAATTGAAATTTATCTATTTTTGTAATATTATAATTTTAATGCTTTAAATTTAGGTATAATTTCAATTAGTAAATTATTATACCTGATTTAGTTTAAATTGGGAAATTTTCAAAAACATTTATGAAAAGGCTGAAGCTTTATAAAAGGCCAAGAAATAGTGATTAATTATAAGAAAATGCGAAAAAAAAAACCACTTATATATGATTCATAACCGCGGCCCCCCGGTGCGCCACTTTTACATTTATTATATCTTTAAATGAGAAACTAAAAAATATTTTTATCAAAGCATTAAATTTGGAGATTATCAACGTTTTATATAATTAATACAAATATTTGCATTTTTATATTTACAAGTTTGTATTTTAAGTGACAAATAAGTTTGAACTAAGTACGTAGTTGAAAAACTTTTGTAGTGTCAGAGATTTCAGCCTACTAAAAATTATTTTAATACTTTAAATAAGATTAGTCTTATATTAAAAAAGTTGTGAAGATAGTCGTGCTAAAAGTTAAAAAATAACTATCCCTTGTGCACATGTGATATTGACTCCAAAATATGGCAGCTTGTTTGAAACTGAGAGCTTTAGCAACTTTGGGATTGGCTAATCAAGAAGAAAGGTGGAAGAGAGGCAGTAGATAAATGAAAAGTGATTGATTCTTTTCAATTTTATATATATATATATGATTGTCACCTCAATGCATTGTGAAGCTTTCAGCAAGTGACAATTTGAAAGTCTACTAATATATCTCCTCATTGGTTTAATTCCACATTTAATATTTCAGGTGAGAATATTTATGTAAAAATCTTTATTTCTTATTTAAGGTTTAAATTATGATCATTTGTTCTTTTGGACTAGGATATCTGATAAAAAAAAATTGTGATAGGTTATTGTAATTGTATTTTTGTCATTATTGTTGTTATAACTTCAGTAATGACATTAAATTTATGGCAGCCACCGCACTCACAATTTAAAATCCTTTTTCTTTTCCAAGAGTAAGCAGTGACACAAAATTATATATTTTGCTTGTTCTTAAAGTGCGGGATTTGTAACTTTTGCATCAGCAAAGAGTCCATATATTGAACATAGAGCTCCCTGAACTATTTGTAGGCAAGCTCCCAGGAACAAAATGATAGATTTGGTCAATCTACATATGTCAATTAATGTCACAAGTGAATCGACTATTGGTCCTCTGATCCTTGTACAAACAAATTTAAAAACAATTTTATTCTGTTACATAACAGACGATGTGTGAAAATGTGATTTGTTATGGGCGAGTTAGTCGAGTCCAATAGGTTGATAAAATTTCTTGAGCATAAAGGTGGGTTGGGTCTGTCCATAAATAGCAAGCACCAAAATATCAATCATCATAAGCAATTATACAAAGCCATATATGTATTTTGCTTATCATGATATGGTTTAGCTAGCCAATGCATATGAACTATTTGACAATATGTCTTGGTATAGTTTTTATTAATTATGAAGTTAATTATTTCCACAATTTGATTCCACCACCTACAGTTACTTAAATTTTCACTCACTCCAACAACTACTTTTGAGCTAAGCGTTTTGCATTGCAAGATAATGCAGATTGATCAGTTATGGCTGCTGGGAGATATGCTTATAACGAGATAGTTGCAGAACCACTTACGAAGAAGAACCAAGAAGCCTGGTTTGGTTGCGTTAAAAACTTTCTAATAGCTCGAGATCTTTGGGAAGTGGTCGAAGGGACTACAAATATTGATGATAATTCTGTGGGTTGGAGAAGAAAGAATGCTGAAGCATTGCACATCATGCAAATCTCATGCGCACCTGAGTCTCGCTCTCGCATAATGAAAGTATCCAATGCCAAAGCTGCCTGGGATATTCTTAATAACGAATATAGCTACAAGCCAAGGATGCCACTTCAAGGTCCTTTTATACAAAACTCACTCTGTACTACTGTGCCTTTATTTTTCCATTGCGGTTCACTAACTACCATGAATGAATTTATCACATTAATTATTGCTTTTTTTCCTTCTTCTTCTTTTTAAATGTTGAAATGTGTTAATTAAGAAATATAATTATTTCAAGGGCAATTCTATTAAGAGTTTGAACAATTAAGAAGGGGAAAGCTTTTTCGTTAAATGCATTTATAGATTTTTCGCATTTTTTTAAGGTAGAATGAACATATCATATCATTTCTAATTTCTTGCAAGTTTTATATGATGGAATCATGACTTAAATAATTTGTGACAAACACTTATTGTAAGTTTATATAGATTATACTTACACAAAAATGTCTTAATTCTTAATTTTATCTTTTAAATTATAATTCAACCAATGAATTATTAATTTGCAAATTATGAGATGCTTCAAATGGTAGAGAGTTCAACCTCTCAAGAGATTGGGATTTCTTTGCTACTACTGTATCTCAAAATTTGGCTTTAATTTTTTTTTTTTATAATTTCAATTAGTAAAATTATTAATGCGAGAATCTCAAGCTACATTTAACACACACAAAATTCAATTTCTTAAGAGGTGTAACGTCCAATAGAATTAAAGAATAACTCATTAAGAAATCTTGTAAAGGGAGGATATAAAAAATTGAATTAATACAACATTAATGTGCTTTTCACGACTTGCAGTAAACGATCAATCATAATTTTTGCATTTTTATCCATATAGATTTGTGTTTTTCTTATTGTTATGGATGTATTTGTGTATTTATCATGCATTTAGATATGTTTTTTATGCATATTAATTGCTTATTATAGAGATGGAAGCAGAGGAGGTAGATTCTACCGCGGCAAGTTTATACAGGGCTATATGTGAAAACAATTGGGGTACTGTTCAAGCAATTGTTAAGGATAATCCAAGTGCCCTGAGTGCAAGACTTACATCCTCAGGCGATACAGCCCTTCATGTTGCTGCACTCTTTGGGCATGTGAACATAGTGGAGGAGTTGGTGAAATTAGTCTCAGAAGATCACTTGGAAATAGTTGATGTTTATGGCCAAACGCCACTTGTAACTGCTACATTTAGTGGAGTCACTGAAGTTGCAAAATGCATGGTAAATAAAAATAAAAGGATACTTGGCATTTCAACCCCAAAAGGTTTCCTACCTGTTTCATTGGCTTTTGCTGTTGGTCACAAAGAAATGGCACGTTATCTCTATTCGGTCACCCCATTGGAAGATTTGAAACCAGATAAAGGCTTTCAAGGTCCTAATCTTCTCTATCGTTGTTTCAATTCAGGAAATCTCGGTACGTAACAAAGTTGTGGAACCTGTCTTCTCTCTCTCTCTCCATATGTCAATCTTTATATTGATTGCATCTCCTGTTATGACTATGATGAATAGATATTGCACTTCACTTCCTTCAACAATGTGAAAATTTGCTTTTTGCAAATGCTTACAACGGGTGGACACTAATTGAGGGTATTGCAGCCATGCCTTTTGCATTTCCCAGTGGAAGTCCACTCGTGTTTTGGAAACGATGGATTTATAAATGTCAGTAACTACTACTTTGAGATCTTCCTTCTTTTTCATTATATTTTTCTTGATATAATTATATGCTCTTTTGTTTATATACTGGAATGGTTCACTAAATTGCTGTGTGCGTAAAAGTTACAATATTCAATGAATCTTTTTACATGAAGTTAAGAAAGGTTGGGGGTTAGGACAAAATTTCCTGATTCTCTAATTGAACATCCTAAATACACAGAATATGCATCACATAATTTTTCTAGCTAGCAATCCTTGGCGGGGAAGGAAAAAATGTTGAATGTGTCTCTTAATTAATTAGGATTAAATAGATGATCCAAATAATCTTTGAAAATATTATTGAATAATTTTACCATTTCTTCTTTTTTTGTATCCTTTTAGTTTATCTTTTATTTAATGAAATTATCTTTTTCTTTGTGTCTTTGATTTCTTTTTTTATTGAAAGGTATATATATACCATCAACCACAACTACCAACGATGTTCGAATAGACATTCAACAGCAAGATAAAATCAAGAGAGCAGGTACGCAAATTTAGAGAAAGAGAGAGAGTATACTAAACCCAAGCCCAATTTTATAATAAATGTCACGTTTATCTTTGCGTAAAATTTTTTATTTATGTTAAACAATGTCCAATATAGCTATTGGACATACTTCGTATTTTTTTTTTAATATAATCTAATACATCATAATAAATAAATTATTATGAATTGAGTTCACTTAATAATACATAATTTCTGTGGACATGAACGCTCTTAATATTAACACTTATCATTTTTTAATAAAAAAAAAAGAAATTAAAATCTTAGTATAGAACATTCTTTTGAATCCTTGGGCTAACTCTTCTTTTGCAACAGGTTTTCGTCTACTACGAAGACTCATCTACTGCACCTATAAATTTTTAGGTATATATGCTTTCTTTCAACAACAAAATAAACTGATACTTCTAAATTTTAAATATGTGTTTGATTTGTGAAAATATTTTATGTTTTTATTTTTTGAAAATAATTTTTTTTTAAAACTATATTTGATTTGTATTTTTATTTTCACTATGACTTTATATTTACTTTATTTTCACTTTTATCAATTTTTAATTATATAAACATTAAAATATTATTCATATAATTTAAAATAATTATAAAAATACTATCGTTATAATTTATTACAATGCTGAAAATTTTGAAAACTATTTTTTAATGTTTTTAAAAGTTTTAGAAATTTAGAAAATACTTTTAAAAAAAAAATAAATACGTTTTCATAATTATTTTAAATTTTGAATGAAAATAAAAATTGAAAACGCTGAAATTAAACATGCTCTAATTATCTTATCTTCAGCTTACAAAAATTTATATGAGTTATACCAATATAGGAATGAAGGAAATATACCAGCTGAAGTCGCTCCATGCAGATGCAGATCAAATTCTAAAGCTATTTTGTGAGAAGATATATGTTTCACCGACGTCACCCCACGTAGTGAACATAGTTAAAGATGCACTGTTTGATGCAGCTAGAGAAGGGATTGTTGAGTTTGTGGTTCAAGTAGTACAAGCAAACCCAGACTTAATCCTATTCCTTAAAAGAGACTCTTCATGGTCCACTTTCTGCTTTGCTGTTCAATATCGTCAAGCTGAGGTTTTCAACCTCATCCATGGGCTTCGCTTCAAGGATGCAGTAACTAAGTTTATAGATTCCTCTGGAAATAACATGCTACATGTGGCAGGCATGCTCGCCCCTTCTTCCCAACTTAACCAAATCCCTGGTGCAGCATTACAAATGCAAAGAGAAGTTCAATGGTTCAAGGTACGTTAGTAAAAAAACATTCATTTTTCTTAGTATATATATAATCTTTAAATATTAAATATTATATAAGATAATGAGTAAATTATTTTTTGGTGCCTTTGAAAAGCCATTATATTTTAGAACAGTGTTTTCTCAAAGAAAAAAAAAGAAATTTCATAAGATACTGTTCTGAAAGAAAATGTCTCTTGAGGCACTTGAATGCAATTAAAGATAATTAAGAGTATCAAAAGGAGTCATTCTCTATATTT
Organism: Gleditsia sinensis; assembly: GCA_037074535.1. NCBI lineage: Eukaryota > Viridiplantae > Streptophyta > Magnoliopsida > Fabales > Fabaceae > Gleditsia > Gleditsia sinensis. The sequence goes on along the minus strand of CM073474.1, from coordinate 22,907,576 downwards.
TGGTCCCCCAAAAATTCATCAATTCTCAAATTAGTCTTTAAGATATTTATTTATTTATTTGCATACCCCATTCTTAAGTATCCTTTTCATTTAGTCTATTTTTTAATGAACTGATGGCTAACTTTTTTAGCAAACTTTACAATGACGTGTCAATATGTGTATAAAAATAATGTCTTAGTCATAATAAAGATAAACACCCTTTCTATACTAATTACTTTGTGGTCAAATATAATAAATCATAAGAAACCATACATTGAAAATACTATATATTCACCATTGAAAAACTAATCAACTTGAAATTTAAAACACCCAAAGAATAACAAATGCTCTATAAGAAAATTTTGGTCTCATATTGTAACTCGACAAATATAACAATCAATTATAAGAAAAGTAATTAATTGAAAAAACACAAATAGAAAAGTTGAACAAAGAAAGTAACCAAAAAATAAATAACATTTTTATTTATTTATCATACACACAGCACATCATAAAAGTAAATCAGATTTATATTATTAAATTAGTTTTTAATTAATAAAAATTTAGATTTTGTAACTATTATTGTTGAACTACAAGATTGCACTAAGCTATATAGATGCAACAAATAATTAAGATAAATGACAAAAAAAAAAGATAAAATTTATCACTATTTATAATTTTAAACTCTTGGAAATATATGCAGGAGGTGGAAAGTGTGATACCTCCTTCCATTAGGATATCTAAAAACAATGATGGCAAGCGGCCTATAGAAGTATTCAAAGAGAGCCACAAAGAGTTAAGGAAGGAAGGGGAGGAATGGATAAAGGAGACAGCATCTTCTTGTTCAGTTGTCGGTGCTCTGGTTGTCACCATAATGTTTGCTGCAGCTTTTACTGTTCCAGGAGGAAACAATCAGGAATCTGGGTATCCAATTTTCTTGGGAAAAGAGAAGTTATTTATGGTTTTCATAATTTCAGATGCATTATCACTGTTTTCTTCGACAACTTCTGTGCTGATGTTTCTTGGAATCCTTACTTCACGCTATTTAGAAGAAGATTTCCTCAAATCCTTACCTAGAAAGCTGATTATAGGACTTTCTTCACTTTTTATCTCCATTGCAACTATGATGATAGCCTTTTCTGTTACCATTCTCATCATGCTGGAACATAGACAATCTAGGGCTCTTCTTCCTATTATTTTGCTTGCTAGTATTCCAGTAACTCTCTTTGTGTTATTACAATTCCCTCTTCTTGTTCAGATCGCTTATTCTACTTATGGTCCAAGCATCTTTCGTAGGAATGTGAAGCTTTGGCCATGAAATAAACATGTAAATGAAGTCTTACGGTTTGTCTTTCTATTGAATAAGAAGTTCTTGCAAGTCATAAAGATTTTCCAGAACAAATTACCCAATGGAAAAAATTATGATATTTTTTCCAATAAGACTTGTTACTCCACTTCTATGAGAAAAGAAAGGTGATTTATTCACGCAATATATTTTATATATAAAAAAAGGTTGATAAACATTTATCGAGAAGATCATTTTATCATAGCAAAATTTGATTGAGATTAATCTTACAATATTAATAGCATGAGAGGATGTCTTGATAATATTAATAATATAAAATGATATTTTAATAACCACAAAAGAAATTTACTTTTGTATCCCTTCCATTCTTTCATTTAGTTTATTTTAACATAATTAACAAAAAAAATTGATAATTTAAAAATATTTTTAATGATGTGGCACAATCAACACACTTCTGCTTTTATAAAAGAAGCGTGACCATCCATATTCTTAATATAGATATAAATTAAAATATTATTATTCAATAGTTTATAAGAGATATATATTAATTAAAAAATATTTTTTAAAAAGTATTATATTACTTATTAACACCACGCATTATTAAAAATATATTTAATTTAGCGATAAAAAGACGAAAATAATACAAAATTAATACTCTTAATTAATTTTTAAAACACTAATAAAGTTTTATCCTAATAAGAAAGACAGAGGTATATTACTTTCAAACATCGGTAAAATTGATGGATATACTCCTCCAATAAAAACAGAAAAATAATTATTTTTTATAAGAAGAATTTAAAAGAAAAAAAAACTCGAGTTGGGATGGGAACCGACATTCTCTATTTGGCCTTCCTCTTGGACACTTGGTTGAACCTTCGATGAAGAGTGAGTGAATCGAGCTAAGTTGGAAAATGCATTACTGGGTTCCAGCTATATCTTCTGATTTTGCTGGAAATCCTCCCCAATCTCGCAGGTCAAAATATCTATCTTCGTCTATATTTTTTTTTTAAATTCTGTTTCCTGAACTCAATTTCGATTAATCATTCTCAGTGGTCATTCTGCTGTTAATATCGGGAAATCGAAGGTTGTCGTGTTCGGCGGCCTTGTGGATAAGTAGTTTCTGAGCGATATCGTTGTCTATGATGCTGGTACTCTTTTATGTTTTTCCCTTATTCATGTTGTTTTAATTTTTGATTGTTTCCTTGTCGATTGAACCTAGTAGAAATGAACTTTGCATCGATTCAAAGGGTTTTTCAAAAATAGTGGAACCCTTGAAATTATAAAACCTATTATTGGAAAAATAATGCAAACGCAAGTAACTGATAAGAGAAGGGCGCTAGAGAATGATTTGTGCCCAACTAGAAATTATCTCAAGACGAGATGCAGTAGCCCTCACCTACCTTTAAACAAATTACAAATTAAGAAGACCAGGAAAGGATAAATCTGAGATATATCCTAAAGTTGCTATTCCTTTTTGTTATTTTTGGCTTTCTCTATTGTCCTCTTTTTGATACTGTCCTTTAATAAATATTTTTTTCCATATTAAAAATACATTAAAACAATTTTCTACGATGGTCTGGGTTTGTAAATATGACAAACAGAATCTAAAGTTCTCTTTCATATTGAAAGGGGGGCATAGCATGATAAGAGACTTAAGAAAGCGTTCAACTATGTTTTGGGGGAGGCAACATTTCATATTTTCATAATTATGCCTTAAAATATGGCATTTTTAATTTTTTGGATGTTTGAGGGGTGGTCATTTACCATACTAATTATAGATCTGCCTCTGTAGTCTGTATTATGTAAAAATATCAGACATAAATTACAGTGGTCTGAAAAGGTGAGAAGTTAAAAGACAATCTAATTGGGATAGGGAAGGAAAGTAAAAAAAAAAGACATCGGTTGGATGGAAGTATACACAAGATGGTTGCATTTGGTAGAAGGTTGGCACTTACATAAGTAAGAATGGGTGGAAATATGTAACCATGTTGTATCAAAGATGTGATAAATTCTAGAAAAGATACAAATATGTACAAAAGTAACATGTTTGATTTTTTCTTTTTGTTAACTTTTTCATGACCGGCAGAAAAGTTAGGTGGGTAGAAGGGGTTTTTTTTTTGTGGGGAGGGTTCACATAAAGAAGCAATGTCATGGATCAAATTTTGGGAATTTTAATAGTTTGAGAGAAAGGCTTATTTATTTAATTATCCAGAGGCCAAGCTATGGTTTCAGCCAGAGTGCACAGGAAGTGGACTGGATGGCCAAGTTGGCCCCAGCCCTCGGGCATTTGATGTTGCAGTTTCCATTGATTGCCACATGTTCATCTTTGGTGGCCGTTCCACGGGTAAAAGGTTTGTGCAATCAATATGTTTGTCTGGTCTAACTATGTGCTGTGTGTTTTTTTTTTTTTGGCTTTATATTTCAGTAAAATTGGCTTCTCATAACAGCTGGATTTACAGGTTGGGGGACTTTTGGGTCCTGGACACTGATATGGTGTTTTGTACTTTGTTTGAGCTACTGTTTTATTATAACTTATGGTCCTCCAAGAAATGATATCTTAGGAATTAATACTTTTCTGCTGTTCCTTTTCTTGACATGCCGGCACTTCGAATAAATGATGTTGTTCCAGACATATGGCAATGGTCTGAATTAACCAGTTTTGGTGACTTACCTTCACCACGAGATTTTGCTGCAGCTTCAGCTGTTGTAAACCGAAAAATTGTTATGTGAGATTTATCATGTTTGATTTGACTCATCATTCTGTGGTAGGATTTAATTGATATAGTGTTGTAAGGTGTATTTAATTTGATGCAGGCATGGTGGATGGGATGGGAAAAAGTGGTTATCAGATGTTTATGTCTTGGACACAAGTATTTTCTTGAGACTTCTTAAACATAATATTTCTCTACTGAAATATAATTTTGTCCACTATTCCAACAAATATCTCATAACATGATATTCTTCCTATATTAGTATCACTTGAGTGGATGGAGCTTTCAATTACTGGAACATTGCCACCTCCTAGATGTGGGCGTACCGCCACTATGTTTGAAAAATGATTGCTTGTTTATGGTGGCAGAGGTAAAGTGGCATAGGTTTTCCTCTTAAGAATTGGGTTGCTTGAACAATTTTCTTTTATAAGTTCATTTTTGACGCTTAATCTTTACTTGACAACTGCCATATGTGTCAAGAGTACATTATCATGTTGTTATTTCCTTATTTCGTTTCACATTCCTCAGTTGTTATTTCTATATATCTTTTGTGAACTTACTCTATATAGGTAATGGATTTCTATATTAAAATAACATAATTTCTTGTAACAGAATGTCTTATTCCTAAGTAATGGCCATTTTGCACAGTTTTGGTACATTTCATCATTGGCTCTATTTTTTTTCTTTGTTACAATTGAGTAGCATGGCTTATAAAGTTCAGATTGGCACAATAATCCTGAAGTTAACTTTCAAAACATAATTTCATTAGGGGAACAGATATTTCAACTTTGAGCTGTCAATTGATTTATGTATATGAAAGATACTGTGCCTTGGCTTTTAGATATCTTACAATTGACCCCAGTCCTGACAACTCTCTATTTTTTGAGAGCATTAAGGGTCATCTGATTTGAAAGAAATCTTTGATCATTATGCTATTAGTCCATTAAAATTTTAATAAAGCAATACAATTTTTGGAGTGATCAGATATATTTAGTTGCATCATCATTTCATTTAGGATATCTTCTGCTTAGATGTTATTAGGTTATATTAGTGCTTTTTCCCTACGGTAATAGGAGGTGGTGGACCAATTATGGGTGATTTATGGGCTTTGAAGGGCCTTATTGATGAAGGTTTGAATCTTTATCCCTTGATTTATATCCATCATGCATGCTGCTATTTATTCAGTTACTGGTTGCAAGTTGTAAGTTGCAGTTTGTAGTTTGAGTATGCTGTTTGGGGTTTGTGGAGAAAATTGGGTGTGTCCTAACTCTATGGAGGGTTTTTTGACAATAAATTTTAATGGGTTTGGAAGGAGAAAAGAGGCTAAGGTTTTGTCATTTTGTGTATCTGTACTGTTTTGCAATTCTGTGGTCTGTTTGGTTGGAAAGGAGTGTGCAAATTTTTCCACTTGTTTCAATGTCTTTAGATATGTTATGGGAAAAGATGAGATTTTTGGCTTCTCTAGGTGTTTGGCTCATGGTCTCTTTAAAGGAGTCGCCATTTCAAATTTGCAAAGAGATTGGGCTGCTATTTTGTGCATGTTTTACTTTGAGTTTTTGTCTGTTTTGTATTATTGTAATGTTCTCTTTCAATATTTTTCTTACGGAGGACAACTTATCCTCCTCTTTGTATTTCTTTTCTTTCTTAATGAATTTCTTTTTCTATAAAAAAAAATCTTTCATGAGATTTGTCATTTCTATTATGGAAATCTTCTTAAAGTCTACTGCAATACATGATATTAATTGTTTTCTTCATTTTTATTTAAAGACAAGTGAACTGGACATATATAGTCTATTGCTATCTTTGTTTGGGATAATGGAGAAAATGATAGAGTAGGCTCTTCTATATTCTAACTGTTTTTCCAATTTAAATTTGATAGCATTATGATATTGATATGAGATTCATTCTATTCTGTCCTTTTTTATTTAATCATTATCATTATTTATAAAATTTTAAGAATAAATTGATGTGAAGTTTTAATATGAATATCACCAAAAGTAAGTAATGTAACCTGAAATCAATGAGATTTAATTAGAAAGATCGCATTCTAATTTAAATTTATAACAAAATAAATTAAAAAAAAATCTTGACTTGTTATGTATAAAAAAAATAAGAATAAAAAAATATTTTAGACGCTACTCTAAAAACAAAAAAAAAATGATGGTAAATGATAAGTCTTATTTAAACGTTATAAAAAATCTTGATAAGTTTAAAAAAAAATTTTTAAAAAAATTAAAAAGAATATATTCTTAATATTATTAATGATAATTTAATCTGTGTAATTTTATTTTATTTAAAAAAATACATATCTACAGGCCAATTACTTAAATAAATAAATAAAAATTTCTTACAAAATAAAAAAAAACTAAATAGAAAACTTTTTAAAAAATTATTAAATAAACATTTTTCATAGTTAAATAAACAAAATATTAAAAAAAAATAAAAAAAATATATAGTTTAAATTACATTATTAAATAAATTATTTATTTTAAATTTATATTCAGTCTTTAGTCTTTATTCTTTTAACTCTATATTTAAATTTATATTTAAATTAACTGGTCTTAGGTCATATTTAAATGAATTTTAATTATATGAATCAGTCTTAATTTTCTTTTAGTAATAATACAATGTTTTTCTTTAAATATTTTAATTCAATCTCTTGTGATAGATCTAGTTGAGATTTAAAACACGTCTGTATTCTATTTTTGTTTGTCAATCTTAATTGTGTTTACATCATAAATAAGCTAGTATCATAGAAAAAAATCTTACAGTAAATTGATAAGGTGTCAAATTGGTTGGTTTTAAATTGAAAGTGAATGATTTGATTTGACTACACGATGACAAGAAAAAAATGTCTCATATATTAAAGTTGTACACAAATTCGGTTCGGTCGGTCTTTGACATTAAATTAAACTGAACCGATCATGTAATTTAAAAAAAAATGGACCTCTTTGGTTGAGTTGAAGTCTTTGAAACTGAACCAAATTAAACCATAAAAAATCGATTCAGTTTGGTTTAATTCATCAGTTTTTTTCTTTCTCAGTTGAAATGAGTTCATTCAAGTCTGGGTTGCAAATTCTTACCAGCCAGCGAGAGATCACGATTCAACACTAGGCCCCGCCTTCGAGTGTTTATTTGATAACGCAGGAGGATCTATAAGGTTGTCGGTGCCTCTCTGGGAGTTGGTTGACCGCGACTGAGGTAAGCAACCCAACGACTCAAAGAGAAAGAATGCAATGTGTTTGTTCTTCGGTGCAGAATGACCGAAAGTAGATGTTGCAAATTTGAGAAATGTATTGTGGAGAGCGAGGTTGCAGTGAAATTTTAATAAAAATAAAAAGCCTCACCCTTTGAAACTCATAAAGGCTTGCGAGTGAACGTTATCAGCAAAAAAAAAAATTGAAATTTTATCATCCTTGAAAAATGAATTTGAGTGGCTCAAAGAAAACAGTCTATAGTGCTTTGACCAAAAAAAAATTTAAAATATATTTAATAAGTTAAATAAGTTAATTTATAGTTTATTTTATTAATTTATAAATTTATTTGATCAAACGAGAGATGTTTGGTAAACAAATTAATTTGAATAGTTTATAATTTTTTTTTATTATACGTTACTTTAAGATTATGTTTGACAAAAATAATTGATAAGTTAATTGAAAGTTAAAAAATTAATTTTTAATTAAAAGTTGTTAATTAAAAATTAAAAGTTATTAAATTAATTTATTGAATTAAAAGTGTTTGATAAAATTAATTTTTAAATTAATTGATAAATATAAAATGATATAAAATAATATATTTATATAAAATTTATTATTTTTTGTTAGTAATTATATTTTATTATATAATTTTAAAAATATAAAATAAATATATTATTTAAAGTTTTACAATATTATTATATTTTATTAAAAGTGTTTGCATAGTAGAGAGGATAATAGGCACCGCAAGTGATATGAACAGAAACGTACGTACAAAATGGGGGATCACTGAGGCGACATGAAAAATAGTAGACTTGGCTATTTCTAAAGGAAGCTGCTATTTTACAATTAAAAAAAATATATCTCATTTGTCGAATTTTAAGTCTAGATTAATTTAAAGCTCTTCAACCAACTTTGCGATTGAAAAAAGAAAGAAAGAAAGGTCACTGAGGCATATTTCCATAGAATAAATTCATCATTATGAATTCCATTATTGAAATTTAAATGAAAAAAAAATCCAAACAGAGCAATATAATCATTATTTATTCTTATCATTCTAATTTTTTATGCAATTATTATTATTATTACATTAAAGCATCAAGACAGAAGCCTAATATGTTTATTATTGGAAAAAAAATTATTTTTTGGTTTGTAATAAATGAAATTTTAGTTTAATCTCTGAAATTAATTTTTTCAATTTAGTTTCATAAATAAAAGTATTTGTAATTTTACTTCTTAATTAAGTTATTATTTAAAATTTGACATCAAATTGAATTCATTGTTAAAATTATAATTTATTTATTTATTTTTATTTGAATTGACATATAAATTAATATTGACTTAATACTTATATTTATAAACAAAGTTGTTCAATAAAAATAATTTAATTAAGAAATTAAAAGCTGTTCTGTTGAAGAATGACTTTGGTTCATGATAATGACTCAAGTTTAAGGAAATTGGCCGGAAATGAAAAAACGCATCATTGGCATATTGCTATCCTTCCAAAACTCACGGTCTTGAATTTGAAAAGCTGCATTAGTCTTACTGATATCCCGAACAAATAAATTTAGAAAGTTTAAATTTGGGTGGCTGTTCAAATGTGACGAAATGTTTGAAGTTTGATCCTTTGAAAAGCTCATTAGAAGTGAAAATATTTGGTTGCCTTATAAGTTGCCTCCTGCGTGAGTGATAGCAATTAATTGAGTTTAATACATTGTTTTTTTTTTTCAGGTACAATATGAGTATAGGCACGTAAGCGTAAAATCTCTTATTTTCAACTTTCGATAATGTTATTGAACCTCTATTGATAATTATAAGTGTCTGTTGTTTTGAAAAATAAAATTTCGAAAACACGTAAGCTCTATTGGATGCTATAGACTTCTGTTGTTCCTTATCAAAATTTATTTTATTTGCATTAGTTGTAATATCCGTCAATTTCTACCTTTATTAAACATTCACGTTTTATACCTTTATTAAACATTCACGTTTTATATATCTTTAAATAATTATGTTTTTAGCTAACTTGATTTATATTTATCTTATCAAAATTTAATTTATTTGCATTAGTTGTAATAATTATGTTTTTAGCTAACTTGCTTTATATAATCAAGTTTTGCTATTAAATAATTATATTTTACTTTAATACATGTCTTATTTTATTTTATGGGTTATTTTAAAAATGTACATAATTCGAACAACAACTTAATTTTCAGTTAATCAATACCTCATTTTATATTCAGGTCAATTCAAATTGATTAATCTATACACTTTCACATCGACTTAGTTAGCTATGTCATTGTTTAAGTTTTTTTATTGATTAATTTATACCCCATTTATAATATATCAATGTAAAATTGTTTGAGTAGTTGACTCTATTTAATAATAAAAAATTATTTGTTATTGTTGTAAAAAGTTTGTCAAATTTTAATTTTAAATTGATTTAGAGCTCTGCAATCAACTTTGCAATTAAAAAAAGAAATATAAAATAAACTAAATATTCATAACTCCATTGTGTTATATATTTTCCAAAAAGAGTGATAAAAATAATTAATTATAATACATCCATTTATTGATATGCAATTTTAAGAAATTAAATAATAAATAAATAACACATTACTTAATAGTGGGTTTCTTCTTCAAATTTTTCCAAATTGAAAGAATTTAAATTTTAATAGTCAAGAGGATTTCGGAGAATTAATCTTGATTCTTTTATGTTTCTTATAACGAATTCCTAAAGGAGAAAAATATTTCAATGAGACACCCACTTTATTTATCCTTCTCTTCTATCATCCCCATATCTAAACATACCCTTGTAGAGTTCTTGCAGATTTAATGTTTAATTGGATGTCTAAGAAGAGTCTAAGACAAGCACATGAGGGTCCCCTTTAAACTTCTTAAAGAGGTTCCCTAATATCTAATATGCATGGGCTCCTAAGCAAAGATCCTGTCTCAATCCCAAAATAAGTAGAGTACACAATATAACATATAAACTTAAAAAATATTATCTTCACAATATAATCCCTAACTTCTTCCCATTTTCTCTTTTATTATGTTAAAGTTGGAATACGCGAAGAGCCTATATGGTGTTAAATTAATATTTATAAAGTTGGAATATGCTCATATTAATATGATTGACTGTAGTAGTAAAATGATGTCAAAATGATATTTATAATTTTCTAAATTGTGAAAATTAGTTATAAAAAGGTCGAAGTTTTATAAAGGATTTTCTTTTTCTTTCTTTTTTTTCGCCAGTGTTTTATGAAGAGTTAATTAAGAAGTGACAATTAATCATAAGAAAAGCGAAAAAAATTCTCACACACAAAAAGTAGAAAAAAATATATTTGTAATTTGCTCATATGGATGGTGTTTAGGAAAAATCTTGCACAAGTGAAAATTGACATTATTTTTGCAATTTTTTTTTTAAATTTTTAATAATCTCAGATTTGTATTTTCAATCACAACGGTTTTATAATAATACACTTCAGGGATAAAGGTATAAGCACGGATGAAGCTATAATTTATAACTAAGGTTTGGATGGGGAAAGAAATTGAAATTCAGCAATTTAAATATATTTTATTTTTTGTAATATTATACTTTGAATGCTTTAAATTGAGGCATAACTAAATTACTTTTTGGATTAATTTTTTTTATTGGTTTTACTTATATAATTGTATGAAAGTTAATAAAAATGGTTGTACGAAGTAATTAGTGTAACTTTAGTATGAGGTAGTCAAGAAGAAAGCTGGACTGTAAGTGCAAAGAAAAAGCAAAAGAAGAAAGCTGGAAGATGTAGGGGAAAAAATCAAAATCAGAAAATAAAATGAATAAATGTAGGAGTTGGTATTTAGTACATTGGTAGTGTCCATCAACGATATTTAGATCTTGATACATGGTATAAATAATTTAAAAAAATATTATTCTTGTCACGTGTCGCGATCTGAACACTGCTGGTAGATAAAAAATTATCTACCGCCGGTGCATAAAATATTTTTCCTAAATTGTAGAGAGTAATGTAGCTGCTGGGAAAAAATGATTGATTCGTTGCAATTTTATGCACCCCATGTGTTCCATGTTTCTGCTGAGAATCGTGTACGTGAAACCGTTTGGGCTCCTTGTTCTTTTTTTAAAGCTAAATTATAGTTTATCACCTTCTGGTCTAATTTGAAATTTGTTTATTTATCTTTAGTTTAAAGTATGTAATTTAACTTTAAAACAGTTTATTATGTAATTATTTAACCACTTTAAATTATTTTTTATTTAAATTTTATCAAAATAATTACGTGAATTTTAAGATAATATATAAATAATTTAATTGTTAATAATTCAATTTTTATGTCACATTACTTCTAATAATTATTTTGAAAAATTGTAAAATTATTGACGGTATAAATAAAATGTGCTTCAAAAAATAAACTATTCATCATTTTTACATGGACATAATTCTATTGCTAAAATTTAAATATAAAATACCATAAAGTGACTAAGTGATTATACAATAATATATATATATATATATATATATATAGCGCAAACAATACTTAATTTTAAATTTTTTATATATATTTTATACTCAAAACTATATAAATAAGTGTTCAGGTACCTGAAAAATAAAATTTCCCTGCATACCAAACCACGTTAATTAACTTTCTTCTTAAAAGAGGTTCTCTAATGCACTCCCAAGCAAAGATCTGCCTCCAAAATTAAGTAAAGTATAAGAATATGTAAAGATTAAAAAGAAAAGTCTGTACCAAAAAAGAAAAAGGATTAAAAAGAAAAGTTATCTTCACCAACTATTGTTAGCTTCAAAATGTTAAGGAATTTTCTACTTTTCTTGTTATCTTAGGTTGGAATATGTGCCAAGAGCCTATGAAAAGTTAAATTTGTAGTAGTAAGTTGCTTAGAGATTGAAAAGCATTAAGTTTCATGAATTTGACGTAAAACCCCTATCACCAAAACCGAAGGAAGAAAAAGACTATCCCCAAATATTAATTTTAAAATTATTTGCCAAAAAAAAAAAAAAAGTCTTGAAATATATAAATTCAAAGGAAATTGTCCCCCCCCCCCCCCCAAAATGTTCGATGAAGACAAATGTGCACTGAATAATCTCAAAGAGTCATTTTCAATCACAACGATTTTATGATATTATTAACTACTACGCAATAGGGATATAGGTATAAGCGTTGATGGAGGTATAATTTATAATTAATAACGTAGTGTTAGGACGGTGAAATTTAGAATGTAAAGAAATTGAAATTCAGCAATTTAAATTTATCTATTTTTGTAATATTATAATTTTAATGCTTTAAATTTAGGTATAATTTCAATTAGTAAATATTTATACCTGATTTAGTTTAAATTGGGAAATTTTCAAAAATATTTATGAAAAGGCTGAAGCTTTATAAAAGGCCAAGAAATAGTGATTAATTATAAGAAAATGCGAAAAGAAAAAGGAAAAACCACTTATATATTATTCCTAACCGCCGCCCCCCCGGTGCGCCACTTTTACATTTATTATATCTTTAAATGAGAAACTAAAAAATATTTTTATCAAAGCATTAAATTTGGAGATTATCAACGTTTTATATAATTAATACAAATATTTGCATTTTTATATTTACAAGTTTGTATTTTAAGTGACAAATAAGTTTGAACTAAGTACGTAGTTGAAAAACTTTTGTAGTGTCAGAGATTTGAGCCTACTAAAAATCATTTTAAAAAAATGATTTTAATACTTTAAATAAGATTAGTCTTATATTAAAAAAGTTGTGAAATACTCGTGCTAAAAGTTAAAAAAATAACTACCCCTTGTACACATGTGATATTGACTCCAAAATATGACAGCTTGTTTGAAACTGAGAGCTTTAGCAACTTTGGGATTGGCTAATCAAGAAGAAAGGTGGAAGAGAGGCAGTAGATAAATGAAAAGTGATTGATTCTTTTCAATTTTATATATATATATATGATTGTCACCTCAATGCATTGTGAAGCTTTCAGCAAGTGACAATTTGAAAGTCTACTAATATATCTCCTCATTGGTTTAATTCCACATTTAATATTTCAGGTGAGAATATTTATGTAAAAATCTTTATTTCTTATTTAAGGTTTAAATTATGATCATATGTTCTTTTGGACTAGGATATCTGATAAAAAAAATTGTGATAGGTTATTGTAATTGTATTTTTGTCATTATTGTTGTTATAACTTCAGTAATGACATTAAATTTTTGGCAGCCACCGCACTCATAATTTAAAATCCTTTTTTTTTTCCAAGAGTAAGCAGTGACACAAAATTATATATTTTGCTTGTTCTTAAAGTGCGGGATTTGTAACTTTTGCATCAGCAAAGAGTCCATATATTGAAAATAGAGCTCCCTGACCTATTTGTAGGCAAACTCCCAGGAACAAAAGGATAGATTTGGTCAATCTACATATGTCAATTAATGTCACAAGTGAATCGACTATTGGTCCTCTGATCCTTGGACAAACAAATTTAAAAACAATTTTATTCTGTTACATAACAGACGAGGTGTGAAAATGTGATTTGTTATGGGCGAGTTAATCGAGTCCAATAGGTTGATAAAATTTCTTGAGCATAAAGGTGGGTTGGGTCTGTCCATAAATAGCAAGCACCAAAATATCCGTCATATCCTGTATATGATGACTTACTGTATTGTTATCATCCATAACAGTAGAGGTTTATTTGTGCAATTAAAAAATAACTCAATCTTGTAAAGTGAGGATATAAATAATTGAATTAATACAACATTAATGTGCTTTTCACGACTTGCAGTAAACGATCAATCATAATTTTTTTCATTTTTATCCATATAGATTTGTGTTTTTCTTATTGTTATGGATGTATTTGTGTATTTATCATGCATTTAGATATGTTTTTTATGCATATTAATTGTTTATTATACAGATGGAAGCAGAGGCCGCGGCAAGTTTATACAGGGCTATATGTGAAAACAATTGGGATACTGCTCAAGCAATTGTTAAGGATAATCCAAGTGCCCTGAGTACAAAACTTACATCTTCAGGCCATACAGCCCTTCATGTTGCTGCACTCATTGGGCATGTGAACATAGTGGAGAAGTTGGTGGAATTAGTATCAGAAGATCAATTGGAAATACTTGATATTGGTGGCAGTACGCCACTTCTAGCTGCTATATTTAGTGGAGTCACTGAAGTTGCAAAATGCATGGTAAATAAAAATAGAAGGATACTTGGCATTTCCCAAAATGGTAGCCTACCTGTTTCGTTGGCCTTTGCTATTGGTCACAAAGAAATGGGACGTTATCTCTATTCTGTCACCCCATTGGAAGATTTGAAACCAGATAAAGGCCCTCAAGGTCCTCGGCTTCTCTATGATTGTTTCCATTCAAGAAATCTCGGTACGTAATAAAGTTGTGGAACCTGTGTTCTTCTCTCTCTCCATATGTCAATCTTTATATTGATTGCATCTCCTGTTATGACTATGATGAATAGATATTGCACTTCACTTGCTTCAACGATGTGAAAATTTGCTTTTTGCGCATGATAGCGACTGGTGGACACCAATTCAGGGTATTGCAGACATGCCTTTTGCATTTCCTAGTGGAAGTCAACTCATGTTTTGGAAACGATGGATTTATAAATGTCGGTAATTACTACTTTGAGATCTCCCTTCTTTTTTATTATATTTTTCTTGATATAATTATAAGCTCTTTTGTTTATCTACTGAAATGGTTCACTAAAAATGTTGAATGTGTGTCTTAATTAATTAGGATTAAATAGATTATCAAAATAATCTTTGAAAATATTGAATAATTTTACCATTTCTTCTCTTTTCGTATCCTTTTAATTTATTTTTTAAATTTAATGAAACTATCTTTTCTTTGTGTCTTTGATTTCTTTTTGATTGAAAGGTATACATATACCATCAACCACAACTACCAACGATGTTTGCGTAGACATTCACGGGCAAGATAAAATCGAAAGAGTTCCTGGTAAGCAAATTTAAAGAAAAAGAGAGAGTATACTAAACTCAATTAGCTCAATTTTACAATAACTGTCACGTTGATCTTTGCATAAAATCTCCCATTTATGTTAAACAATGCCGAATATAACTATTGGACATAATTAGGATTTTTTATTTTTTTAATATAATCTAATACATGATAAATAAAATATTATGAATTGAGCTCACTTAATAATACATAATTTCTTTGAACATGAAACACTCTTAATATTAACACTCATTACTTTATCCTCTGGTGCGATTTTAATTTTTAAATATATATTCAAACTTGACTTGGTATAATCTTAATTTACATATAATATAATTTTTAATGAAAAAGAAATTAAAATCTTAGTATAGAATATTCTTTTGAATCCTTGGGTTAACTCTTTTCTTGCAACAGGTCTTGGTCTACTACAAAGGTTCATCTCCTACACCTATAACTTTTTAGGTATACATTCTTTCTTTCCAAAAAAATAAATTAATACTTCTAAATTTCTAATGGTACCGTTTAATTTGTGAAAATATTTTTTTATTTTTATTTCTTGAAAATAATTTTTTTATAATTTTAAAAATACATTTAATTTGTATTTTTTATTTTTACTATTTTTCAATTATATAAATAATAAAATATTATTCATATAATTCGAAATAATTGTAAAAATACTATCGTTATAATTTGTTACAATTTTAAAAATTTTAAAAATAACTTTTTCAAAAATTTTAAAAATTCAAAAAATATTTTTAAAAAAATAAAAATAGGAAAAAGTAAATAAATGAGTTTTCATAATATTTTCAATTTTGAGTGAAAATAAAAATGAAAACGATGAAACTAAATAGACTCTGAGTATCTTATCCTCAGGTAACAAAAATTTATATGAGCTATATACCAATATATATAGGAATGAAGGAAATACATGACCTGAAGTTGTTCCATGCACAAGCAGCTCAAATTCTAAGCCTACTTTGTAAGAACAAATCTTTTTTGCACATGACGTCATACCATGTGGAGGTAGTTTGGGTTGCACTATTTCTAGCAGCTAAAGAAGGAATTGTTGAGTTTGTGGTTGAAGTAGTAAAAGCAAACCCAAACTTAATCCTATTGCTTGAAGGAAGGTCAAGTAGGAACACTTTTTTCTTTGCTGTTCAATATCGTCAAGCTAAGGTTTTCAACCTCATCTATGGTCTTCGCTTCAAGGACGGACTAACTTCAACTATAGATAACTCTGGAAATAGCATGCTACATGTGGCAGGCATGCTCGCCCCATCTTCCCAACTTAATCGAATCCCTGGTGCGGCATTACAAATGCAAAGAGAACTGCAATGGTTCAAGGTACGTCAGTAAAACACATACTTTTTTTTTTGTCATCATCCTGTAAGCATATATATAATCTCTAAATATTAAATATTACATAAGATAATGAGTTAATTATTATTTGGTGCCTTTAAAAGGACACTATATTTTAAAACAATGCTTTTAAAACAAAAAAATGAAATTTCATAAGGTACCGTTCTGAAAGACAATATCTCTTGAGGCACTTAAATGCAATTAAATCTAAGATATATAATTAAGAGTATCAAAAGGAGTTAATCTCTATATTTTGGTCCTCCAAAAATTCATTAATTCTCAAATTAGTCTTTAAGAAATTTTCTTTTTTATTTGGATCTCCCGTTCTTAAGTACCCTTTCCATTTAGTCTATCTTTTAATGAACTCGTGACTAACTTTATTAGCAAATTTAACAATGACGTGTCAATCTGTGTATAAAAATAATGTTTTAGTCATAATGAAGATAAACATCCTTGCCATTGTGGTCAAATATATTAAATCATAAAGATCCATACATTGAAAATACTACATAATCACCATTGAAAAACTAATCAACTTGAAATTTTAAACACCCAAAGAATAACAAATGCTATGTAAGAAATTTTTGGTCTTGTGTTGTAATTCGAAAAATATAACAATCACTTATAAAAAAATTAATTAATTGGAAAAACACAAATAGAAAGAAAGTAACCAAAAAAATAAATAACATTTATTTATATTTATCATACACACAACACATTGTAAAAGTAAATCAGTTTTATATTATTAAATTATTTTTTAATTAATAAAAATCTATATTCTGTAATTATTATTGTTGTAGAAGATTGCACTATCTTATATAGATGCAATAAATAATTAAGATAAATGAAAAAAAAAAGAAGATAAAATTTATCACCAGTTATAATTTTAACCTCTTGGAAATAAATGTAGGAGGTGGAGAGTGTGGTACCTCTTTCGATTAGGCTACGTAAAAACAAAGATGACAAGCAGCCTGAAGAAGTATTCAAAGAGAGCCACAAAGATTTAAGGAAGGAAGGAGAAGAATGGATGAAGGGGACAGCATCTTCTTGTTCAGTTGTCGGTGCTCTGGTTATTACTATAATGTTTGCTGCAGCTTTTACTGTTCCAGGAGGAAACAATCAGGATTCTGGGTACCCAATATTCTTGGAAAAGAACAAGTTATTTATGGTTTTCCTAATCTCAGATGCATTATCACTGTTTTCTTCCACAACTTCAGTGCTGATGTTCCTAGGAATTCTTACCTCACGCTATTTAGAAGAAGATTTCCTCAAATCCTTACCTACAAAGTTGATTATAGGCCTGTCTTCACTTTTTATCTCCATTGCAACTATGATGATAGCCTTTTCTGCTACCATTCTCATCATGCTGGAGCAAAGAAAATCTTGGGCTTTGCTTCCTATTATTATACTTGCTAGTGTTCCAGTAACTCTCTTTGTGTTGTTACAGTTCCCTCTTCTTGTTCAGATCATTTATTCTACTTATGGTCCAAGCATCTTTCGTAGGAATGTGAAGCCTTGGCCATGAAATGAACGTGTAATTGAAATCTTACTGTTTGTCTTTCTATTAAACAAGAAGTTCTTGCAAGTCATAAAGATTTCTTAGATAGTACTTACAATTGTATGACAAATAACCCAATGGAGAAAATTTTGATATTTTTTCACTACAACTTGTTACCCACTTCTATGAGAAAAGAAAAATGATTGAGGTTAAAATAGGATAACTTTTCTTCACCTTATATATTCCTAAGTCACGTGTCTATCTCATAAAGTAAATTTTTTTTAACATACAATAGAATTTTTTATAAAAGAGAAATTGATTGTCCCATATCACTAAAAAAAGTTCACTTTTGTATCACTTCTATTCTTTCATTTAGTTTATATTAACATAACTAATAAAAACTGATAATTTAAAGATTGTTTTAGTGACGTTTTATCCTAATAAAAAAGACGGGTATATTACTTTCAAACATCGGTAAAATTGATGGAGATACTCCTCCGACAAAAATAGGAAAATAATTATTTTTTATAAGAAGAATTTAAAAAAAAAAAAAAAAACAAAACTCGAGTTGGGATGGGAACCGACATTTTCTACTTGGTCCCTCCTCTTGGACACTTGGTTGAACCTTCCTTCGATGAAGAGTGAGTGAATCGAGCTAAGTTGGAAAATGCATTACTGGGTTCGAGCTATATCTTCTGATTTTGCTGGAAATCCTCCCCAGTCTCGCAGGTTAAAATATCTATCTTCGTCCTTCTTTTTTTAATTCTGTTTCCTGAACTCAATTTCGATGAATCATTCTCAGTGGTCATTCTGTTGTTAATATCGGGAAATCGAAGGTTGTCGTGTTTGGCGGCCTTGTGGATAAGAAGTTTCTGAGCGATATCGTTGTCTATGATGCTGGTACTCTTTTATGTTTTTCCCTTTTTCATGTTGTTTTAATTTTTCATTGTTTCCTTGTCGATTGAACCTAGTAGAAATGAACTTTGCATCGATTCAAAGGTTTTTGAAAAATAGCGGAACCCTTGAAATTATAAAACCTATTGTTGGAAAAATAATGCAAACGCAAGTGAATGATAAGAGAAGGGCGCTAGAGAATGATTTGTGCCCAACTAGAAAATTATCTCAAGACCAGATGCAGTAGCCCTCACCTACCTTTAAACAAATTACAAATCAAGAAGACCAGGAAAGGATAAATCTGAGATATATCCTAAAGTTGCTATTCCTTTTTGTTATTTTTGGCTTTCTCTATTATCCTCTTTTTCAAACTATCCTTTAATAAATATTTTGTTCCATATTAAAATTACATTAAAAAAATTTCCTACGATGGTCTGGGTTTGTAAATATGACCAACAGATCTAAAATTCTCTTTCATATTGAAAGGGGGGCGTAGAATGATAAGAGACTTAAGAAAGCGTTCAACTATGTTTTGGGGGAGGCAACATTTCATATTTTCATAATTATGCCTTAAAATATGGAATTTTTTAATTTTTTGGATGTTTGGGGGGTGGTGATTTACCATACTAATTATAGATCTGCCTTTGTAGTCTGTATTATGTAAAAATATCAGACATAAATTTCAGTGGTCTGAAAAGGTGAGAAGTTAAAAGACAATCTAATTGGGATGGGGAATGAAAGTAAAAAAAATGACATTGGTGGGATGGAAGTATACACAAGATGGTTGCATTTGGTAGAAGGTTGGCACTTAGATAAGTAAGAATGGGTGGAAATATGTAACCATGTTGTATCAGAGATGTGATAAATTCTAGAAAAGATACAAAGATGTACAAAAGTAAAATGTTTGATTTTTTCTTTTTGTTAAATTTTTCATGACAGGCAGAAAAGTTAGGCAGGTAGCAGGGTATTTTTTTTGTGGGAAGGGTTCACATAAAGAAGCAATGTCATGGATCAAATTTTGGGAATTTTAATAGTTTGAGAGAAAGGCTTATTTATTTAATTATTCAGAGGCCAAGCTATGGTTTCAGCCAGAGTGCACAGGAAGTGGAATGGATGGCCAAGTTGGCCCCAGCCCTCGGGCATTCCATGTTGCAGTTTCCATTGATTGTCACATGTTCATCTTTGGTGGCCGTTCCACGGGTACAAGGTTTGTGCAATCAATATGTTTGTCTGGTCTATCTATGTGCTGTGTGTTATTATTTTTTTTGGCTTTATATGTCCGTAAAATTGGCTTCTCATAACAGCTGGATTTACAGGTTGGGGGACTTTTGGGTCCTGGACACTGGTATGGTGTTTTGTACTTTGTTTGAGCTACTGTTTTATGATAACTTATGGTGCTCCAAGAAATGATATATTAGGGATTAATACTTTTCTGTTGTTCCTTTTCTTGACATGCTGGCACTTCGAATAAATGATGCTGTTCCAGACATATGGCAATGGTCTGAATTAACAAGTTTTGGTGACTTACCTTCACCACGAGATTTTGCTGCAGCTTCAGCTGTTGGAAACAGAAAAATTGTTATGTGAGATTTATCATGTTTGATTTGACTCGTCATTTTGCGGTAGGATTTAATTGATATAATGTTGTAAGATGGATTTAATTTGATGCAGGCATGGTGGATGGGATGGGAAAAAGTGGTTATCAAATGTTTATGTCTTGGACACAAGTATTTTCTTGAGACTTCTTATACATAATATTTCTCTACTGAAATATAATTTTGTCCACTATTCCAACAAATATCTCATAACATTATATTCTTTCTATGTTAGTATCACTTGAGTGGATGGAACTTTCAATTACTGGAACATTGCCACCTCCTAGATGTGGGCATACTGCCACAATGGTTGAAAAACGATTGCTTGTTTATGGTGGCAGAGGTAAAGTGGCATGGGTTTTCCTCTTAAGAATTGGATTGCTTGAATAATTTTCTTTTATAAGTTCATTTTTGACACTTAATCTTTACTTGACAACTGCCATATGTGTCAAGAGTACATTATCATGTTGTTATTTCCTTATTTTGTTTCACATTCCTCAGTTGTTGTTTCTATGTGTCTTTTGTGAACTTGCTCTATATAGGCAGTGTGCTTCTGTATTAAAATAACACAATGTTCTTGTAACAGAATGTCTTATTCGTAAGTAATGGCCACTTTGCACAGTTTTGGTACATTTCATCATTGGTCCTATTTTTTTTTCTTCGTTACAATTGAGTAGCATGGCTTATAAAGTTCAGATTGGCACAGTAATCTTGAAGTTAACTTTCAAAACACAATTTCATTAGGGGAACAGAGATTTCAACTTTGAGCTGTCAGTTAAGTTATTTATATGCCAAGATACTGTGCCTTGGTTTTTAGATATTTTTTGAGGGCATTAAGGGTCATCTGATTTGAAAGAAATCTTTGATCATTATGCTATTAGTCCATTAAAATTTTAATAAAGCAATACAATTTTTGGAGTGATCAAATTGCTTAGTTGCATCCTCATTTCATTTAGGATATCTTCTGCTTAGATGTTATTAGCTTATATTAGTGCTTTTTCCCTACTATAATAGGAGGAGGTGGACCAATTATGGGTGACTTATGGGCTTTGAAGGGCCTTATTGATGAAGGTTTGTATTTTTATCCCTTGATTTATATCCATCATGCATGCTGCTGTTTATTCAGTCGCTGGTTGCAAGTTGTAAGTTGCAGTTTGCAGTGTGAGTCTGCTGTTTGGGGTTCGTGGAGAAAACTGGGTGTGTCCTAACTCTATGGAGTTTTTTTTGACAATAAACTTTAATGGGTTTAGAGGGTGAGCCTTGGCGCAACGATAAGGTTGCTGCCTTGTGACCTGAAGGTTATGGGTTCGATTCTTGGAAACAGCCTCTCTGCTTGCAGGGGTAAGGCTGCGTACATCTACCCTCCCCAGACCCCACCAGGTGGGAGTCTCGTACACTGGACCGCCCTTTTTTAAACTTTAATGGGTTTGGAGGGAGAAAAAAGGCTAAGGTTTTGTCATTTTGTGTATTTGTGCTGTTTTTGCAATTTTGTGGTCTGTTTGGTTGGAAAGGAATGTGCAAATTTTTCCACTTGTTTCAATGTCTTTAGATATGTAATGCAATAAGATGAGATTTTTGGCTTCTCTTGGTGTTCGGCTCATGGTCTCTTTAAGGGGGTCACCATTTCAGATTTGCAAAGAGATTGGGCTGCTATTTTGTGCATGTTTTACTTTGAGTTTTTGTCTGTTTTGTGTCATTGTAATGTTCTCTTTCAGTACTTCTCTTGCGGAGGACAACTTATCCTCCTTTCTTTGTATTTCTTTCCTTTCTTAATGAATTTCTTTTTCGATAAAAAAAATTCTCTCATGAGATTTGTCATTTTTATTATGGCAGTCTTCTTTTTCTTTGGATGCATATACAGCAATTGAAGTCTACTGCAATACATGATATTAATTGTTTTCTTCATTTTTATTTAAAGACAAGTGAACTGAACATATATGGTCTATTGCTTTCTTTTTCTGGGGTAAGGGGAGAAATGGCTGAGTGGGTTTGAATGGATATATTGCTCACTCTTCTATATTCTGACTTCTTTTCCAGTTTAAATTTGGCAGCGCTAGGATATTGATATGGGCTTCATTCCAATACTGGCCCCTTTTCTTTAATCATTATCATTATTTATAAAAATTTCAGAATAAATAGGTTGGTATCATAGAAAGAAATCCTACAGTGAGTTGATAAGGTGTAAAATTGGTTGGTTTTAAACTGAAGGTGGATGGTTTGATTTGACTGCACAATGACAAGAAAAAGATGCCTCAATTTTATAATCTGTGTCTCATACATACAATCTTATATATATATATATGTGTGTGTGTGTGTGTGTATGTCTCAATTTCTAATAAAGAAAGATTATCTATGATTTTGCGCACAATTTTAGTTCTTGGTGTACTTTGTTCTATTGGATTACATATTAATAGTTTGTATGTATTGTGGAAGGAAGAGAATGAAGCACCAGGGTGGACTCAATTAAAGCTTCCAGGTCAAACTCCTTCTCCCCGTTGCGGTCATACAGTTACATCTGGAGGACACTACGTAAACATATCTCCGCAATCATTCTCTATTTTAGATTTGATCTATTTTAGTTGCTAGGGAGTTGGCTATTATGTGCTTCAATTTGCAAGACTCGTGCAGGATTTGGTTTTCCTTTACTGTGTTTCATGTATATTTAGCTTCATTTCTTTTCTTTTTATTTTCTTTGTTAGAATTCAAGAGTTTGCCCAATTATGCATCTTAAAGTTTGGCTGACTAGAAAGTAGTTTAAATTTATCAGCTGGAATCCAAATACCAATATTTGACCTAAGATTATAAATATAAAAACTGCGCATTCATTACATAACTGTTGTTGTTGCTGTCATCAACTTGTCACTGATGCTGTTTTTGCTATCCCCCTTCATTTCTGGTTTATGTGTAAGATTAATCCTGTCAGCAATTTAACTTGAATGCTTATTATTTATTTATTTACTTATTTCATTTTGGGGGGCTTTGCAGCTGTTGATGTTTGGAGGGCATGGTACCGGTGGGTGGTTGAGTAGATATGATATCTATTATAACGATTGCATCATTTTAGACAGAGGTGAGAACTTACTTACCGTCTTTCTGGCTTCTTTTTGGTGCTCTGCTTGTGATTGGTTTAAGGGGATTTCTGTTTTATTTGTGCAGAAAGTTTCTGTTTGTTTTTCTCCCTTTTTTTTAATAGACTTTCTTCTTCTATAAAAAAATAAAATAAAAATAAAAGCAGATGTACTCATCATAACCATTATGTTAAGAGTCATTATAATTGTTGTGTCTAAGTAACCTTATTCAATTTAAAGCTGATTTGTTAATAATTTATAGCTAACAAAGTTTGTGAGATTGCTAAATGGTTTGATGGAGAGAAATGGATTATCTAAGTCATCTGTATGGTGAGTTTTTTTGCTTATTTGCTGCTGTTGGGATTCAATTCAAAGATTTTTGTCTTAGAAATCTTCTTAATTTTGGAGTTCACCTAGGATTTTTAGTTTCCTTTTCTGTTCTTATGCTGTTTACTAATGGTTTTTGTTCTTGTTTGCTCTACTGCAGAAGCTTATGTTGGTTAGTGAAAATTTATATTCATTTAAAACAAATTTCTGTCCTTTCATCTCAGACCAATTTAGGATTCCTCAGTTGTCAGAAAAGTTGTTATTTAATTATAAGCTGATGGAACCTTGGATTAAAAGGAAGAATAAAGCGGTGTTTTGGGGGTTTTTTGTGTAAGAACACTTGGCAAGTGATTATAGGAGTAGGTTGTTAGCTTTTTAGTTATAAATAGAGGGAGAGGGCATAGGTGTGAGACATGGAAAAAATGGAATTGGGAATAGAGCTGCCAGTTGCCTAGTGTCGGGATTCTAGGTTTCACCTTTCTGATTTTACTCTTTTTCTTCCATTTTATTGTTTCTACTGCTATCTGGGAGAACTGGGTATTGGGAGAGGCTACCTTCTATCTTGTATTTTCTTTATATTTTCAGTGTAATTTCAGCAATATTCTACTGTTTTCATAGTGAAATTTATGATGGAGAGTTAGGTCTCCATCATAAGCAAATTTTATAGTTTCCTTCAGGGTCTTGTAGGAACACTAGAGATGTTGTGGAGAGAAATGAACAGATTTCTTGTTTATTTAATTAGAATATCCTAATTTTGCATGCATTGTGAAATACCAAGCATTGGCTACTTACACATGTTATACTTTGTTGGATTGTAGGACTAAGTAGGGTGACCAAGTAGGGTCAGTCCACTATTATTCTCCTTTCTTTCTCCCACTATTGTTTGTCTACCACACAATATTCTCCATGATTAAAGGAGGTGTAGGAGCTGTCCACACAATATTCTCCATGATTAAAGGAGGTGTAGGAGTTGTATCACTATTGTTTGTCTGCCACACACAATATGCTCCATGATTAAAGGAGCTGCAACAACTTGTATAAATTCTCTATGAATATTGAATAATAAACAACAACTATTTCTAACATTTCTGGTTGACGTGGTATCAGAGCTAGGTGATGCTCTTTGAGTGTTCTTCCAGCCTTCCTTCCAGCCTTCATTGCTAGATTTTTTTCCTGCTTTGCACCTAGTGTTTTCTTCCTCTGCCTTCATTGCAGTTTCTTTCATTGCTGGAGTTTTTCCCTGCTTTGCACCTAGTGTTTTTCTCTTCTGCCTTCATTGCAGTTTCTGTGCATCACAACCCATTTTGTTTGCTGTTTCTAGCCTTGTTGTTGCTGGTGCTTTCATTACTGCTCCTTCGCTGGTGGAAGCTGTGAGTAGGTGCCTTAATTGGATCACCCTGCAAGCTGATTTCGGCCTTAATTGCCCTTCACCCAGCCTTTATTACTGGTTATCTCTGCTGTCTTGTCACTCCTACATCAATTTTTGCTACTATTGTTGCAAGCCACCTTCCTTTATCCCGAGTCTCTGCCACTCCTACAACCATCTCACTCCTTCATTGCCCAGACCAGCCTTCATTGTTGAAGTTCTCAACTCCCAACCCAGCCTTCATTGCTAGAGTATTTGTTTTACTTTGCACCTAGTATTTTTTTTCTCTATTTTTCATCTCTAAACCTATCCTCTGTTTCTGCTGTTCCTGGTGTTTTGCTGCCTTTGTTTCTTTGTTTCCTTCACAGAAGACATACTCTCTTCTGGTTTTGCTCATAGTAAAAAAAAAAAAACTAGAGGGATTAAGACTATATATATCTATTATGTCTAAGGTTGTTGAATCAAGGGGGAGTGGCCAAACCCAACAGTACGAGGAACTACAACATATTCAAGCTACCTATAGACTAGATGGCAAGAATTATCTTAAATGGTCTCAACTTATTTGCAACCTTGATAAACCCTCAGGTACTTGCTCATTAGCATATACAGGTGAGTTTCCTATTTTTGTTGGATTACATGTCTTGGATAAGTTCTTTGCTGCTTCTTTTCATGGACTCAGGTGCCACTGACCATATGACCCACTCACCAAATGTTTTTTGCACATATTCTCCTTGCCCAAGTAATAGAAAAATAGCCACAGCTAATAGATCTTTGACCACTGTAGCAGGTATAGGAGATGTCAGAATAAGCCCATCTCTTCTATTAAAAAATGTTCTTCATGTTCCTAAATTATCCACTAATCTTGTCTCTATTCAAAAACTCACTCGAGATCTATGTTGCAATGTCATGTTTTACCATGATTGTTGTACTTTTCAGGACAAAGATTCGGGGAGGAGAATTGGACATGCTAGAGAACGAGATGGCCTCTACTACCTTGAAAGACTGAATAATTCAAGCATCACTCAAAGCAAGTTACCTCAATCCTTTATTTCTAAATCTCATTTATCTAATAAAGAAAAAATTTGGCTTTATCATCGACGTCTTGGACATCCATCTTTTGGGACCCTTATTATCTTATTTCCTTCTTTGTTTAAAGGATTGAATATTGAAAATTTTCAGTGTAAAGTGTGTGAGCTAACTAAACACAAACGTGTACCTTTTTCAGTAAGTAATAAAAGATGCTCAACTCCTTTTTATCTCATTCACAGTGATATTTGGGGGCCTTCTACTATTTCTAATATTTCTGGGGCACGATGGTTTGTTTCATTCATTGATGATTGTACCCGTGTTACTTGGATCTTTTTGCTTAAAAACAAATCTGATGTTAGTAGTGTTCTCCCAAACTTTCATTCTATGATCAAAAATCAATTTGGAGTTAGCATCAAACGTTTTCGATCAGATAATGCTAAAGACTATTTCAATCAAGTCTTAACTCCATATTTCCAACAGGAAGGGATTATACACAAGTCATCTTGTGTATACACTCCTCAACAAAATAGAGTTGCAGAAAGAAAAAATGGTCATCTTCTTGAGGCAACCCGTGCCTTACTTTTTCAAAAAAATGTGCCAAAATTCTTTTGGGGAGAGGCTATTCTTACTGCGGCACATCTTATCAATCGATTGCCCTCTAGAGTCTTAGAAGTCCAATAGAAATTCTCTCTACCTTTTATCCTAATTTCCAACACTCAAATAATCTTACTCCTAAAATATTTGGGTGTGTATCATTTGTTCATATTCATAGTTCAAATAGAGGAAAATTAGATCCAAGGGCTCTAAAATGTATCTTTGTGGGTTACTCTCCAACTCAAAAGGGATATAAGTGTTATCATTCCCAATCTAAAAAATTTTATGTCTCAGCAGATGTTACCTTTAATGAAAACGAGCCATATTTTGTCCCTTCTTATCCTCAGGGGGAGAATTCTGCTATGGACGAAAAAATGGATCTTGACTTTTCTATTCCTCTTGATCTACCATCGTCATCTTCCCCATCAAATTCACACTCCAACTTAGATTCCCCTGAAAATCTATGTTCCTCCATGTCTGAAAAGCCAAACTCTGCTCTTGAGGATGTAAGATATGACAAAGTGTTTTCAAGGAGAAAAGATGCTGTTCCGGAATCTGTGCAAGTTCAAGAATCCATTCCAAATCCTGAAAATGAGATAACAACTTCTGAACCTATATTGCAAAATGAGACCGAAACCCATATAGATAATGATGACCAAAATCTTCCTATTGCCATTAGAAAAGGAACTAGAGAATGCACAAAACGACCTTTATACCCTCTCTCAAATTTCATGTCATTCAAGAATTTCTCACTGTCTCACAAGGCTTTTCTTGTTAGCCTAAACACTATCTCCATTCCTACCACCTTATCTGAGGCTTTATCTGATGAGAAATGGAAACAAGCCATGAATGAGGAGATGAATGCATTAGAGAAAAGCAATACTTGGGAACTGGTCAAATTACCTGAAGGAAAAAAATCAATAGGGTGTAAATGGGTTTATACAGTAAAGTATAGAGCAGATAGGTCTATAGAAAGATATAAGGCGAGATTGGTGGCAAAGGGTTATACACAAACTCATGGAATTGATTACTTGGAGACATTTGCTCCGGTAGTAAAAATGAACACTGTCAGGATTTTGTTATTATTAGCAGCTAATTTTAATTGGAATTTGCAACAATTTGATGTCAAAAATGCATTCTTGCATGGAGAATTAGAAGAGGAGATCTATATGCAGATTCCACCAGGTTATGAGAATAACTCATCTGATCAATCAGTGTGTAAATTAAAAAAGACTCTATACGGACTCAAACAATCCCCTTGAGCATGGTTTGGAAGATTTACTAAGGTTATGAAAGCCATGGGATATAGACAAAGTCAAGGAGATCATACTTTATTCATCAAACATTCATCTAGAGGAGTTACAGCTCTATTGGTATATGTTGATGATATAATAGTGACAGGAAATGATGACAAATAACAACTAGTCCTAAGTCAACACTTGTCTGAAGAATTTGAGATCAAGACACTAGGAAGACTAAAATACTTCCTTGGGATTGAAGTGGCTCACTCTAAGAAAGGCATTTTTATCTCTCAACAAAAATATGTTACAGATCTCCTCAAAGAAACAGGCAAGACAGCATGCAAACCTGCAAATACCCCGATTGATCCTAATCATAAATTGGGAGAAACAGAAGGAGACATCACAGTGAATAAAAAAATGTATTAGCGATTAGTGGGAAGACTCATTTATCTATCACACACATGACCAGATATAGCTTATGTAGTAAGTGTGATTAGCCAGTTTATGCACAATCCAAAAGAGGTTCATCTACAAGCAGCTCATCGGGTATTACAATATCTCAAAGGGACGCCAGGAAGAGGTATATTATTTAAAAGAAGTGGAGGTCTTTTACTTGAAGCATACACAGATGCAGACTATGCTGGATCCATTATTGATAGAAGATCAACTACCGGATACTGTACATTTCTTGGTGGGAACCTTGTGACATGGCGAAGTAAGAAGCAAGGTGTAGTAGCACGATCTAGTGCAGAAGCAGAATTTCGAGCTATGGCTCAAGGGGTGTGTGAGTTACTTTGGTTGAAGATCATCCTAGAAGATTTGAAGATTAATAGGGATGGACCTATGAGACTATATTGTGACAACAAGTCTGCAATCAGCATAGCACATAATCCAGTCCAACATGATAGGACCAAACATATTGAAATTGACAGACATTTCATTAAAGAAAAACTGGAGGCTGGAATCATTTGTATGTCCTTTGTACCCTCAAATCAACAAACAGCTGACATCCTTACCAAGGGACTCTCAAGATCACATTTTGAATATTTAATTACCAAGTTGGGCATGCTTGATATCTATGCACCAACTTGAGGGAGAGTGTTGGATTGTAGGACTAAGTAGGGTGACCAAGTAGGGTCAGTCCACTATTATTCTCCTTTTTTTCTCCCACTATTGTTTCTCTGCCACACAATATTCTCCATGATTAAAGGAGGTGTAGGAGCTGTATTACTATTGTTTGTCTGCCACACATAATATGCTCCATGATTAAAGGAGCTGCAGCAACTTGTATAAATTTTCTATGAATTTTGAATAATAAACAACTATTTCTAACATTTCTGGTTGACATACTTTATTGCTGTTGGGTATTGGCACCTTCATGATAATCCCTGGAACGTTTTGTTCTTAGGTTCAATAGAAGTAATATCTAGGCCCCGTTTGGATAGTGTAGTTTAGAGCTTATTAGAGCTTTTTTCCCACTATAAGTGCTTTTATATTAAAAAGTTAACGTTTGGATGAACTTCAATAAACTACTTATTTATTCTCAAAAAGCTGTTTTTAACTTATTTGCTGAAGCTAATTTTTTAAGCTTCATGTAAAAGCCTTGTGCGGAAGTTGAAATACTGATGACCGGGAAGCTATTTTACAATTTTACAGGATAAATATACCCTCAGTTATAATTTGAAATCCCATCAGGCCCTTCGCCTCCCTCATTCATACGCTCTCCACGTCTCTGAAATTCCATGCCTTTTCATCTCTTCCAACTTCTTCCATTTGTTTCTGCTTTTCCAAAAACCGCAACTTGCTAAACTGTACTACTTTGCTGATCTTGATTCTTCACTGAGCAGTTATTAACTTTTTGAAAATCATTAATGGGTTTTGGTTTCATGTTTTTGGTTCACTAGAAAATGTGTTGTGGCTTCATGTTCCCTGTTCTCTGTTCTCTGTTTTCTCCCGTATTGTCTTCTCTATTTTCTTCTGCATGTACGACTTCCATGCGTGTTCCTAGTTACCTGTGCTGTAAACCATGACTAAGCACTTAAGTTGTAAACCATGACTTCTATGCATCTCTGTTTTAGCTTAATAGGAAGAGCATGACACTGCCATGCTTCGGGTTGCTTCTGGCCACCTGGATGAGCTTGGCGGGTGCACGAGCGTGCTTATAAGCACGCTCTAGCCATGCTGCGAGAAGGTCTGCAGCACGGCCACAAATTCAAGTTTTGGGGTTCTTTAACTTCGTAGCTTAAAATCATACAGCTCCCAGGGACTTGACAAGAACTTGTGTTAAGACCCAATGACTTTGGGTCTCACGAAATCTCCTTCCCCTTAAGAACATAATAGAGAGACATCTTCAGAGCTTTTAGATTCATCCGTAAGTTACCAATTACAAAAGGTATATCGTTTTTCTATGGATAATCTTCCAAAACACATCCAAAACTTGATGGATAAAATAAAAACAATGAGACAGGTTGGCAGCATGGGAATAAGGTTTCACTATCTTAGGTGAGCAATAGGTTAGCCCGGAATCCCATATTCTTTCGACCAGTTGGCAATATTTGGTGATAGTGTTATTTCTTGCTTTGCAGTTTTTGTGGGATACGGTACTGCTCACAGCATCTCTATAGATTTTTGCTCATGTTTTCTTATAGAGGTTTTTTTCACGGACTTTTGGAAGATTGGAGAGCTCAATGATTATTTGGTGCATTTATTTATTTTACATTTCTGTTTTGTTTAGTAGGATATCTTATCCTCTGCCTTGTACTTCTCTTTACTCTTCTTATCCTTCTTTTATAAATGATTATTTGGTGCATTTATTTATTTTACATTTCTGTTTTGTTTAGTAGGATATCTTATCCTTTGCCTTGTACTTCTCTTTACTCTTCTTATCCTTCTTCTGTAAATAATAATAATAATAATATAAAATTATAGAAAGCATAGTAATAATCCTAATGGTATGTATCCAAATAAAAGACATTTCTAATTATCAGAACGAAAAGGTAACTTCACATGCCATTAAATTTAGGATATTTAAAAGACAACTTCCCGTCTGGAAAGAATGATACTCACTGCATACATGAAGTAATGAAAATATTAAAGTTCGTGTACATTTGTCACATCTAACTCGTGCATCAGTTGGTCATAAGGTAGAACCTGCATGTGAATAAATGCATATGTCAAAAAACATACAAAAATAGCAAAGAAAAGCAAGTCATCAAGAGTAGACCACATAGTGGTAAACTGAAGTTTCGCCTGTTATCCTAAACACCCAACACAATTTACTGCTAATGAAGGATGCATTTTTTAAGGCATTATATAGCTTCAACGATTAGGTTAGTTTTAAATTCCTTCAACTGCAGCCAATAAAAAGCATCATCCACTCACACACACATATCGAAAACCTATCGTTATCAATTTGATCGAAAGAAAACTATCAATTTGATCTAAATGAACTATTTTGGTTGTAAAAAATCACACTTGAAAATAATAATCTAATAACTTAAAAGTAAGCACTTGAATGCAATACAATAAACAAATAATAATTTTATAATAATCTAATTATAACACTATAAATATTTTAAGTGTAAATTTTTTTTTTCAAATTATAAATAAAAATGTTTATTTATCCAAACACAATCTTTAATAAGTGCTTATTAATGTCTATTTCAGTAATTTTCATAATTATAAGTATTAATATATTATTCATCCAAACGGCTTAAAAAGAGTTTATAAATTTTAAAAGCACTTTTTCAATTACGTATTTAAACGCCAAATAACTTAATTTAAAAGGAGCTTATGACATAAGAGCTTTCACATGAGTCCTTCTTTAATAAGTCATTAAATAAGTTATTTATCCAAACGGGCCCCTAGTCCAAATTAGGATTAGGTTACCTTATTTTAAAAAGAAGCAATTTATCATATGCAGCACAATCTTTTCCTTGAAGGAAAACTGCAATATACTGCTGATGTTACATCCTGTTTCACTAGTTCTGAAGGGGCAAATTTGTCAAGTCTGGTTTATTTTTGTCAGGAATAATATATGGTCACCTTCATTTTGATAAAATTTTGACATAGACATGCACAAAATTAAAGTTCTTAGTGAAAGTAGCCAGCTTGTTACATAAGGTTAGTTTATTTATTTACGGAACCATTGAGGATATTTCTGGTTTGAAGGTGAACTTGACAAAAAGTGGTTTAGCAGATATTAATGTGAGTACGAATATTCTCTCTTCTTGGGCTTGTTTGATAGGGTGCCAGGTTCTCCAAGGGCCCCTCACTTATCTAGGAGTTTCTCTTGGAGGGAATCCTAGAGCTGCCTCTTTTTGGGACCTTATGGTGCAGAAGGTGACTAAGCTACTAGATAGTTGAAAGGTTCATTCTTCTCTTTGGGTGGTTGCATTACCCTTACTCAATCATGCCATTCAAGTGTTCTGCTTTATTATCTTTCCCTCTTTTGTATCCTAGTAGCG
Organism: Gleditsia sinensis; assembly: GCA_037074535.1. NCBI lineage: Eukaryota > Viridiplantae > Streptophyta > Magnoliopsida > Fabales > Fabaceae > Gleditsia > Gleditsia sinensis. The sequence goes on along the minus strand of CM073474.1, from coordinate 22,874,964 downwards.
GTTGCATAGCAGTTAGAGTAAATTATGTGGGATTTTCTTTGGAGTGGTGTGGGGGAGTTGAGAAGGGACCACCTTGTTAATTGGGATTATGTTGTAGACCGAGGGATGAAGGGAGTTTAGGACTTTGAAACTTGATATCCAAGAACAAGGCTCTTTTAAGTGACAACCAAATGGCTATGGTATTTTCCTCTTGAAACTACTTCCTTATGGTATCAAGTTATCTGAAGTAAGTATGGTTTGAACTCGAATGCATGGGATAGCAATACTGCAATTAGGGCTACTGATATTAGTCCTTGGAAATTCATTTCTCAGGGTTATGATGCTTTTCAGTCTTTTGTTTCTTTAAGGGTTGGTAATGGGTGTAGTAACATATTTTAGGTGGATACTTGGGTGGGATATGTTCCTTTTTGTCAAGCTTTCCGTATACTTTACCATCTTTCTTATTTACATAATGCTCCAGTTCATTATTTCTATTCTATTCAAGGTGCTCTACATTTTTTGAATTTTCACTTTTCAAGAAACTTAATTGCTAGAGATTTGAATGAAATAAAAATTCTTTTGCCTCTTCCTGATAGGGTTAGAATTTCCCAATTTGATGATAGAAGAGTTTGGAATGTTGATCCTTCTGGCATGTATTCTTGGAAGTCTTACTTTTACTTCCTTATTCCTTGGGATGTCTTCCTTCTTGAAAAACACATTTGGAAATCAAAAGCTCCTTCAAAAATTAATCTTTCATTTGAACAACGGCACTCAATAGAATTAACATATAAATGACATGTTGCAAATTCAAATACATGATACAACTTTGTCTCCTAACATTTGTATAATGTACATGAATAGTGCAGAAACTGGTGCTCATCTATTTTTACATTGTCCAGTGGCTTATTTCATGTGAAATAAGCTTTTTGGGATCTTTGTTGAGAGTTGAGTTTGTCCAAAAGGCCTAAAGTAGTTTTTCCTTAACGAGTTTAAAGTTTTTGGTTGTACAAAGCAGGGTAGATCTTTGTGGCAATGTGCGGTTTTTTGCAGAAATAAAAATATTGCGTTAGATGAATGGACACACTAGATAAGGTATGATTAAGAATGAATACATTAGAGACACAGTTGGGTAGCACCTAATGTAAAAAAGATGGTGGAATTTTGCCTTAGATGATTTGGACATGTGTGGAGGAAAACTTATAGAAACTTTGATAAGAAGAGTGGATCGGATGAAAAGCAGTCCAATAGTTAGAGGTAGAGGGAGAGTTAAAAAAAAAAATAGGTGAAACCATTAAAAAAGTTTAGTTGTTACTAATTTATCTATAGACTTGATTTACAATAAGATAGTTTGGCGTCGTCTGATTTATGTAGTTGATCCAACCTATTGGAAAAATGTTTTGTCGTTGTCGTCGACATCTTTAAATGACTTATGAGTTGGGATTGTCTTTGGAGGTTCTTGATGGTGTTTGGCTCAAGGGTTATTTAAGTAAGTGTCCCTTTTGGTTATGCAGAGAGATTGGGCAGCTTTGCTGCATGCTTGATTTTACTGTGTTTTTTTTTGCTGGTTTTTTAATGTTCTCTTTGTTCCCTCAAGCAGATAGCTAATTCTTCTGTTTTGTAATTCTTTCTATTCTCAATAAAATTTCTGCTTTTATCTATAAAAAAAAATATTTTGTTTCGCTGTTGCATACAGTTTCAGCACAGTGGAAGCGCTTACCTACAGGCAATGAACCCCCTCCTGCTCGAGCATACCATTCCATGACAGTTATTGGTTTGCGACATCTGTTGTTTGGTGGCTTTGATGGAAAATCAACGTATGGTGATATTTGGTGGCTGGTTCCTCAAGGTGTTCATTGTCGTTTCTGGTTCTAAATATTTATGTTTCTTGTTAATGATTATTTCCCACTTTGCTTCAGGTGTTTTCATTGATATATCTCTGAACAAGTCGATGTATGATTAAATTTATTTTGGTCAACTTCTTTTGAACAATGTCCTTATCATTCCTGTGACTCCTTCTTGGACAAGCCCACCAAACAATTATGTAGTTATATATGAAATATGTTGTGTTCTCTATTATATGATTTTCTGCATCTTATGCATAGTTAAACTTGCTGGGAGTTTTGTATTTGAATTGGCTGGGAAGAACTTTATCTCTTGGAACTCTCTAATTTGTCTTCTTCTTTTTTTTTAATACAAAATTATGTAATCGAGAGTATACTTTTTGTTGATGGTGAATGGGTCTTTGTGTGATTACAATCTTGTTAATGGAGAGTATTTTCAATAAATAGTAAAAAAACCTTTCAAGACAGTTCTTTGAGAGGTGTTAGAAGTAAGGAATTCTGAATTTGATTTGGAGCCTGAAAATTCACTTAGCTGTAATGATATTTTTCATGCAAAGCTAACTTGTTCTCTGCATCTTGCCTTATAATGAAAATTTGTTACATAAATTTCACATCCTAAAGTCTCGCTTCTCCGCTTGTTCCTCAGAGGATCCAATTACTGAGAGATTAGATGCATCTCCGCCCAAAACAATTCCAGAAAGAAAGGATGCTGCATTGGTAAATGATGATTTTCAACCTTCATTCAAGGTATTGGTTAAACATGTTTTCACACCATTTATCTTCAGATCACCGTTATTATGCTGTTGGCAGAACCTCTTGGTTTCTGAGGATAGAAATCTTCCCTGCAAAATGCATATTATATCAAATCAAATTATAGCACATGTACTCTATATATAGTGGACACTTGGATTTAACATAGTAAAACATGATACATCTCTTTTTATTTTCTTTTTGTTTCTTGGTATTCCTTGTAATTTAAGATAATCCAAAAAACCACTAAAAAAGAATGTTAGCAGACACAATACTAATTTCTTATTCCAATCAAGTGGAGAGTTGTTATTTCCAACACTCACTGTTCCGTACTATTGAATATTATAATTTTATTAGTAATTCAACACTTTCCAATTTTCTTTCAAGTATTTTTTATGTGTTTTGAATTTGTCATCTTCTAGCAAGTCTTCTTTTTTTCTCAATCACCATCAAATATTCTATTACATACTCTCAATTTTTTTTTATAGAAATAATTTATTCTCCCATATTTCAGTTTTTTGGTTCCCCGCACTCGCAAACACACAAACATATATAATTTTTTTAGATGTCTTACTTTTTGATATGTGTCCTTGAGATATGTTTCAACACTTCTCATTTGAATCACGATTTATTTATTTATTTATTAAGCTTGTTTGTCTTCTTAACAAATTGTTGAGAGCTCAATGCTTTTAGACGTCTTATTTTTGACACATTGCATTAACTTACATATCAATTTAATCTTTAATATATATCTTATAATTAATAATCTACTACATTATTGATTGTTTGTCATGTATATAAGAAATATTCCTATTTTATTGCTTATTTACTCATTAATAAATTATAAACTTCTAGGCCCTAACTAGGGCAGTGAATGATTTTGATTCTCTTAACATGTTAAGCATAATATCAAAATCATTTCTAGGTCTTATCGCATAAACTTTTGGGAGTTTTAGTTCTTGACATGGTATTAGACCCTTCATGATTAAGTAGTAGTTTCTACATTAAGTTAATTGGGCAACCAACAGAATGGTTGAGTCTCATATTCATTAGCAGTCCTATGAATCCGATCAATAAGTGCCTTAATGGAGGCCTTAGGGTTAAGTATCTCAAAGATAGTTTGAGTGCCTTTTGAGTTAAGAAATCTCATTAAGGTCTAAGTAAATCATTTCTATAAGTGCCTTAATGGGCTTTGTAGGCATGTTTATTCTCATAAAAGGATAAGTTAAGTGAGCGCCCTATGAAAGCAAACAACTCTCTCAATATTACCCAAGCAAAGCGACTAGTAGTTTTACTTTTATACTTTTAAGCAATAAGGTTGTCTTAAAAATATATAAATTCCTCAACTTACCTTTAAGTAAGAGCGAGGTTAAGAAGAGTTGCGTAGGGATAGAACCAAGGGCTCACCCTTTAAGTGAAGTTTGAGGGTTAGGCAAGCTTAAGAAGGTTATCCAAGGGTTGAGACCCAAGTATGTTCAAGTATTAAGGTTGCTCACATTGCCCACAGAAGGGCTCTCTACATAGGCGATATAGGCCTAAGTGCCATTGCAAAGTGCGTCAGCTTAGACAAGGTTAGGAGTGCTCAAGAAGTAGTATTCTTTATCCTCAGGAATCAGTTAGTTGGAGTGGCTTGGTTAGTTGGCATGATCACTTAGTGAGAATTGGTATAGCGCTGAAGAGACTCGTTAGAGAGAAACTTGGTGATTAAGCATTGTAATTCCTATTGAGCATTTTATCAGATTAAGATTTTGATTAGTCAGTCATTACTCTGACAAAGGTTATGTGTAAGCATGTCCTGCTTCCACCTAGCCTGCCCTCCTACTCTTATAGCTTAACCATTATCATTGGTCGGGAAGTATTTAATAAATCATATCCTTGTCTCCACTAAGTTTTAGAGCATTTAATGCTGCCTACCACGGTGATTAGAGTTCCTTTCACATCCCAAAGCCTATAAATACCCCCACCTTCAGCTTCATTAATCATTCTTCACCAACCTAGTACTGTTATGCTGCATAAATTTCTTCAGTTGCTCCATTAAAACTACCTTAAGTTTCCAGAACATTGAATGCTAGCAACTATGAAGCTTTTATATTCCTTTTAACTCTAAGTCTCCTCAAAGTGATGATAGGAATTAGGAGTTTCAGCCTAATATAAGGGCTATGATGAAGGTTTAAGTTAATTCAGGCTCACTTATCTTACCATAATTTCACCTATGAGCTTCATTTTTCTATTGTCAAACCCTTTTACTAGCAGAATCCATAATTTGCTCTTGACCTCTAGCAAAGAGCTCCCATTTGCAGAAGCAGTATTCAAGAGTTTGTTCTTTGCTGTCCCTTTCTATTAAAATTTAATTTCCATACAAGATATGATAGGATTGTACTTTGTCCATGCTTCAAGCCCAAAGGGCTTTCGTGTAGGTGGGTTTTTTTGTTGGGTGGGAGGGGGGGCAGAGGATTGCATTTTAGTTATGATATCAAAATATTTCTTGGACCTCCTCCCTAAGTTGGGAGAGTTAACCTCACATCTTACCAAATATAACCATTCATTGAATTTGTAAATTTTTAAAAATTTTAACCCTTACAACCTAAATAGTACTACATAATCTGATTGTGATAGTATTTAAATTTTTATTCTTCCCCACATTATTTTTTATCTTAACTCCTTGACTATTTACCCTCTATCTAGTTCCTTTTTTTTTCTCTCTTTCCATCTATTTAGTTATGTGGGGGGAGTAATCAATTACATGGTATAGCATTCATGATGATTTAGTGGTCAGGAGTTTGAACTTTGCTAGCTCCATTCTGATTAAACTAAATTTCAGCATAAGGCATGAAGGACTTGTACTTTGCCTAAGCTTGAAGCCCAAAGGACTTTGACATGAGGGTGGCACCTTAGAGATATTAATAAAAACAATCATGGGCCTTCACTTCATAGCTTAAGCTTTTTGGGTTGAAGTGGTCTTTTACAATTAAATATAGCTTGATATCTTTCCTCACTTTCATTATAAAGTAGGAAAAAAGGCAAAGAAAAGAAAAGGCTTCTCATCTTCAGTTCTACAACGTTCTCACTTTTTGGTGTGCATTGGAAAGAAAAAAGGCAGGGTCCAATTTTAACAAAGCTAGAAATATCAATCTTAGTGGTTGGAACATTAGGTTAGCATATATTAATATATGTATTTGTGTAATTTTATAAAAATACTTTTATAAGATTGAAATCAAGTTATGATTTTTATACTGTTATTATATCTAATCTAACATTCAAACTTAGATTAGATATTAATAATATATTTGTTGATATCATTTATAATAAGCAACTGTGGCGTCGTTTGATCCATGTAGCCGATCCCACCTAATGAAAAAAGACTTGGTTGTTGTTATTGCTGTAACATTCAAACTTAGAGGCATGTGATATTCTTTGTTATCAAGCTTATCTTGATGATTGTAAATTTCATGCAGTGGTTATGTGGAAAGTAGGACACATCCTATTATCTATCCCCTCATTCATCCTTTTAGCTTTGCTAGTTTACTTCTGGTACTTTTGTCAGGAAAATCAAACAGAGAAATCTCTCGTCTCAGAATTGCAAAGAAGATTGCAGATACCAGTTCCGCTGTCTAGTTCTAGGCTTCCCATTGTGGATGAGTTGGAAGATAAAGAACTGCTTGAATTAGCATCAAGGTTAGCTGGAGAACAAGTTTCTAGCAATTTACAGGTAATGTAAAAATGTTTGTTTACATCTGCTGTGTCTTAGCAGTAATTCTAATTCTAATCAAGATTGTATTTTGTTGCAAAAAATAAAAATAAAAGGGGATTGAAGCACTTCGTGAACATTGGAAGAAGTCTGAACCAAATTTGGTTAAACTCATGGAGCTTGGACCCTTGCTTCGGGATTACCAACGTCTGATTTACCGACACCATCTGTAAGAGTTTTTTTTTCCCCTCTTTGATGTTGACATGGATCATACGGGTTGCAAGTAGAAGGTTGTGGTGATGGTCAATTGATTTTTTTTTTTTAATGGAAAAAGGAATTTTATTAAGAAAGAGGAGAAGTACAAGTAAAGGAGAATAAGATATGCGCCGCAAGAAGACCACTAAAATAGAAGATTACAAAAAGTGGGAGAAAACAAACTCAAAGCTAAACATGCAAAATAGGAGCCCAATCTCTTTGCAATCCTAAAAGGGCGACCCCTTTAAAGAAACCTTGAGAAGAACCCTAGAGTGAAGCCATAAACCTTATCTTCTCCCACAGCATATTTAAGGACAGAGGAATTTTGAAAAATTCGAGCATTCCTTTCCAACCAAATTCACCACAAAACAGCAAAAGCAACACAATTCCACAAGGTTTTATACACTTTTTTCTTTCCAAACCCTTTAAACCTTATTGACAAAAAAGCCTTTAAAGAGTTAGGACATTTCTCATTTTTCTCCCTGTACACCAAACAACTTACTCCACAAAAATTCAGCAATCTGACAATGTAAGAAAAGGTGTGCAGCTGATTCAAAACTCTTCATACTCATAACACAAATATTGAGAGAAATAGCTGATTAGGCCTATGAATTTGTAGCAAGTCATTACTATTAATCCTATTTAGTACCACAATCCAAAAAAAAAAAAAGATTTCACATTGGAAGGAGCTTTAGATTTCCAAATAAATCAGGTGGCAAAGGTTGGTGTGTTTGAAAAGGTGATTTGGGTTCGACTCCCAACTTTGTACCAAAAGGAAAAAAAAAAAGATTTTGAAATAAATTTATCTAGCACAAAGTTTTCCTATTAGAAGAATGAGTTAAAAAAAAAAATGAAAGAACGATTTACTAGAATAAACACAAGAACGATCAAGAGTCCAATTTCTTCTCTCTGGATTTGTTAGAAGATTGATACTTTTTGGAAGTTAATATTTCTGTAGAACTAATTCATAATTGAGGTGATAGATGACTTCAAATATTCTGCCATGCCATTTGGTGAAGTTATTGTTTCTTAATAGATAGCATGTCAAACAGGCTAGGCCATTTATTATAGGCTGTACCATACCCGCCCATACTGGCCAGTGGGCCAGTCCTTTTTGAAAAAAAATAATGAATTAAAAATTACATTTAGCTAAGAAGCATGGACAGTGAGTTGAAATATGACATAATTCGGATGCTTTGACACAGCAAAATATTTAGTGTTCTAAGCCTTTATTTACTACTCATCCACTTTCAAAACATCTTTTTTTACTCAACTATAGGGATCTATACATAGTTTGCTTGGTAAATAACAAAAAGGAAGCTGTATTTCAAATCAGATTGCAACTATACTGTTGCAACTTGTGGCAGGGAATCTCCGGCTTCCCCCCTCCCCCCCCCCCCCCCCCAAAAAAAAAACTTTGAATTTAGCAGCTTTCCTCCTTTTTTTTTTGGCCCACTCAAACCCGTTTTGGTCCATTTAACAGGCCAAGGGATAAATGCCCATACCTGCCCTTTTAATGAGTTAAATGGGCCAGCCCTTCGGCTATGGCCTGTTTTGACAAAGCTATTTATGGATATGAACAATGTAGTTTGGTGCCCAAAGCCAAGGTATCTCATAGCGACTATACGATCATTACTTCTAATTAAAGGAACTTGTTGCATGTGATTTGTTGATTTGGAGCTTTAATATGGTTAATACTGTTAATTTTTTCAAGAAAGAGGACATTTTTTCCTCCATTCTCAAGCAAGGAAATATTTATGAAGAAGAATTATTGTTGCAAATCTGATATAAAAGCATTTAGGTCCTAGGCAATGAAGTTTGAAATAAAATACTTCTGTAGTTTTGTTCACTTATTACAAATTTTCCAGTTGCACTGACTGCCTTTTTTTTTTTTTTTTTTTTTTTGCATTTAAGTTCTGATTTATGGATGATCTGCTTCTCTTTTTATCCTCTTAACTTGATAGATGAATTTTTTTCCTTACGTTGCTTATGGTTGTAACTTCATTAGAGAAAGCAGCGAATCAAATCTACAGCCTGAGTTTGACGGACATATGATATATCAATTTTATCATGTCAAAGATGTTTCTCAGGTATGTTTTTGAGGTTATGTTCGTATCTTCTTTAACTTGATCTTTCTTTTCCCTTATCTTCTTTTCAAAAATTAGAAAAATTAGTTTCATTCTGTTTCGTAAGTAATATGTTGAATACCTATTGAAAAATCATTGACACTATCTGATAATTACTATTTCTTGATGGAACTAAATACCCATTAAATTATCTGGTATTACATTCTCCCAATCCATCAAATACAGATATTTCAGTTAAAATTAAATTAATTCAATGGTAAACCGTGATTTTTAATTGATTGCCATTCATATGGTTAGCTATCACTATGTGCGATGTTATAAAATAATGGTGATGTTTACTTTCTAAGGCTCTGGCCTCTCAGAAAATTAATTAGATGATGTCTTGACTGTTATCTGATGCTGACCACCTAATTAGAATGAATAAATTGGGACCAACTACTTTTGTTTTTGTCCAGGACTATTTGAACTCAAAAGCTTGCACTATTTTTTTTTTTTTTTGGGGACAAGTAAAAGCTTGCACTATTAGATGAAAATTTATAAATAGATTTTATTATAATACCTAGCATGCCTCTTCATATGAAAGATTTTTTGGGCTTGATAAAGCACCATTCCACTATACGTCGTTTTGAAACTTAATTTTAATAAGAATGTGAGTGATAAGGATTGAACTCCTAACAATGGCTACTTGGTATTCATACCCCGATAGTATGTCAAGATCACTTCACTCAAAAACCTAAAAGCCGTGCAGCGGAGGATTATGGATAGTTTTTATTATACTCCTATCAATTTTAAATAATGCCATTATAAGTCAAATGATTATAACCATGATGCTGCATAGCGTGAATTAGACCTCAATCCATGTTTAATGTCAGACCAAGCGTTTGTATATATGGTGTTTCAGCTCTGGCCTGCTGTAGTGATATCTCTAGATATGGAGTAAAATTCAGGCTTTTTTACATGTATAATTGTTAGGGATATTAATAAAATAAATTTTGGGTCTTCACATAATAACTTAAGCATTCGGAATGAAATCATTCTTTACATGGTATTAAAAGCTTTTATTACCAACTGATCTAGAGTTTGATTCTTGCCATTCTTATTCCCCTAGTTGAATCAATTTCATCATTAGATATGGTAGGTCTAGGTCTTTACCCAACAGTTCAAACTCTTAGAATGAAATGTTTCTTGAGTCTTGACAATAATGGTCCGTTGTTACACGTGGGAGGAGCTTATCATAAGAGGACTGGTTTATTTTGAGAGAGGTCACTGTATGGGTGTTCTAAATTAAAGGTTAAAACAACATTTTAAAGGTTAAACCATCAGTTAAAAATGTATTGTAGCTCATGGTTTTAGCCCAACCATTTGATGCTTTAAGCTGGATGGATGAAATGGAGGAAAGCTTCGAGTGTCATTTGTGATAAAAAAGTGCCGCTCAAAGTTAAAGGAAAATTCTAACGTACGGCTATAAGACCTGTTATATTGTATGGTACGGAATGTTGGGCGGTTAAAAGACAACATGAAGATAAACTCAACGTTGCAGAGATGAGAATGTTGCGATGGATGTGTGGACACACCAGAAGAGATATGATTAGAAATGAGTGCATTAGAGAGAAAGTTGGGATAACACCTATTGTGGAGAAGATGGTTGAAACTCGCTTAAGGTGGTTTGGCCATGTGTGGAGAAGACCTGCAGAAGACCTGCAGAAGCCCTAGTGAGAAGAGTTGATCGGATGGAGAATAGTCCAATAATTAGAGGTAGAGGGAGGCCAAAGAAAACAATAAGTGAAACTATTAAAAATGATTTAATAGTTAATAACTTATCTATTGATCTCATCCATGATAGGCCACTATGGCGCCGTTTGATCCATGTAGTCGACCCCACTTAGTGGGAAAAGACTTAGTTGTTGTTGTTGTAATCTAATGGTCGTAGTGAGCTATTCTCTCCAAATTTTTTTCAGAATTTTCATATTATTCACTCCTGTAGTATCAATTTTGTAATAATTTTCTGCATCATCTGGAACTTGATACTAATACTCCTTAGAAAAAAATACTCTTATAATGCCATCTGAGGTTAGTTCACGTGATTGGAAGGGGGAGTTTGGAGTCAAGGGTCGCTAGTTTGATCCATATTAAAAAAAGAAAATGGCATTTACCTCCCTTGGTGTTTGAAACTGACACCTTTCAATTTATACAAAATTTCTCCTTCTTTCACAAAATTGTTAATAAAATTTATATTTTACGCAATTTTCTTTCTAAAAACTCATAAATAGCTTAACTCTATGCGTAAGAGATAATCAAAACATCAAATTACAGCTTATGTTAACTTAAAATAAATGTAGTGTAATTTTTTTAAAAAATTTGAGTAGATATAAGTGTTAGTTTTATGAACATTTTCTTTTGGTACATTAGGTTTTATAAACTTTAAGAGAAGTTTTCATCTTAATTTGAAATTAAAAGAGTGTGAGTTTAGTTCTTACAAACCTCAAAGAGGTAAAGGTAATTTAGCTAAAAAAATAAAATAAAATAAAATAACTCTTATAATGTTATCATAGATTTCTTGCAAACAGATTCCAGAAGTTATCCTTGTACCTCGTCATTTCAATTTGAAGAAAAATTTGATTTTAATCGCATATTTTGATTTTCTCGTTGCCTTCTTTTTATCCTATCGCAGTTGCGCATGGATGATATTCCAAAACTTTTGGCAGGGTACAAGCAACTTCCTGTTTGAACTATCTTTGTCTTATGAATATTATTCATCCGAAGATAAGGAGCAAATGCATGATGAATACCTTTCTAATCTTACTGGAAATTTAAAGGATGGTTCTCAGACAGCCATTCAAGAGTTGCTGTGAGTTGCTTTTCCTCATTAGTATCAACTATGTAATTACACATTTATCGAGATCTGAGATTTTCTTTTCCTCATTTCTATTGAAGTGAATTGCTTTTTAGTTGCCAGGAGATTTTTTTTTTTCATTTTGATTTGCCAAAAAGTTTTTTTTTTAATTTCAATTCTACAAAAACTATTCCATTTTAAAGAAATGTCTGTTTGTCAACTCTGCTAACAAATTTGGTTACCTCTTACTAGTTTCAAGCAAGAGCATATATAATTCTTAAGTGTTTACTTGACCTAATTCGTTGCAATTTACCAAAAGTTGGAGATTTTTGGTTCCAAATAATAAAGTGGCGCAGAAATTTTGAGTGAATCTTTAACACTGGGAAAATTTAGCATACGAAGTAAACTTTTCCTTAGATCAATTAAATATATTTATTAACAAAATTGATATGAAGACATTTTGTTGAAACAGGTGAGAAAATGTATATACTTGAAAATTAAAATATTGATTTATTCTTTATATTATGTTTAAATTTAGAAAATTTAAATGATGATTCTATAAAGAGTTCAATTTCTTAAGATGTGAAGTTTTTGACAGTTAGATATGTCTTGAGGTTCTTACATTAATTATTTAATTTATAATTCAACCAATAAATTATTAAGCCAAGAATTTCAAAGTGCATCTAATCTAATGATGAATAACGTAGCCTCTATTTGCTTTAAACTTGGATTCAGTTCAAGAGCTTCCAATTTAGCTTCAGCTTTACTTAAGATGTCAAACATTTTAGGAGGCAGGAAAATTACCCATTATAATTTTTTCGGATTGGTTATATAGATTAAAACAATATTATAATAATTAATTATTAATTATTTTATCTTCTTTTTTTAACTATTAAATTGTTCTTCATTTGATCTATCTCTAATCCTACTTAAAGTTCTTAATAATTTAATAGTTCACGGCAAGATTCCCACACTTCAAGCATCAAAATTTTGTATGAATTAATAAAAGTAAATAATTGTTTTGTTCTTGGAAATACATACACTTTCAGTTGATTCATTAAAATTTTAATTTTGTAATTTAATTTTTCAAAAAATATTTTATCTTTAAAAACATCTTTATATTTACTCTATTAACAAATTTTGTTGTCTGACTTAATTAAAAGCTTCTATAGTTTAATTGCAAATGTAGTTTTAAGTTTTCAATTTGATCAATGAAATAAATTTGTTAAATTCATATTATCAAAGTCAATATAAAAATATTTTTAAAAAGGGTATTGTCTTGGAAGGATTAAATTTAAAAATAAAAAAAGAGAGTATATTTTTCAAAAATATAAATATCAATTTACTCGATAAATAATCAAAAAGTATATTTTTCAAGAAACTAAATGTCAATTCACTGGACAAATAATTGAATGATTGGAAAGAACTCAATTAAACAGGTCAAGGATCATGGAAATTTCTGATGCAGTAGCATGAGGATAGCAAATGATTCATGCTCTTTCATCAATAAGAACATGCTTTATGATTTCTCCTTCTTTCCCTTTCCTTGTGCCACAAGAGAACTTGAATAATAAAAATGCAAGTATATTTAAATACAAGCCACGGAATGGTAAATAGACCAAGTTAATAAACTTGTACCCACACAGCCATTATTGTTTCAGTTCATGGATTCTATGATCTTGCTTAGCTCCTCCAGTTTCTTCGTCCTCATTCTTTCACTCTCGGTCAACAGCTAGTAATAAAATTGCAGACAACAATCAAAACTAGGAACAAAAATTAAGATCCAAAATTCTTATGAAAAAACCTATCGGCACTTCTTCAGGTGTTTATTACCATATTTTTGATAAAAATAAAATATATGAATATTTTTCAAAAATTTTATTGAAAAAATAGATGATAAATACTTAAAAAAACTGCAATTAAATTTTGTCCAGTATTTACTCTACCTCCATTAATGTTGCAACCAAATGAGCTTTCTCTTTGTTCTTCTCGTTGAAAGCTTCCAGGGCTTCTTTGTATTCCTTCTCCTATCAGTCAATTTCAGAAGTCAGTTCTCCTTTTGATTATTTACTGTTGTTGAAAATCAAATTTAAAGAATAGAAGTTACTAGGCGGGGTTTAGTGGTGAGTATTGTGGATAATTAGCAGAAAATACTAAGTTTAAACATTCGCTCTTGTGCCAAAAGGAGAAGAAACAGACCACTTTTGCTTACAAGTTTTGTACCTTTTTTTGGCAGCTTTGTCCCAATGGCTTCAAATCTCTGTTAGCCAAGTCAATCTTCTTGCGTACCATTGCAACTTCCTTTCTCATAGGATCTTCCAGCACTTCAAGCTCCTAGAAAAGAGTAATTGATTTTAGAATTCGACTTCAAAAACTTAAGAAAGAGTTATGCTGCCGGAATTAAATTTGATCCCATGATTAACTAATACTAATATTAAAATGATGAATAATTTTATTATCAATAATTATTTTATATAATTTATATAGTTGTATAGTCAGTATCATGAAATTATTACTGAGATTAAATTACTAGTAATTTAATTTTTATGTCACTTTCATTTCAACAATAACTTTAGAATATTATAAATTGTTCAAGATATACATAAAATTATTTATTGTGTTTACATTCACGTTGACTATATTTTTAAAATTTAAATAAAAAATATTACAAAATAGTTGAGTGATTATTAACGAAGGGTTAAATAAACAAACTGATTTTAAGTCACGCAACATAAAAATAAATTGTAATTTATTCATTTTATAAAGAATCTGTTAATAACATGTGACAATCTGCATATAAGTTTCATCTAATTAATATACGAGTACTGTGAAACTTACTTCCCAAATCTGTGCTAAGCGCCTTGTTTCTTCCTCAGCACGGCCAAGTTGAAGCTCAACTTTCTCTCTCACCTCCATCTTCTTCCTCTCAATCTCTTCTTCCTTTGCTTGAAATGTGGAGATGGCTAATTTGGAAATCTGCTCCTCCTCGTAATCTTCTGTTGATAGCCTCCCACTGCTTCCAATGCTCCCAAGGTTCTTCATCTTCTGGACTTGCTCTCTCTTCCTTCAAAGCTAGCTAGCTAGGCTTGTCTTCCTCCACAAAACCCACTCCAACCTCTGTCTAGTGTTTATGTCTCAAGCAGGTTTTGCTTTAACTTCAAAACTCTCTCTGTCCCTCACACAACAACTAGCTTTCTCTTGACTTTTGAAAGCAGCAAAGAGACCCCCAGGAGCTCCTAAGAAATTTTCCTTCTCCTAAAACTGGTTTATTTTGTTATCACAATCAAGTGCTATCTTGAATTTTGTCCAAAACTAAATCCAAAAATACGAATTTTTATTCTCAGCGAATGATCTTTGACACCTGCAAAAAACAAGAATATTAATTAGTATTTCAATGGTCAAATTAATCTAGAGAGAATAAAAGAAAATAAAAGATACCAAACATAATGTTATAGTATTTATAGACGAGCTCTTTAAAAATAAAATAATAATTTTAATAGTTTAATTTGGCTTAAAAACTAACGAGTCTCAAATTGAAATTATCAAAATTTCTTCTTGAGACAATCTTTTGAGGGTGGAAACTGTGTTTTGGATAAAAGCACTGAATGGAATGCAAGAATGTTATTTCCAGGGAAACCTTAGAGAGGCACTAATCTCAGTGGCATGCAAGTTTAACAGAAATTAAGCATCTACCCAATGATGAAACTGATGAAGTTTTCATACACCCTTTGCTTTTCTTAAGAGGAACTTGTAATCTTCAATTGCAAGTAAGCTATAATGGGCAAAATAAAGTAGAGACTGAAAACTGAAGTCATCTATTGGCTTCCATTTTTTATTCCTTAAAGCCAAAGTATGTTTATTAAGGAATCCTTTCCTAGGCAACAACTGTCACTCACTTTTCACCAGAGAAGTCAACCTAAATCACCAAACATATTTACATTCACTAATTGGTTTATCTAAAGATATATGAACTGATATCTTTAAGATCAAGATAAATTTCATATTTTAGATGTTTTGAATTAATCTTTACTTCTTGTTCTTTTTCCGCTCTCTTGCTCCCAAATTACGGACCTAAACCTCCTATATCATAAAAATATACATAAATAATTTAATTATTAAGTGAAGAGCAGAGAACTAAATTTTTTTTTTCTATCGAAATAACCGAAACGTTTTTGTTTCTAAAATTATCGAAACAAAATGGAGTTATCGAAACGAAACAAAATTTTGGTTAAATAATTATACTGTTTCGATTGAAATTATTATGTTACGAAATATTTTGATAAAAAATACTCTTATTTCGAGTTATTTTAATGAAAAAGTATAAGATTAATTTAAAAAATAAAAAAAATTGACAATTTAAAAATAAATTAAAATAGTACCATATCACATTCAACACCAAGTTGCTTAGATCTACCTTATTCATAACTCAAATTTTTTCTCACAAATCACAATATCTTTATCAACTTCTTACTCTCCTCCCTCATATTTATTATATTATTTTCCTTCATTATTTTTATTTTAAAGAGAGAACTATAAAAAAATTAAAAAAAAAATTGAGAAATAAAGAGAGAAAAATATACTTTAAAAAGATTCTTAAAAATAAAAACAGAGTCATGATCAAATAGATATAGAGAGATAAATTTAAAGATAAGGATTGCGAAATAGTTAAAAAGATGAAAAGATGGATGAGAAAATTTATTAAATACTGCTAGAATTTAAACCGAAATCTCTATTATAGTAGCATGCTTTATTTACTATTTAACTATAGATATTAGTTTAAATTAATTTTAATATAATTTTATATATTCATATCATTAATATTATGTTAAAATATTTTAAAATTAAAAAAATATTCTTTAAAATCATTTGAAAAACTTTTCAAATTTTTTTTTTTAAAAAAAAATTTTTAAAATATTTTTATTTATAGAATTGAAATAGCACTTTAAGACAAAATTTAGTATCTTGGTGATGAAATAACTGTCAATTTAGCTATTGAATAATAAAATAACCGTGACATACATTAATTTAAAATAATGAATATAAAAATTATGTAAAAAATATTATTTATATTAGTTTTTCTTTTGGAAGGGCTCTATTTAGAGATTTGCATTCCAAAGGTGAAGTTGGTCAAACAGTCATTGAATGGGATTCAATTCTAAAATGCCGTGGCAAAGTTTGAGGGGTCAACCAATTGGCTTCATCGTAAGTGGACATCGACCACTATAAAACCTTTTTTTTTTCTTTTTTTTTTTGAAAAAAAAATATAACAGAATACCAAGAATCATATAGAATAATAAAAAAAAAAAAAATACTTGATCGCCATATAAAAGAAAAAATTGGCGAACTACAATTTTTTTTTTTGTAGTTTGACCCAAAATTAATTAATTTATATATAATTTAACGTGTGTCATTTAATTCTTTTAAAATTTGTTATATAATCTTTTAATTATTAAAAATATATTTTATTTATATTTTGTATAATTTTTTGAGTGTGACGAGTTATTATTAAGATTAAGTTAATAATATCAATTGTTAAATATCATTTTTTTTTCAACAATAATTTCAAAAAATTATAAAATCATTCAAAGTATAAATGAAATATATTTTCAATAATAAAAATGTTCCCTTTTTATTTGCGTGACTATTTTATTAAAATTTAGAAAAAAAAATCACAAATGATTACGTAAGAAATATAAGGGAATTTAATAACTTACTTCAAACCACGTAAGAACGTATTGATTTTAGACCAAATTATAAAAAAAGTGTCTATAATTTATCCCCAAAAAAAAAAATCAATTTTGAATCTTCTCATTACCACATGCATAACATTTTTTGGGGTCTTTTTTCCTCTTTTTGAAGCTTCGTCCTTTTCTTTTTTCTTTTTCTTTTCTTACACAAACTTTCTAACTATTTAAAATATTGAATTAAATATTTTAAAATGTGTTTAGTTCAATAGAAAGAAGGGAAGGTGAGAAATTTTAATTAAAGAGAGAAAAGTAAAAATAAATTTTTTTTGTTTGATTTAATTTAAGGGATGAGGAAAAAAATATAAATTTTTTATTTGGTTTGTAAAAAAAAAATATAACCATTATATCTCTATTATTTTATTTTTATTAAAAATAAATTTTTTATATTAATTTTTTTATTAAAATTGTTGATGAAGAGTTTTTGATTTATTATTCTTTTATTTAAAAAAATTTATATTTTTACTTTTTATTCAAAAATAAATATTAATTTAGAAAAATCAAAACTAACGCTGCCCCTCTACTCTAAATTCTTCCATCTTTGGAGGGTAGGGGTTTTGAGAGAGGAGATAAATTTTACCTCCCCTCCTAAATACTGAATCAAAAGAAGAAAATTTTAAAAATTCTCTTAACCAAACAGCTCGTTAATGTTAGTTTTCTATTTTTTATATATTTTTATTTTTATGAAATTTCAAAACTTGAGAGTTGGTGTGATGTTTCTTTCTTATTTATGACAAAAAGAAAAATGCGTAAGAAAATGCGACAGTGATAAGATTCAAAATTGTGATAATTGTTGGAGCGTGAAGGGGTATTTCGGATGAAGTATCATTTATTCGGGAAAAAAAATACAATGAAATTGCTTCATGCAAACATGTTTGAGAAGATTATGGAATTTATTTATTTTTAAATTTTAGGAAAAAAAAATGTGCAAAAGTTTGGTACTCTTGAGTACTTTGATGGGAAAGTCTGACACAGAAAATGGACAATATATGCTTTTGTTACGAAAGGGAAAAGAAAAAAGAGAAAGAGAAAGAGAAGGAAAGTTAAGGCTTGAAGAAGATATTAAAGATGATAATGGTGATAATGTAAAAGGTCAATGAGGTTGAGATAGTTATATTAAATAGAGTAAATTACATATTTTTTTAAAAAAAAATTGAAACTTACATTCATTCTATTTTTAATTTTAATATTATACAGAAAATCTCTCTTTTATTTTTAAAATTATTAATCAAATTTATACTTTAAATTTTGTATTATTTTTTATTTTAAAAATTCATAAATAGTCTAACTCAATGCAATACAAATTATTCAAAATTTGAAATAATAATTATAAAAATTTTAAATAAGAGAAGTTAGAATTTTTTTTGTTTTAAATTTGAAGAAATATGAGTGTATATTTTATAAACTTTAGAGGAAGTTCTTATCTTAATTTAAAATTAAATTAGAAATAATATTAATATACTTTTCACAAATAAAAAATAATAATGTATATTATAAAATAAAATGGTTATTATTGATCGGTAATAATGCCATTTATATTCTGTCACGTAATCTGTTTTTATATTATGAATTACTTATAAATGCCATTCATTTTTATATTATGGTTCATGTGACAGTGAGACATCTTTTTTTAGATTTTAAAGATATTTTTATAAATTATTAACATTATAAAATTAATTTTCTTTAAATTTTATTGCATCGAAGAGACCTTCTCAACAAATATCTATTTTAAATATTAAATTTATATTCTCACTTTAAAAATACAGTAACCGTAACTCACTTATCACTATATTCAACGTTTGTTGGTAGAATACAATTTTTTTAATATTATGTTTTTAAGCTATTTTATCAATTTATTATAGTATTCTATAATTCATAATATAGGCCTTTTGATTTGTGATATACGTAGTGATCTGACAGTATTATACGTTGATTGCAGGACACGGATCAGCAGAAGGTGTTGTGCCCCCATTGAAAATTATTTTTAATATATTTGTAAAATTTAATTATTTTCAATAAATTATTTTTAAAAAATTAAATAAAAATAAACTTTAAAATAGAAAAAAAAATTTGAAAATAATTTTTTGTTAAAAAACTTTAAAATTTTGTTGAAAAATCAAATATAAGAATATTTTTAAAGAGAAAATATTTTTTCAATAATTCCTTAAAACAATTAAACTTTAAAAATATATTAAAAATAAATTTAAACAATAAAAAATGCAAGGAAACATAGCACCTTCTTATTTGATTTTTCAAAAAAATTTTAAAAAATTTCAATAAAAAAATTATTTTCAACTACTTATATTTAGTTTTTCAACAACATTTTTTAAAACAATTTTAAAATTTTTCAACAAAAAATTATTTTCAATAAATTCTTATTTTTCAAAAAAATTTCTCTTTAATTTTTTTAAAATAATTTTCTAAATAATCAAATATACGAATATTTTTAAAGAGAAATTTTTAAAAAAATAATTCTTCAAAAAAATTAAACTTTAAAAATATATTAAAAAGAAATTTAAAAAAATGTAAGGAAACATAGCGCCTTCTTATTCATATATTTGATTTTTTAACAAAATAAATTATTTTCAACTACTTATATTTGATTTTTCAATAAATTTTTAAAGTTTTTCAACAACAACAAATTCAACAAATTCTTATTTTTCAAAATTTTTTCTCTTTAATTTTTTAAGAATATTTCTAAAGATAAAATATTTTTTTAAATAATTATTTAAAAAATTAAACTTTAAAAACATATTTAAAAATAAAAAATGTAAGGAAACATAGCACCTCTTATTCATATATTTTATTTTTCTACAAATTTTTCAACAAAAAAATTATCTTCAAGACAACAACTTATATTTGGTTTTTCAACAACTATATTTGATTTTTCAACAAAAAATTATTTTCAACAAATTCTTATTTTTTTCAATAAAATTTCTCTTAATTTTTTTTAAAAAATTATTTTCTAAATAATCTGTTTAAAATTGAAAATTTCTTATATTTTTAAAGTTTATTTTTTATTTAATTTTTTTAAATAATTTATTAAAAATTTAAACTTAAAAATAATTAAAACAAAAAGCAACCGAATCGCTACTTTTTAAGGGCATAGCTGGGGATTCGTGTCCGTTGATTGCATCAGGCAGAGTTGCTCTTCATTTCTTTGTGGGAAACAACTCATTTGGAACTTAAATCTCTTTTGAATACTAATGATGACTTAAAGAGGTGTTTGTTAAAAGAAAAAAATTCTCATAATAAAAATAAGAGACATAAAATTTTTTTTTAAAAAAATGAATTATATAATGCTGGGTTATAAAAAATATTTACATATTATGTTTTATTATAAAATTTAATAACAAATACTTTAAAAACTGCATATAAATTTTATGTTTTGTTAAATTAATATTTTGATTTTGATATCTCACATATCATGATGTCTAAATTTGACGACTATATTTGATAGGCTATTTCGGGATTGCACGATTATAACTTGAGATAGCAACTTGATTTTTAATTAATAGATGGATCCATCTTACAGGTAGGTAAAGTGGAGGAGAATAATCGAGTTAAGTAGGTAATTGACAAATTTGTAGTGGAATCAGAGGTCGGCACCATATCAAAGTACGTAAGAGCTTTGCCATAAATTCCAAAGATCAAGTTTAGGTTATAGAAAGAAAGAATAAAAGAGAGTAAATTATGTAATAGCTGATGCTATTATTGGGTCGAAGAAACATATTTATAAAGCTCTTATATTGATGAGTCCTCCAAAAATATTTTAATCTTCTCACTTGCCACCACTATAAAGTAGTATGAGAAATTGTCGAGCTTCATTGTTGAATAGCTAACATAGCTCAGCTGATGATACGATCCTTTTATTTTTTGGACAAATCAAAAATTATAAATTTATAGAAGTTTTAACAAGATAAAAATAAAATACAAAATATAAAATAGTCTGCACTTTTAAAATTAAACAAAATCAATATTATAAGGTAACTCATTTTCTAATTTTCTCTGAAAATTAGAATTTTTGACCTTAAAATTTCTTTCAAACTTAAAATATTATAAATCTAAAAAAAAAAGAGTAAATTCTTTAAAGATGATTAGCACTAAATATTCACTAACAGAGAGTGAAAAATTTTCTTCAAAAAAAAAAAAATACCTTCACAAAAGAAGAATGAGACTTACTTAATAGAAAAAAAAAATTAATAAAATAAAATAACATATAAAACTAAAAAAAATATTTAAAAAGGGAGGGAGAGGAGTGGAGGAAGATGTCATTGGCAGCAGAAAACTCTGCGGCTTACTAAGGTTTTGGAAGAAGAGGAACTCGCACTAAAAATTGATACGATCCTGAATTGGTAGACATGTCAAAAGTGCATAATCAAACTCTTGCAATTAGGCCTTAGATCTATTAGGCTCAATTGGTCCAATAAGGATATTATCACTTTCGTATCCTAATAAAAAAAATAGCACACTCACTGCATGCATCTAGCTAGTAGCACCGTAGAAGAGTTGCGAACCCTACCTGCAGAAGCAACACCACAAAGCTACGAGGGAGGGAATGAAAATCTTCGTCCTCATCCTCGCCTTTCTCCTTTCTTTTTTTCACCGAAAAGATTTTTTCTCTTTAGCATCGTTTTTTTCTTCATTCAAGAAAGATTCTTACTCTTTCTATAAGAGATTTTAGAATTTCAAAGTTATAAATCTCTTATCCAAATTTATAACATTAATTTCAGATTTATCATTTTAAATTTAATTCTAAATAGAATAAATTTTAAAAAAATTAACTTTTAAAAAATTTTAAGAGATGCCTTATCTCACTAGTGATATTTTTTTTATATTATATTAATTATGTATCTAAATTATTAAATTATATCGTTTGGTATATTAAAATTTGAAAGGTGTATTATTATTTATTAAAAGAAATTAATATCTGTTACATTCAAAAAAATTTAGCATCTAAGGTTTCGAAAGAGACTGTAATTTTTTTTTTATAGACTATCAATTTTTCTCTTATCTAAGGATATATATTTGAAAATTCAGTAAATAATAACAGTGATTAGTATCTTCAACTAAATATGGGTATTTCACATCTCTAAAAATGTTAGATACTACGTACCGTTTATTATAGTAAACATATATATATCTTAAAAAATAAATTAATAATTTGATTTTTAAATTTTTAAATTTATTTAAATTTAATCTCCTAATTATTTTTAAGTGCACAAATAATTTTTGAAATTATTAATTGATTTCATGATAGTTATTTTATTAATGGAGTTTAATATTTTTCAAAATTAATTCGTGTATTTTAAAAAAATTTAAATCTAAAATTAAGTAGAACCATGAATTAATCAAGATAGCAATTGCTTTGATTTGTTTTGTAAAAGTAAGTTTCTGAAAGAGAAACTCCTTTCTTGATATTGGAGTTGAGGATATGTCATTAAGAAATATTCACATTTTATTTAGATTATTAATGTCAAAGACGCTAACTTACGTGCATGATAAATTGTCTTTTATGTTTTATTTAAATAATAATAAATAATTAGTTTATGATTTTTATTTAAAGATAAAAAATAATTATTTTGTTACAAAAGTTTTATTCTTTTTATTAATAAACCAAACTTTCAAAAACATAATTAGCTTATAGAATTAGTTTAATAAAATTCGGGACAACATTACATATCTTTTCTCTATATATATACATTTTAATAATATTTTTGTAGGGTCCACTGTGTTTAATAGGCCTAAATCACTGTGTGAAGGCCCAAACACGAGTTTAATCTTGTCATACTTATACAAAAATCCACCAATTGAGGATAACTTCATGAAATAGACTCAAGAAGTCTAATTGCTAACTAAAACCCTACCTCTCCTCCCTCTCTCTCTCCAATCCACCAATTGAGGATAACTTCATAAAATAAACTCAACAAGTCTAATTGCTAGAGTTTTGGGGAGGTCCCCCTTCACTTCTTCTATTCTAATTTTTACTATAATTTTTTTTTATTTTTTATTTTTATAAAAAAATTGTTAGAGTTTAAAAAATATACATATATATTATTCTAATCTATAATATTAAATTCATATCTATCATTTTAAATTTAAAAATTAAATTTATAACACCGAATTTATAACTGAGTAAAAAAAAATTAAAGAGAGTTAACCTTTAAAAAAATTGAGAGATGTGTTTATATTAAGATTTGAAATATGTATTGTTTTTTTATTTTTTTACTCATAGTATTAAATTTTTTTATATATTTTTAAAAATTATAAAAATTATTTATTATTTTATCTTTTATTTATTGAGATTTTAGCGTCCGATCAATTATATATAAATATAAATTTTTCACTTGTCTAAAAAAAAATAACTTTATGATTAAACAAATAAACTACCTATATATAACTATCACCGATTAACATAAACATACCTAAGATATTCACCAACCTGAAAATTCTATGAATATGCAGAATGAACTACTGGCGTACCAACCAGACCTAGGTTCTTTCTCACTTTCTCTCTCTTATTGAACATTGAACATATTTTCATAACTTATATTGACTTGACTTTTAGATTTCATGATAAAGTCTTTATTATAACATGATACTGAATATATTTCTATCACAACATAAAAAAAATTAAATGAAATCACTATATTAAGTCTTGCTTGACCATTAAATTAGAAATATGATCAATATATCCCATTAATTTTTTTGAAAAATAAGAAATTTCATTACTTTTTTTTATGGCTTAACTACATGTTTTTGTACATTCAATATTATAAATGCTTCAATTTGATCTTTCTTGTTCAAAACTAAAGCAATATATCACCTTTCCATTTTCTAAAAAGTTGCAATTAAATCTGTCTGTTACAATTTCTGCGTTTTATTTAAATAGTAATAATAACTAATTTTACAATTTTTTTTAAAAAATAAAAGCAAGATATTATTCTTTTTATTAGTAAAACTAAGATACCAAAACTTTCAAAAAAAAATCATTAGCTTATAGAGGAAAAAATAAAATTAAGACAACAACATAATTTGTTTTTCTCCTCTTTATACCTCCCACTACTTTTTAAAATTATGAAACGTAATTAATTTTTTAGATGATGTAAATTGTCAAATAAATACATCATGATTTTCAAAGACACGTATAATTATATAGACATAGATACAAATGGGCATGTAATTTGGTCTTCTTTAAACACTTACAATAAATATTATATATCCTCAAGAATATATTATTCATTAAATATGGTTTTTAGCGTGGAAAAAAAAAACAAGAAGACAGATAATTCGCATAGAATAGATTCTCAAATTTATCGTTTCTATCAAAGAGTTCCATAGAAAATGAGAAAAATTCTATTTCAATGTATTAAAGATGAGTACAGTATTAATTTATTTTATTAAATTTTTTTTGTCTTGTTTACTACTTCAACGTTTTATTTTGTATTACTTTTACTTTTTATTCAATTCAACATACTTTTGGTCTCATAAAATAAGTATTTATTGATTTAAAAAAAATTGTTTGTAGAGAGTGCTACGTCACCCAATAGCATAACTCATAATAAAAAAGTACTTTAACATTAATAACTTTGTTAATAAATACCAATAAGAGAATATAAGAGCATTTCTATCAATGATACTCTCTAAAGTTATTTAAGTAAACTCCACATTATTAAATCATCACTTTTTTTTAAACAACTTTGCACTCTAATGATGTAATTCTTAAAAATTCACTAAATAGATTCTACAAATTATCCTATATTTTTATATTATATTTATATTTATTTTTATTTCAACTTAAAATATTAACTTATTTGTATTTTAATTTTAAAACAATAAATACGTAAAAAAAACTTAAAATATATTAAAAATAATATAAATTTATTTTAAGTAATATTTTTTATAATAATAATTAAAAATTATGAAAAATACATAACATGATATAATTAAAAAAAAATACATAATATTATTTTAACTAATTTTATGTGATTCTCTAATTATGTTACATAATATTCTATGATTTCGACGTTATCTCTCTGTCATCTCAGATGAACCATTGAAGAAGATCTTTAACTTCTTAAACTTCAACTTTCTCTCTTTTAACTTGTTTTCCTCCTCCTTAATTAGTACAAATTTTGCCGTTATATTCATTTTTTGACCATGTGCCTCTTGTATTGCAGTAAAGTCAATATTGTCAGAAAAAGTTTCAACTGATTTTTCTTTACCTTTCTTTTTTGTTACCTTTTTTTCTCGTTGGGTGAACTAAAGTAAGTAAGGTTAGGTCATATGTGCATTCAAATAGAGAGATGATGAGTATGTGTCAGAAGAAAAAATATTTTTTTTTTGAAGAACTCTCACTTGATTCTGCTGTCCATTTAAGTTCATCTTTTAGTAGTCACCGCGCATATTCAAAATTGAACTGTTTACCCTCATCTTGAAAAAAAATAGTATATACATTAGCCATAATGTCCTTCTATGAGTTTCTACTTTTTTTTTCTATAAACTGTTTGTTTGTAACACTCAACGAACTTTTGAATAACACTATTCAACCGATGCCATCGAAATTTCAGTTGAACGGATTTCCTCTTTCGTAATCGACCACGATAGTTGTTATAATTATCTTTGATTCTTAATCAAAATCTATTTGTTTTTTGGTCAATTCCAACAACTGCATCTTTTGAAATGTTGAGCCATATTTGAATAAGAAATACATCATCTTCTATTGTGAACCTGATTCGAGATTTTCTTTACTTGTATTTCCTCCTCTTTTATTAAGCACAATATTTTTCAAATCGACTTGGGTGCAAATTGTGAAACTTAAGACTCGGACATGGAGCTGACTAGTATTTTAGGTTCTTGATCAGTGAACTCTGCACCACTAGTACTCATTAGAGGCCTATAAAACATGACAAGATTAGTTGGTTGGAATGAAAACATAGAAAATTGAAAATTTTCAGTATTTGGATTACTTTGTGGATTTGAAAAAAATGGAGAAATTTGAAAATTTTTACTAGTGGTAGGTTGATAATTTTGCATAAAATGTAAAAAAAATTCAAATAAAATTGATTGAGATCTATTTGTCAAAACAAATGAATTTGTGAATTGAAAAAAAAGACAAAGAGAATTGAAGATTTGAGTATAAAAATCTTTTAAAATAAGACATAATTTATATAGAAAATTTCATGCTCTTCAAGGCTACATTTCCCAACAACAACAAAACTTCCAACAGCATGATTTCCAACAGGATAATTTCCAACGGTAATATCTTCAATCATGGGCCTAATCCATTTGCAATTGCCATCTCCCATGCTTGATAGCTTTTTATTTTATTTTTTCCATTGCAATTTAAAGCCATCTCCCATGCCAATAAACCCAATAAATCAATCAGATTTTATTATCTTACACCAATCCCATTTTCTATTCAAATCCCACGCCAACAAACCCAATAAACCCATTTTCTAGAAGCTTCTCGTTGTCTCTTCTGTTTTCTTATCCTTCCATCGCGTTCTCCAAACCTCACTCTAGTCGGATTGCCTCTTTATTTTTCGCTCTTTAAATCCATGCGTTCTCCGAGGATCACTCTAGCCTGCCTTTTCGTTCTTCGCTCTTCAAATCCATGCATTCTTCAAGCTTCACTCTAGCTTGCCTCTTTGCTCTTCGTTCTTCAAAATTTTGTTCTTCAAATCCTCTTTAAGCATGACTTGAGTATCTAGCATCTTCATTTTTCTGATTTTTGATTTCCTCTTCGTTCTTCGTTTTTCGTTCGAACCTCTCCAAGGTTTTGGTTTTTAATTTCCCTATTTTTCGTATCCTCTTCATTCTTCATTTTTCATTCGAATCTCATCCAAGTTTTTGGTTTTTGATTTCCCTATTTTTTTTATTTCCTCTTCGTTCTTCGTTTCCCTTTCGAATCTCTCAAAGTTTTTGATTTCGTATTATTTTCTTATTTTTCGTTTCCTCTTCATTCTTTGTTTCCTATTCAAATATCTCTAAGTTTTTGGTTTTTGATTTTTGATTTCCTTGTTGATTTTTATTTTCAATTTTTGGTTATTTTTCGTTTTTAATTTCTAGTTGAGTCCTGTTTTTTTAGGTTTTCTTCTGTTCATTTCTACTTTTTATTTCAGGTTTTATGGATTGATGCAGAAGATAAAAAAGCAATGAAACCAACGACATACCGATCGACGAAAGAAGGAAATGAATCAAATGATTTTTTTTTTCGTTTTTGAATTTGGGTTTAAGCAACGTTTCTTGCAGAAACAACAATAGTGCTACAGTAGAACATTCCAATGATTGTTTATAGATAAGATTCGTTATTTGCTTGACTTTGTGATTTAAGCAACTCCCATTGAAAATTGTTTAAGTAATAAACAATTGAACTTTGAATTAATAAATTAAAATAAAAAATTTATAAAAGGACAAATTAATATATTAAGATCTTCTCATATGACATCATATGACATGAGAGAGATAGACATAAAAAATTATTTTATATTTATCTTTTTTAATAAAAGGAACAAAATTTCAAATTCATATTACATGGTTAAAATAGAAATTTAGTTTATATAAAATTAATTTTTTTTTCATTTTTTTAAAATAAATTTTTTCTTTGCACACATGGACACATATTGCTACTATTTTTTTGATTTATTTTACTTTTGGTTCTCTCTACTTTAAAAATATGTTTATTTAATTTTAATAAATGAGTGAAAATAATTTTTTTATTAAATTCATCATCTATTTTTTTTATTAATTTATTATATGTAAGTTATATATATATATATATATATATATCACTAAATAGTATTATATATCATGCTTAATCATTTAAAAGTAATTAATGACAAATATAATTATATATAATTTATTTATGCATGAAAGCGTATAACAAAATAAAAGGTAAATTTTAATAAAAATATTATTTTTATTTATTTATTAAAATTTTTAAAATTAAATTTATATTATAAATTGTTAAAAAATTAAATTGTTGCAATTCTACGAGACGAGGAAGTAAAAATGTAATTAGACAATTTTTTTTAAGAAAAAAAAAAAGCAAAGATGACTTTTCCGACAAAAGAAAAAAAGAAAAGAAATATTCATCTTTTGGTCGAAGTATAAATACTCGGTAGAATGTGAAATAGTATAATAGGAACGGCTTTCCCAATCGATTAGGATCACCTGAAACGGAAGCAGAACACAGCCTTTCAGTGCGCTCCAGCGTAGGTCAACCATTAACGACACCACTCTCTAAATCTTCATCTTTCAATCTATTTTCATTCTTCTATTGAATCCCCAAACCGGCAAACCCTATTTCCTCGATCGATTCAACACTCCTCAAATCATCATCTTTTTTCATGTGGAATCTCACGCTTTCTTCCAAAAAGGTTTGACAAATCTTATTGATCGCTCACTCTTTATTGTTTCCTATGCATCACTGTGATGCTCCCGAATTTTATTTGATCTGGATTTGCTGTCAAATCCTTCAAGAGTTTGCTAGGGTTAGGGTTCCGGGATTCGGGTTGACTCTGTAATTCTGTTTCTTCGTGTGAAATTCTTGGATCGGTTCTGTCGGTGGGGTTTTCCGGGGCTTGTAATCTCTGTTGGATTTAGGAAAATTGAAAAATTAAAAAAAGTTTAGGGTTCTAGGTTTATCTTCGTGTAGTGAACTAAGGATGCAATCTAGACGGCGTGAAGAGCATGTTACAGTTTCTCCAACATCACGTGCTCAGCACCGAATCGAAGTGGGTCCTGACCCGTATCGGAGAACTCGCGGTGATGGGTCAGATCGGGAAACGGTACATCAGAGAAACTTGAGCCCTCAGAAGATAGATGGGCTGCGAAGGGGTGTGGGTGTGAACAAGGGGGGTGATGGTTTTGAGAGGAAGGGTTATGATTGGCATTTGGGAGGTCGTAGGGGCAACCGGGTCCGCTCCAGATCGCCTCCTGTTGAACAAACCAGAAAAAGGACAAATTTGGATGATGGGGATAGGCAGAGAGGTTGTTCACCACCTCTGGGTTTGAGACCAAGATATGAAATGTCCAAAACAATGGAATACAATGTTGATGATGAAAATTTGGATGCTAAGCGTGTTTATGGATATGACCATGCTAACTCTAGGGTTAATAGAGAGAAGGATATAATTGAAGGCAGATTAGGTGGTGGACAAGGCATGCTGGACCATAAGTTGATGGTACATGAAAGTGGAGTACGAGGACTGAGTAGGCTAGTTCCAGATACAGGTCTAGCGTCGCAGTATGAAGCAACTGGTGGGCACTTACCTCAGTTGTCAAGGAGTGCGGAGATGGGGAGATTTGAGCATGAAAGACAGCAGCATCAAGACCCTCTATCTTCAGATAAGATACCTGTTGCAGAATCTTACAAAGGTGCAGAAAGAACTATGTTACCTGCAAGGGAAGTCTTGCATACAACAGTATCACCCTCTTATAAAAAGGATTTAGTGAGTACTTCTCAGAGGGAATATGGAAGCTCTTCTCTTGGAATGTCAAGGAGTGATTTTCTATGTTCTCATCATGATGGCATCCATTTGCCTACCTATTATGAACAGTCAAGGAGCAGTGGAAAACTCACAGAACCTGTAGGGTTTAGTGGATGTGGACAAAGGCCGCATATAGGTACTATTAGAGATTCAGAAATGAGGCAGAGGAATATATGTCACCAACGATGTGCATATAGTCCTGCAAGGACTGAGCATGAAGAATATCTTAATTCCAAATTACCAGTAGTTGCACAGGATGAACATGGATATCAATATGATGATTATCATAGAAGGATAGCTGCTCATGGTCAATTGGCCTATGAGCAAGCTCAAATGGAATATAATAATAGAGAGTTGCCCAGACTTTATAACATGCATCCTGTTATAGATAGAACTGGTGAGGATGAAGATTCTTATGGGAATCACAGGAGGAGTGCTATAAATAACTACGCTGCATTACAAAAAACGAAGTTTTTTGACTATCCTGATATGAGCAGGACGTCAGTTGTGTCAAAGCAAGGTGAGGATTATTTGGATTCCAGTTATAATAATCTTGAAACTGATAAGAGAATGCCACAAGAGTATGAAGTTTTGTATCTGGGTGCATCAGAGGCTAATCGTGTATCAATTTTGAGATCAGAGTATGAATCTCAAAGAGATGGAAGTCCAGGGCTTCAGCAAGCAAGATTTCAAGGTAATTCTTTGTCTAAACATAATTCAGAAACTCACAGGCATGCTGCCAGAGTGCAGGAAATGAAACAGGATATTGGCATTCATGACAATTCAAACAGACACTTGAAAAGACAATACAATGCAAATGATGATATATATGTGTGTGATTCAAGAACAATAAAACCACGTAAATGGGGCGCTCATGAAGAATATCAAGATCAGTACGAGAGTGAAGAGTGGATAGATGATGAAGAAATGAATGTATTGTATTCATCTGGTAATGTTGGATATGACCATAAGTTATACAGAAAGGACAAAAGAAAATACAATGGGTTGGACAATGAAGAAGATTTTCCATCTGATGATTGGTTATCATCTCATGATTCTATGGGATATGCACAGCAACGGACATTACAATTCCGTAAGTATTCTGGTCAAAATGTAAAGAGTCATCCAAGGTCTAATTCTTCTAGCTGGTACAAGTCGCAGCATTTTTCCAAAAATAACACAATTCATAAACAGCCTAAAGTTTGGAAAAAATATCATGGTTATGATGAGAATGTGCATACTAATAATGACGAACCATCTGAAGATTGGATAAGTGCCACAGAACCTGAGCCATCTGAGGGCTCTGAGGAGTTTAATCAAATGGTACATGAGGCTTTCTTAATGTATTCCAAGAGGTTGAATGTGAATTCATCTGTCCAAAGAAGGTACAAAGAGCAAGGAAAAGCTGGTAGTTTGTACTGCATCGTATGTGGCAGAAGGTCTGTTTTCTTTTCTATGATGCTCTTTTTGTAAATGGAGCACTCCTGTTCACGTATTGAATCAGGCGTTCTATAGTATTTAACTTACAGGTGCAGTCAAGTAAGTGCTAAACTATCTTAAGATTATGGTTCAGGACTTGGATGATAGATTCTCATAACTTTGAAGTATAAAATCTTGCTATCATGTAATTTTATTTTGTTAAGGTGGACACCTGATGGATTACTGGCATCAATCCCATCTCACGTCAGTAGGATCATACATTTGGTAATTGGTAAACAGCTATGTGGATGGACATTAATTATGAAGCTGGTGGAAGTGGTGTCTATGCTTATGAATGATGGCAAAAATTACATGTATATTTACTGCTTGCGTAGCTTTGAAGTTAGATAGAATTGGAGCTGGTGCTGGCGTTTAGCTTTATTTTTTTGCAAAATTATATATACAGTAGTTATTTTAGCCTTTAGATGAATGTGATGTCTAGGAAGGAAGAGAAGACAGCTAGGATATCTGAGAAAAACAATTTTTTTTTAATTGAAAAAGATATTTTATTGGGAAGGAGGAGAAAATACAAAGTAGGAGGATAAGGTATTCTCTTGGATAAACAGCACAAGAAAATAAAAAATTCATGAAAACAACATTGACCTCAATCTCTTTGAATATCTGACAAGGACACCCTTTGAAGAGACCATGTGAAGAACACTAGAGGGAAGTGAAAAACACAATCCTATCCCCACTAACTGCAGGTACCATAAAACTTGTCAAATGTGTGAGCATATCTTGTCTAGAGAAACTGCTCCAAGGTCAAAAGGTCACACCCACTGCTAGCCTAAAGAGAAAAGTGAAGTTCTTAATATGTTATGGACAATTTTTTTTTTCCTGATGTTATTAGTGTTTGCTTTTCTATTTTTATTCCTTCTTTGCTTCTTCCTTGAACTTGCTCTCAGTTGCTTTGTAATGAAAATAGTTAATTTCTGTTTGTTTTCATGGAATATGGTGATGTACATGGATGAGATTGCCATCAAGTTTTAGTGGCGCAGTCAAGTAAGCAGTAAGCATACTATAATTCTAAAGATTATTGTTCGGGAGCTTAGGTTATAGATTCTCATAACTCTGAACTCTGAAGTAAAACATGCTGTGTAATTGTCTTTTAATGTTTATTTGGATGCCTGGATGGACTACTGGCATCAATCTGAACCATGTCACTAGGATAAAATTTCATAAACTGCTATGCACTATGCAGATGGATATGAGTTATAAAGTTAGTGCAAAAATTCCATGTATATTTACTGCTGTGTTGTGTAGTTTTGAAGTTAGGATAGAATTGTTGCTAGAGCTGCCTGATTTACTTTAGTCATATATCTTGAATATCAATACTTCCAAGGCTTATTTTATCGTAGTGTTTGCTTTTATAATTTGTTCGCCTTCATGGGAATCCTTGAACTTGCTCAGTTGCCTGTATGGAATTGGTAAGTTTCTATTTGTTTTTATTTCATCTGTAGTTATATAAGTGATTGAATATGATGAAGTACAAGCATGAGATTTCTCTTAAGCTTTTATCATGTAATGAAGTGTAATTGATGATTATGCTTCTGAGCTTTTCAGTTGGTGTGACACTTCATGTTTTTATTATGTTGTAAATATATTTATCTGGTACTATTTATGTTTCTTTATATTACAGCTCCTCCAAGGAGTTCATGGACACTCAACGCCTAGTAACTCATGCCTTTATGTCCCATAAGGCTGGATTGAGATCAAAGCACTTGGGTCTCCATAAAGCAATTTGTGTTCTATTGGGATGGGATACTTTTGTTCCTCAGGATACAGTAACATGGGTTCCCCAGATTTTGCCCAATGCAGAAGCTTTGGCTCAAAAAGAGGATTTGATTCTTTGGTCTCCTGTTGTTATCATCCATAATGCATCAATGTTTGATGACAATCCACAAAATTGGAAGGTTGTAAGTATGGAAACTGTTGAGGCTTTCCTTAGAGGTGAGTGTGTTTTTGGATTTTGTTACTTAGATTATAATGAGTAGAAAATCATTGGCAAAAGAAAAAAACTGGTTGAAAATAATTTTTTCCTGATGGCACTGGGGTGGTGTGGGGGACTATGTAATACAACTAATCAGTTAAATATTTTTTTATTAAAATGAAAAAAAAAATCTTTTAATATTTTAGGATGTTAATGTACATAATTGATTAATTTTAATGTTGAAGGTTTTTTGCTACCAACTTATCCTAAGCAGGAGTCTCTTATTCGTAGAATCCTTACCAAAGAACTATTGCCTTGTGAAAAGTGCCCAGTTGGCTTATCTTTTCATAATTTAAAATTGCAGGTAAAGGTTTTGTGAGGGGAAGAATCAAGTTGTGCTTAGGGAAGCCTGCAGACCAAAGTGTTATATTGGTGAAATTCTTGGGTACATTTGTAGGGCTGGGAGACGCGGAGAGGCTTCACAAATATCTTTCCGATAGCAATCGCGGGAGAGTTGAATTCGAGAGAATAAAATCAAAAGCTAGCAAATGCAGTGTCATTGACGAAACCGAATTGCAGGGAGACAAAATGGAGAGTATTCTATATGGTTATATGGGGATTGCAGAGGACTTGGACAAATTAGATTTCCATACTAAGAATCGGAGTTTCATAAAGAGCAGAAAGGAGATTGAGCAGCTAGATAAGGATCCTGTCAAAGCCCATGAGAAGCAGTAGTAGTTTCATCTAGGGAATTACATGTTCCCTAGATGGAACAAATGTAGATTTGGTGTACTAATTGCAGATTTGATTTGCCCTATATTTCTGTTAGTGGTTATGCGTATAGATAAGGAACTGGAATTTCATCAGTCAATAGTACTTGTTTGGTAGTTTCTAATGTTACAACAGAATCTGACACCAAATGCTTATGATCAAGGAGAAGACCTACATGCACTATACAGCATTTGATATCAAGTTTTCCAATAGAGTCATGACAGATGGTTTATTGAAAAAATTAATAATGTGGTTCTGAGTTATAAAATAATATTCACATATCATAATTCTATTGAAAAACTTAATAGCAAATATTTAAAGAATTTTATCCAAATTTTGTCCTGTGCAGGGATCAATGTGGGCTTTGGTTTGAATATTAAGCTAATCACTAAAATGCCTGTTGGGGGACGTCTGATTGAATTGGCGCAAATATAGAATTAAAAATTTTCTGCAGGCGCTCACTGACACTAGGTATTTACTATTATTAGATGGAGTTCTAGTCCACTTGATTACATGTAATTTTATAGGCGTCTAACTATTCCATCATACAGATAAATATCTTAAATTTAGCATGATTTCATTTGATTCAAAAATATAAATTATGTAACTCCAAATATTTGAAGGTTTCAACACTCTCAGCCAATTCATTGCAGATATGCCATGTCTTTTCTATTTGCTGACATAGATATGCAGCTGAGGAACTATTTTGAATTGCAGTTATATTCGTAGATATCCTAACAAAAAATTGCTCTATTGAATTTGTTTTGATGGTTGTGCTATAAAACACAAAAATGTGAAAAGAACTTGCTAGTTGTATAAAGTTCATCGATGTATCCTCTCACTCTGCAACCCCTTATAACAAATAAAGAGTAAATTATGTTTACTGAAGTTGTTCAAATTTACATTCATATTCTCTAATTTTAATTTATTTATAAACTTGAGAACGAAGCATATATTTTATAAATTTTTCTCGTAGAAACTCATAAGTAGTTTAATTTCATACAATATAAATTTTTAAAAAATTTAATTAATGCTTACAAAATTTTTACAATAAGATATGTTAATATAGTTTTTTTAAAACTTAAAAGAGAGTGAATGTATGTATTATAAACTTTAAAAATTTTGTCTCAATTCAAAATTAGAGGATGTATAAGTGTAAATTTTACAAATTTTAAAAAAATTAATATAATTTACTCTAAAGTAACTTATGTATATGATTAATTTGTGTCCCTCAAAGAATTTTAGATCCTACTCTTGTCGGCCATTCTTTATTTATTAACTGGTACACTAATTGTAATGTCCCTTACTTTGAAGTTAAAACAATTATATAACTCTCAAATTTCTATGAAAAAAAAAGATATATCTAAAAGTAAATTGCGTGAAACACCAACATTTCAAAATAGGGTTACGTTATTATTATTGAACATTTGTATTAAACTTAATACAATTTTTTAAAATGCACTTGAAAATTTCAAATTTTGTCACGTTAGAGTTGCCATTATATTTATCTATGTGTATCCTTCTTATTCATCGTTACTTTTTCCTTTTTACATTCTTGCTTTGACCATGCAGCATCTTGATATTTACATATATGCCATTTCTTTTTCTACTTGTACTAGAAAATACTCTATTGAATTTTAAGCTCTATGATATTGTATTCGATCTTCATTTAGAAGATTAGTCGCACAAGAAATATAATCAAAGTCTATTGACTGTAATCTTGAATTTTGGCTATTTCAAGGTTTTCATCAATTTATTCTTTTTTCTGTTGAATTCATGTTTTTTTGGCTAGACTACCAACATTAACTTTAACGAGCATGGTATTACTAAAAAATAATGAGACCAAGCAAAACTCAAATCAATGTGGTTGGCAGGTTTGTTGTCTAATTATATGAATTTTTTTGGGGTTAGGTTATTAAAAATTTCTTGAATTCCTCAACCTTTGTCTTTGATAAACCAAGAAGTAAATTAATTGTGATGTGCACAAATTGGTTCGAGCGTTATCGAACTACAATACTATTAAAAAAAATTAATCGAATTTTATTTTTATTGAACACCGTATTTATGAAAGGACGTTTCATTAAAAAAATTATTTAAAGTTTAAAAATAATATAAAATATTTAAATAAAAAATAATAACCGATAAACCAATTGATTAAGTGATATTAGAGTTATTTTAAAAAATAAAAATTCAAATTTCAATATCAATTAGAGCTAAATAAAATATAAAAAAATGATAATATTACATAGACCTTAGTGAGAATGTTTTGTGGAAAGTTTGGTTGTGAATTGCATTCCATATAATAAACTCTCAAAAACTATGACTAAACTATATTTTTATTTGATTTATTTGTAAGCATCGATGCTACTATTTCATATTGAGAGGGATTATAGGGTTAGATTTTTAGTTTTTCTTTGGTTTTGAAAAATAGAAGAACATATACTTTCAAAATGATCCCTTAACATGCTTCTAATTAATGCACCCCTCCAAAAAAAAGCACCGTTGATTTTTTAAGTTATTTAAAAGAATTTATCAAGCACTTTCATTATTTTATTTTTTAAATTTAACATGATTTCAATACTTGTGCTTGGAATAAGTGCAAGTCACTTCAAAATAGATTTTAATAAAACATCACATTCAAATTGGAGATTGAATAATATATTGAAAAAAATTACACTTTTCTATCCTTCTCTTTGCATTCAATGATCGTTTTCTTTGCCATCGCCAACATTCAATGGCTAAGAGGCTTTCCTGACACTTATGTACTGCACCTCTCAAAACTGAAATCAGACCACAAAGCTTTATATGTTAAGTTATGGCCAGAAAATAAGAGCAACAGCGGAACCGAACCCTTCAGATTTCAGGCGGGTTGGTTAATAGATAATTAATTCCAGAATGTGGTAAAAAATGCTTGGCAGAAAACTGAAAATGGAAGGAAGCAGAGAGACATTTCAGACAAGATGTAGTCGAATGGAACTACAACATCTTTGGCAACATTTTTAAAAAGAAAAGGGAAGTACTGAAAAGATTGAAAGGGATTGAAAAAGCTCAAAGCATTAGATATAATCCTTTTCTCGCTGAACTCAAGAAATCCCTATGGGAAGATTATGAATAGATTCTGATCAGAGAGAAAGCTTTGTGGTACCAAAAATCACGATGTCAATGGTTGAAAATGGGGGTTAGGAACACCAGATTTTTCCACCTTTCCACAATCATAGGAAGGCGGAGGAACAAAATCCTGTCTTTGAAAAACCCAAAGGGCTTATGGGAGCATGATGAACAGAAACTTAAAGGGATGGCCTCTTAGTTTTTTAAATCACTCTTCTCAGATGACAATATACCTTTCACACCCCCTCCTCTGAGTGGTTGTTTCCCTGTGTTGGAGGAGGAAGACTGCCTAGCTATCAACTCCCCTATTTCCCCAGAAGAAATTAAGAGAGTGGTTTTCAGCATGGGACCCTACAAAGCCCCTGGTCCGGATGGTCTACATGCTCTTTTTTTCCAGAGCCAGTGGGAGGTGATAAGGGCATCAGTCTGTGACTTAATTCAAGAGTTGTATGCAAACCCGGAAGCCATAAAGGACATAAACCAATCCTTACTAGTGCTGTTGCTGAAGGTGGAGAACCCCGAATGTTTCAAAGATTTTAGACCTATAGCACTTTGCAATGTTATGCTTAAGATTCTGACCAAGACTCTAGCAAACAGAATTAAGCTTTTTATGAATAGACTAGTGGGGCCTTACCAGAGTAGCTTTATCTCGGGAAGAAACATTAACGACAATGTCATCATCGCTCAAGAAGTGATGCACTCTATGGAGCGAAAGAAAGGAAAAAAGGGCTGGGTGGCCATCAAAATAGATCTTGAAAAAGCATATGACAAGATAAAATGGGACTACCTGGAGGACACTCTCAAGGATGTTCGCTTTAACAGCCACCTAATCAAGGTAATCATGAAATGCGTGAGTTCTAACTCAATGAGACTACTATGAAATGGGGAAATGCTAGAACCCTTCACACTCACAAGAGGCATAAGGCAGGGGGATCCTCTATCCCCCTACCTATTCGTCCTTTGCATTGAGAGACTTTCCCAGAGCATCGAAAGGGCAGTCCAT
The DNA here is from genome assembly GCA_037074535.1 of Gleditsia sinensis. Taxonomy (NCBI): domain Eukaryota; kingdom Viridiplantae; phylum Streptophyta; class Magnoliopsida; order Fabales; family Fabaceae; genus Gleditsia; species Gleditsia sinensis. The sequence goes on along the minus strand of CM073474.1, from coordinate 22,837,002 downwards.
AACAAGCTCTAGAAACCGATCCATTTAAGCAGAGGAGGACCTCTTCTATCCCACCTAATTTTCGCGGATGATTTGATCTTTTTTGCTGAAGCTAATAAGGATCAATGCATGCTTATCAAACATTGCCTTCAGAGCTTTGGCAAGAGCTCTAGACTCATGGTGAATGAAGGGAAGTCCAAGTGCCTATTTTCAGCCAATGTGAATCACACACGGGTTCCTAAATACAGCCAAGAACTAGGTATCAATTTCACAAATGACTTGGGAATGTACCTAGGAATGCCTCTTATCCACCAAAGAGTCAACAAAAAAAACCTTTAAGTCGAAAACCTTGAACCTAGCTGGAAGAATTACCTTAACCAGCAGCGTTCTCAACAATCTTCCTTATTACTCCATGCAAACAGCCCTTCTTCCTTTGGGGCTATGCGATGAATTGGAGAAGACTAGCCGCAGCTTCATTTGGGGTAATACATAGGAGGAAAAGAAAATCCACTTGGTGAAATGGGATCAAGTCTGCAAGCCGAAAGAATGTGGGGGTGGGGGAATCAGAAAACTCAGAGAAATGAATTATGCATTTATGATGAAGATTGCCTGGGGAATTTTATGCAAACCAGAGGCCCTTTGGGTTAACACGCTAAAGTCGAAATACATGGTTCTCGGAAGCATCAATCCAAAGCCTAAGGATAATACAAATAACCCATCTAACCTATGGAAGGGAATAACAAAAGTATGGAAACATGTTGAGAATGGCATTAGCTGGAACATAGGGGACGAAAAATCAGTGAGATTCTAGAAAGATGAATGGGTCCTAGGATTCGAAAAACTAGAAAACCTGGCCATTGGGCCGATTGAAGAAGGAGAAAGCAATTGCCTAGTCCACGAGATGTGCGATTAGAATGGGCAATGGGACTGGCACAAAATACAGAGGTTGCTACCAGGAAACATAATAAACAGCATTGCCACAATCGTCCCACCTCATCAGAATTTGGGGGAGGATGCAAAAACCTGGAAGCATGACAGCAGAGGAGAGTTTTCAATCAAGTCAGCTTACAAGATGAGATCAGGATATGCCCATAACAACTCACCTCTCTGGTGTAAAATATGGAAGTGGCCTGGGCCCCAGAAGATAAGATCCTTCCTCTGGCTAGCAGGACAGGATTCACTCCTAACCAAAAAACTGAGATTAGACAAACATCTAGACTAATCGGGCTTATGTCAAATTTGCAGAACAGATCAAGAATCAACCTTACACTGCCTACGGGATTGCACACACGCAAAAAATCTTTGGCTAAGGTTGATTCACCCGAAGTGGTGGGACAGTTTTTTCGGTTGGAATACCAAAGAATGGATCGATCACAACCTAACTAGGGATCTCGGACATGATAGCAACAGGCAAACCAATTGGAGAGTGCTATTCGGGATGACGACATGGTGCATTTGGACAAGACGGTGTGAAATCATATTTCAACCAGAACCACACAGATCAGGAGACCTTTTCTTCACCTGTTTAGCTAGAGCCATGGAGTGCACCAGATGGATAGAAGCCAATTCGGCACTACAGGGGAATCAAACTCGGATTAGAGAAGTGGGATGGATCAGTCCTAAAGAGCAGGAGGTGAAGTTCAATGTGGACGGATTAGTGCTAAATAGGAACAAGGCAAGCTGTGGAGGCATCCTAAGGAACGCTGCAGGGAGCTGGATACTCGAATTCTTCAGAAATCTCGACAACTGTAGCATTACAAAGGCCGAGTTATGGGGGATAGCCACAGCCCTCACTCTGGCTTGGGAACAGGGTGTCAGAAACATCATCGTGGAAACGGATTCTTTGACTGCAATGAGCCTCTGCCAAGAAGGTTGTAACAAGGAACATCCTTGTGCCGGACTTGTATCTTATATCGAGCAACTCATAAAGAAGGAATGGAATATCAGTATACAGCACACTCTAAGAGAAGGGAACTAGGCAGCTGACTGGCTTGCTGGAAAAGCCCACGAAATGGGGCTAGGCATCCACAAGCTAGAAAGACCACCAAACGGGCTGGGCCTCATTCTAATGGAAGACATCAAGGGGAACACTTCCCCTAGGACTTGTAGTTTCTAGTCTTTTGACTCTTGGCTTGTACCAAAAAAAAATGATAATTTTCTTTTTAATGTATTAATTTTTGCAATTAATCCTTTAATTTATCTTTTTTTATTATACTTTGCCCCCAATTATCCAAAATTAGATTTTAACTTTAATAGTAATTATATGAAATTACTAAAATATTTTTTTTAAAGAGTATTAAGCAAATGGAAGGCTATTTTGGTAATTTCAAATAACTATAACGTATAATTTAGACAATAAGACATATATATTAAGAAGTCAATTGCAAAAATTAATAGATTATGAGAAAAATAGCAATTGAATACAAATATCAGAATAACAAAATAAAATTTCCCCTAATATATTATTGATAAAATTTGTGAAAATTCTATATATTATTGATATGTATATGGTGTTTCTTCTGCTGGTAATTATAAAATTTGTGAAAATACTATATGATTGATAAAGGTATGAACCTATCTATATATGGCGTTTCTTCTGCTAGTAATTGATATACATTATACAGATTTTTGCACAAAAAGCAAAAATCATTTCTCATATCCTTTAATACTCCTTATCTTCTCTGGAAATTAATAAACTTGATGCCATATGCAAATACAAAGAGGAAGAGGATAGCAAAAGCAATATGAGCAACAGCAACAACTGGAAGGAAACCATATTCAAAGCCCATATGCTTCTCAAGGTAATCTTTTACTGATATTTGTGTTGAGCCAGGAACCTCCACAAGATTGTTTTTGTCACCCACTTGGGAAGTCACAAGGCCATATACAGTCCAAGCTGTTGGGCATGCCCAGTAATACCACCTCCACCATATTGGAATTTGCTGCAAACAAATAAAAACAGTCATTGCCCGTCAAAGACCAATTCAATTCAAAACTCAAGTTATTAACTGGAAGCCAAAATATAACTTTATTCTAATCTTTAATAGACTAACATGGCACCCTCACACAAATGCCTTTTGAAGTATAAGTGTGGACAAAACACAAGCCTTTCATATCTTATGCTTTGCAATTGTCAAGGATCAATTCGACTGAAAAGTTTTAAGTTGTTAAGTGAAAGACCCACGAATATTTTTTATTATAATCTGTAACTCGTCTTCTCTCACAAAAACTCTTTAGGCTTGAAGGGTTGATAAAGTACAAACCATCCATAACTTGTGTTGAAACTTATTTTTAATGAACAGAAAAAAAGATGGCAAAGATTGCTAGGTAAGAGCCACAGTCACACTATGTCAAGAACTTTTCTTAACTAAAAAATTTATTGTTTTAAGTGAAGGCCTTTGGATAGTTTTATTATAATCTTTAACAAATATGCATACATACCTTTCTTGGGATAAGGAAACCAGAGAACAGGTTCCAGAAAGAGAGAAAAAAGGACATAACAATTGCAGCAATTTGGTAATTTGGTGTAAGAGCCACAGTCATCATCCCATAGAGTGTGAAGTAGACAAAGGACATGAAGACGAAGTAGTAGAACCAGAAGAACTTATCAGCTCGCCAGGTGAAGCCAATCATTGAGAAAAGGATGAGGCTATAGAGAAGAGTTTGGATTGCTACATAAATCAACTCTACTGCTACCTGCAAGGTAATGTTTGAAGATGTCATAACTTTGTTCAGTCACTGGGATTTCCAAATGATTTTTCCTTCTTTGCAGTAAAAGGGATCATCTGTATTTACCTGAGCAAATGCATAAGGAAGAGCTGAGTACATTCCGGCTGCTCTTTCCCGGTAGAAGACCGTCCTTTCTATTGCAACAACAGGTTGGACAGAGGAAGTGTTTGTGCATCCAAGGAAGAAAATAGCAGAGTACATAGCTCCTATGAGATTGAACAGGTCTTGTTCCTTTTGTCTGCAGGCAAAATATTTTATACTCAAGTGTTTATGGTTACTTATTCATAAGCTTGAAGTTAACATTCTCATTGAGGATTTAGCAAATAAAATTGTTGGTATCTTTCTCAAATAGTTCTTGTAGATGGTTCTACTGTTATATGATTACTTTTTCCTTAAGATAACTAGTTCATTGTTGACAAAAAATATGTGATCCTTGCTAATATATCAACCCTACATATCTTTTTCCATTCCCTTCAAAATTTTAGTCGGGATTATCATCCAATTTAAAGAAAACCGGAACATTGTTTCTTTGGGTATGTTTGGGAGTTGGAAAGGGAAGGGAAAAGAAGGAATTCAAACAAAAAGAAAGGGAAAAATGGAGGGTTAAATGATAATTTCCCTTCTCCTTATTTGAATGTTAAAAGTTAACAAGGTGATAAATAAAAAAGATTCAATAAAAGAAAATAATTAATTATTCTTCTTACAAATTTATTTTCATTAGAATTATGAATTATAATGATTTGGTTTGTTGATATGAAACTTATTAAAATAATGAATAACATAATTATTGATTTCTCTTCTGAAACTCCCCAAATTGGAGAAACTTGAAATTATGAATAGCGGACCATTTTGGAAGGTTTTTGGAATAATTCTTCATTTTCCTATGCTCCTTATAGAAAAACTCCCAAACAAGAGAAAGGTCAAAATTAAACCTTCCATTTCCTTCACTAGAAGAACTTGTTGACTTACATTTGATCTCCTTCATTCCAGAAAATGAGCCCAAAAATGACACCAACAGCTATTGCCAAGAAGAACCGGATGGAATTATAGGGTGGGTTCCTCCAGTAGGATAAGTGCTGTTTCCAGAAGCAAGCTTTCCATTGAGTAATGAAGGACCGGGAGTATTTAGTTGGGAAGTAAAGGTTCTTTGCTCCTGGTGCTGGTGTGCTTAGTTCTTTAATAAGTTCCTGATTCCTCCTGGAAAAAATTTAGTATAAGAAATGAAAAAAATAAAAAGAAAAATATTATGCCTAATTTCAGGTATGAAAAAGGAATAGAGGCAGAAATATCTGGGAATTCAGTTCCAAGTACTACTTACTGATATAGTTCTGATTTGGTGTATAGTTCTGCAAAGTCTACACCTAGCTGAGACTCAACTGCTGGAGAACTGATCTCCAACATCCATGTGGCTGGGTTAATACCATCTTTGATCTTAGGAACGGCTGGAATAGCCTGCAAAAGATTGCAGATTTTCTTGAGGGATTTTTAATGAGTGAAATCTTGCCTTGAGGGAGAAACTAGGGGAGGTCTGGTGGGATGAAAAGTGGAAGAAAGAGAGAGGGAGCTATGGGGTTTTCAAATTAGGTGAGATGCATAGTGTGTCTGTAGAGAGGTTCTTAGGTAGATTTGGTCAAAAGATAAGAAGATTAAACCAATCATGAATAGACATGTAAGTATGTCAAGCACAATTTTAGTGGGACTCACTCTGATATACTTAGATATCTATTTATTATCGGCTCTACTCATCTTTTGTAGACTGGGTCTATCTGAGAATGTTTAATGTGTGTGCCTAAATGTCTAAGAGAGAGTGAGGTGCTGACAGAAATATTAAAGGAGTTGGATTCAGTGCCTTGAATTGTTTGTGGAAAGTTATTTGGGAGTGATGGATAGAACAAATGCAACAAAAAAGTTAACCATATAGGGCCTTAATCACTAGGATTGCTCAGGGGAATTTTGTGCAAAATGCTCTCTTTTGTGATGCTTTATGGAAAACTACAAAAGTGATGCGTGTTCTAAGTAGTTCTCTCTTTTTAAGGATACAGATCTTTTGAGCATTAAGATACAAAACTGATATAAGTGTCATGAGAACCACGTGTCATAGTTATATGGCATAATACTAGTCACTGCCTTAAGATATCTTTCTCATGGCCCACCAAACTATCACCCACCTTGTCACTCCCACACAAAATGCAAGTAATGTAAATGTGATGCACAAGATGATGTGGCACTTAAAAAATCGATTTAGGAACACATATATGTTGTAAGATTACTCACAACTTACTAATTTGAGAATTTATACGTTGCAGAGAAATCATACTTACTTCAAAGTACTCTATCAACCTGAGAGAATGTTGGCCAAGGGGACCACTATATATGACTTGTCCTCCTCTCTTCATCAAAAGCAGCTGAAGACCAAGATAAGATTAAGTGGGTAAGAACGGTGTCCACATAAGAATCATGGAAATAAAATGTTTCATACTCCAAATATTGGAAAGTCATGTATACCTCATCAAAAGATTCAAAAATGTCAATGCTAGGTTGATGAATTGTGCAGACAACAGTTCTCCCAGTATCAACAGTATTTCTAACAGTACGCATAACAATGGCTGCAGCTCTAGCATCAAGGCCGGATGTTGGCTCATCCATGAAGATTATAGAAGGGTTGGCAACCAATTCTACAGCAATGGTGAGTCTCTTTCTTTGTTCAGTTGATAAACCATCTCTTCCTGGAAGTCCTACTAAAAAATCTTTGACTGGATGTAGCTCCACCAGCTCCATAACTTCATCTACAAACATCTGTACTACAGAGAGGAGACTCTAAGAATAATTCTGTTTCTGTTGGTAACAGTTGCACCATTGGCGATGATTAGCTACAATATGATAATAAGTAAAGCACAGTGCTAGTATTAATAATCAATGTCCCATTGAGAGATTATTAGCTTGAGGATGAATAATTTCAATTTCTCTCTGTTAGATATTATAATAAAATTATTCATGGACTTTCACTTAATTGCATAAACTTTTGAGTTAATGTGGTTATTGACATGATATTAGAACTTTTAAGACCAAGTGGTCTAGAGTTTGATCCTTGCCACCCCTCTTAATATAAATTGTTTCAACACAGTATAATGCTTGATTCTTGTTCGCACTTCAAGCCTAATGGCTTTTATATAAGAGGGTATGTTAGATATTATAACAAAAATATTTACTGGCTGTTGCTTAACAATTTAAACTTTTGAATTGAAGTCATCTTAACCCCAATCTAGCGAAATATATGCTGATGTGTGGTTAAACATGCCATGGTGTGGCTTCATGCCATATGAAAATTATGTGATCTTTTCAAGATTAATAGATGCTTATTGATCAGAAATGGCCGCTAGCAGTAGAAGACAAGTCTAACATCATAGCATTCTTTTACTCCCAAACAACTGAAAACTCAACTGGTTACTTAGAAAATTCTTCCATGCAGGAAAAGATTTTATATAGAGTTGGTTTAAATTAAAAGTCCTACAAGTAAGAGACTTTGTCTCATGAAACGCTTGGAAGATTTGTCCTTGAAGACATAAACCTATCTTTGGTGTCATAGTCAAAGAGTATAATAAATCGAATCACAATCCCAAAACTTGCTTTAGTCTCTGTTGTGAAATAAGTTCCTCTCTAAAGCTCATGAATTAAAATTTTTCACAACAACAAGGTCTAACCAACACAACTTAGGAGTTAACAAAACCTTTCACAATAATTTCTTTGAAAAAAAAGTATCAACTAAATTGAATGTATTAGCATGCTCTAACTTTTTCCTGACAAACAATATACAAGCAGTGTCAAGGACCACCTTATCCCAAAAGCTTAAAACATTAAGTGAAGGCTCAATGGATAATTTTATTATACTCTTTAATACACCTCCTCACATGAAAGCCCATTAGGCTTGAATTGTAAGCACAAGCACACCATATATTGTGTTGAAACTTAATTTTAATCAAAGGAATGGGAGGTGGCAAGAACCACTTCACACCTATAGCTAAAGTTATCAAGTGAAAACCGTGAATAGTTTTATTATAATCTCCAACAACAGAGAGTTTAGTACGATCATTGATTGGAATAAAGCAATACCTTCTTTGTTTCTCTCTTCACCTCCTTACCGAGGCGCAGCCAAGCAGAAAACACGAGAGATTCATAGACTGTGACATTTGGAGAATGGATATCATTTTGTTCACAATAACCAGTAATCCGAGCAAAAGTTGCTTGGTTCTTTGGGAAACCAGAAATTCTAATGCTTCCTTCAGTATAACCACCAGTTTTTCTCCCCGCAAGAACATCCATCAAAGTGGTCTTTCCAGCACCACTTACACCAACTAACGCTGTTAAAACTCCAGGCCTAAAAGCACCACTGACATCTCTAAGAAGTTGCAGCCTACTCTCTTCAAGTCCTTGGTTCTTCATTTCCTGATATGAAATTAAAACAATGTTATGGCATCTTACAGACATTAAAGCATTGATATCATAAGTGCTTCCAAAAATTCAAATTAATTTGTTAGAGTGAATTACATTCATCTCCTCTAAGGTTTTTGAAAGTAACACCCCCTCTACTTTCGATTTATAAGCAGAACCTCTATTGAAATTTATAAAACTTACACTCACACTCCCTCTAGTTCTTAAAAAACCTATGCTGACCTCCCTTTTTTGAAGTTTTCATAAGCACTAACTTGGATTTCTGGTCATTTTTGCTACATTAAATTAGGCTGTTTATGAGTTTCTAAGAAGAAAAGTGCATAGGGTATAAGTCAATAGACAGGAGGTTTTGTATAAATTCAAACTAAAGGGGGGTTTGAGTGTAGGTTTCAAACACTTGGGAGGTAAATATAATTTAATCTAACTGTTAAATTGTTTATATAAATATGGTAATAGAAAACTTATTTTAGATGCTTAAATACATTGTCAATGCATCTATATATTCAAATTGTCTACATTAGCTTTTCTTCTTATTATGAAGCTATGTTTGAATTTTGGTATGTGAAGTACAAAAAGTGAATTTTGATATGCCACTGTGGCGCCGTTTAATCCATGTAACCGACCCCACCTAGTGAGAAAAGACTTAGTTGTTGTTGAAGTACAAAAAGTGAAACTATTTAAACCAGACATCTAGCATAGCTAGTAAACTAAGAAGCTTGGACATAACATGGACATAAGAGACAATGTAGACACAAACATAGACGCCATGACACAATAAAATTTTAAGTTTCTAATTGCAATTTGAAAAGTTAATGCAAGTGTTTGATAGACATGACTCTGTTTTTGAAGTGTTTTTGCTTGATAGCTAGTAAACCAAATAGGCAAAGAGCAAGTGCTTCATTTGATGAACTTGTGTTTGAAGCAATTGGAGATGATTAAAAATGAGAATAAGAGAGTATAGAAATTTACAGTTGGCATATCAATGTAGTAATTCACGTGATCAAAAGCAAGTGATAGGGGCTGAAAAGGCAAGACCATTCCCCTCTTAGTTGTTGCACTCTCTGCTGTTTTAGGAATTGAACTGTCTTCGATGGTGTTACTTGCAACCATTTCAATTCCTGTATAATTACCATTAGTTAGTAATTGAAGTGGGAACATATCATAGACACTAGGGGTTTGGTATAAACTACAATTTTTCAGCATAATAAAAACCATGGTAGAAAAGTTACACATTCTGATAAATCTTGAAACAAGTTCCTTCTTCGGATCAGTGGTTGTAATGCACATTTTTTTTATAGAATCAGAAAGAATATATATTTCTTATTAGAAAAGTACCTTAAATTTTTAACTTCAAGAGAGCCAGTGAGCCAAAGGTAAGATCCATTACCTTGAAACAAGTTAGTAGCTGAAGCTGAACCATGTTCTGTGGTTCTCATATCCTGTTCTTTGGTAGGGGATGATTTGTTCATGTTTGTCATTTTGTCATCCTCCTCCACGATAATAGATTTAGAATCTCTAAATGCTGCAATTGAAATCTAGGTCATTCTCAAAAACTAATATAAGATTGTGTCAAATATTAGTTCAATTCAAAAACTTAAGCAGCTAAGTTAAAGCCCATTAATAGAGTTTATTTATTTATGTTTAATATGCTCCCTTGCTTGATAGTTCATTGGGATTGAAGCATGAAAAAGCACAAGCTCACCTAATTTGTGCTGAAATTTTATTTCGTTATGGAAAATAAGAGGTGATAACGATTATACTTCGTACCACTTGGTCATAGAAGCTGTAATACCATGTCAAAGACTACTTGAACTCAAAAGTTCAAGTAGTTAAGTGAAGAATTAAGAGAAAGAAAGACTAATATAGGTACTTACGGCTCAAAAATGTTAATGCAGCAATGAAACAAATGTTGAAAAGCAGAGAAAACCCTAGCAGAGCACCAACAGAAATCCAGTACCAATAATCTTCAGTGAACATGCCTCTGGTCTTCAGAAGAGCCTTCCCAACCGTAGGCTCAGGGATTCTCGGGTCAATATTGGGCTGTTGAAAAGATAAATGTGCAGCAATAAACTACCAGTGATGCAATTTTGCAAGGCAAGAAAAACACTTGTCTCCATATCTAAAAGATCTTACAGCACTCCATCTTTTGTCAAGGAATTCATTGATGACTATGGCATTCTGTCCGTACATCATAGGAGAAGCATAATAGCCCCATATCATCCATGGTTTAATGTCATCTGTAAAGAAGACAATTAAAGTTTCAAAAACATTTCACCCAACAACTTAAGCTATGATGTGAGAATAGTTTTTATAATAATTTCTAACACGACACGAAAACTCTTTTGGTAATTTCAAGAGTAAATTAATAATTTGGTCGCTGTATATGTAGATTCACTTGCCTTTAGTCTCTGAATTCTCGTAAGTGCACAAGTTAGTTTCTAAACTATCAATCTCATTGCATGTTTATCATTCTTTAATATTTGAAAATATCAAACTCACAGCACATTAGTACCTAAATACTTGATAGAAGGACCAATGTACAATGAGTTTGATATTTGCAATGACTAAATCATACACTAAGGAGAGGCCTATACATTAAAGGACAAATTGTTAGCTTACTCAAATTTAAATAAAAATACTGGGTGGTGGAAAGGATCAAACTCCCGATCATTTGATGATGGAGACTCTATTATCATGTTAATAATCATTTCATGTAAAAGCTTAAATTATTAAGTAAAGACCCATGACTGGTTTTTGACTATAAATAATGGAAATATTATTTTCAGTCATGATTTTCATTTACCCAGTGAAGCAGAAGCAGCAAAAAAAAAAAAAAACACTAACTGTTGCTTACCTTTGGCAACAATGAACCCACCAAGTACAAAAACAATTAGAAGGGTGAAGGTACCAATTGTGTTCGCCACAATTTCTGTTCTTCCAATTGCAGCAACGAAGCGAAAAAGAGATAAACTCATTTGATGCACACAGAAGAACGCCAATAACTGACGAAAAAACCTGTAACAATTTTTACATATGAAACTTCAAACAATATATATATACATATATTCACACTTTATATTTAGTGATTTGATTCTAAAGAAAAATAACTGATATATATTATATTCTAAGTATCTAAAGCTAATATATATATAAACAAATTATTAAATAAGATGTTAAGCTATATGATTTATATTATTCGTGTACAAAAAAAATTAAGAAAGTCTCATCAATATAGGTTTCTTGTCTCATTCTATTTCTTTTGTCTTTTTCCCTTTCTAAACTATAAAATAAAATTTTTTATTCAGACATATCCATATGCCTGTTGTGACGGTATTGGTGTCTAACACATGTCTAAAAGACCTCAAGATAGGTGTGTGCATGCTTTATACATCTAAAACCTATGTGATTGAAGAAGAAGCCAATGGTGCATTCTCGTACCTACTAGCAGCAGGAGCAAATCCAATAGTGTAATAAGTAAGGCTTATCCATATTACAGATTCCATCAAAGAGAGAGGGATTCTCAGGACCCAAATGGGAAGTGCAAAAGACCATGCAGGGTAGAACAGGAAATCTCTCTGCTTGAAGAACACCGGAAGTCTAAAAATGGTCAGGGCAAGCTCTGCCAACCCATTGAACATTACATTGATGAGGCTGAAGAACAGAGCTCCATAGTATTTCGTCCCATCTTCAAGTTGGCCATATTTCATTTCTGTCCTAAAAAACACAGTCATGGCAATCAAAGACAAGATCATAATCTGAGTAGTCTTAAATATATATATGAATGAGTTTCTCTTCATCAATAGCCACTCTCTTGCAAAGCATGCCTTGAAGAGTTCCAATTTCGAGATCCCATACTTCTCCTTAACCAATGCACCTGGATGAGCTTTACTTGGATTACAAGGAATCTGAAGCTCTCTATAGAGTTTCTGGCCAATGTAGTAGTTATTGAAGTGTTCTACAAATTCAGGCACAGTGACAAACTGGTAAGGTTTGTCCCTTTTGAACCAGTATTGCTCTTGGTCCTTTTTGGAAGTAACTTCTTGTAAAAAGTCTGCAATTCCTTTCCTTTCTGGGCATTTGAATCCAAAACTCTCAAAAAAATCAAGAACATTCTCTCTTGGACCTTGGTAGACAATCTGACCCTCTGAAAGTAGAACTATGTCATCAAAAAGTTCAAATGTTTCAGGTGCAGGTTGCAGAAGAGAGATTATCATTGTAACATCCATGATATGGACTAGCTGCCTCATGAACCTGACAATTTGGAACGTTGTGGAACTATCTAAACCAGTTGAGATTTCATCCATGAAGAAAGCTTTTGCAGGCCCTACCAGCATCTCACCTGCATTAAGTATTTGAATGCTACTGCTTATGAGAGATCTGGCAAAATAGGCAGTTCTATTATAATGCAAAGCAATATTCACACACTAACACTACATCTTAGTTAAACTAAACTTTAGTTTTATCTATTTTGGGCAAAAATGTACTTTTCGTCTCTTAACTTTGCATGAAGCTTCATTTTTCATGCCTTTAACTTTTATTGTTTCCAATTTCTCCCTTTATACTTCAAAATGTCATCAATGTTTTCCCTAGACCTAACTCTGTGAGGATTATTGGCAAAGCAATACTCACACACTAACACTACATCTTAATTAACCTAAACTTTTTTTTTAATTATCTCAGCAGAACACCGACTTAATCAGTCTGTTTCTTATTTATAGACTAATAAGAGTGAAATACATGTAGTACATTCTACAAATACTAGGAGGATATATCATAAGCTTTAACCTTAAAAGTCCACGTAATTCTAACACAGTAAAAATGTACTTTTGGTCCCTTAGCTTTATATGAAGTTTCAATTTCGTCTCTTAACTTTTATTAATTTTAATTTTGCCCTTTATGCTTCATAATGTCGTGGATGTTTTCCCTAGACCTAACTCCGTCATGATCACCTGAAGAAATTATCTAGTATGTCATCCTACCTGTCTAGGACATTCTGTCAGAGATTCTCATCAAATCAAGTTTGAGGACAAGGTAACATAAAGCACATTTTGAAATTGGAAGCAACAGAAGTTGAGGGACCAAACTGAAACTTGATGCAAAGTTAAGAAATGAAAATATGTTTAGGCCACTATTTTCTCGTACCGGTTGTTAATCGCTTCTTTTCTCCACCAGATATGCCCCTTCTCATCTGATCTCCCACCAAAGTGTCAGCACATGCTTCCAATCCAAGTATCTGCCTCCATTTTTCTTGATAAGTTAGACAAGGAAGAAACTCAGCCTACTGACTGAAAGCACAATAATAATAAATAAATAAAAAGGGCATCAAACCTTGAGAATATAGTCTGTGACAAGACTTGTTTCTTGACCAGCCATTGCTGTGGCTTTCATGAAAGCATCAATCTCAGGGTCTGGTTTGATTCCTTCTTGCTTTTCTCGTTTTAACAGTTCTAGCAGTTGATCATACCTTGTTCCAACGCCCAAGCAGCGCCCAGAAAAGTCCAGAGTCTCTCTGACTGTCATCTCTCCGTGGTGAAGATCATGCTGGCTGATATAAGCACATGTTCTTTGAGGAACAAACTCTGATAGTTCCTGACCACAGTAAGTGATTCTTCCTGATACCTGTTCATTATCTTTGATTAATGCAGAAGTAAAACTAGAAAACACTGGCTCTAAAGAAGAATTCTCAGGTGAACTTGATCTATAACTTGATCTATAAAAGATAGATAAATCAAGTCAATCATAAAGGGATATCTAAGCATCTCAAGTAGTGCGACTCATCTCTGACATGCTTATAGCTTGATCTACCTATATTATAAAATAAATCTACCTAAGAATTGCTCGGTTCTTATAGCTTGTCTTACAGGATTTGGTTTGAAATGAATTATTAAAAGTATTGGAAGGCCAATCATAGTCTTCATGCACTATATTCATAAACATAATCATGATTGAGTTTGCTTAATTTTCATAAAATTTTATAAATTTGGGGATCCCCACTTGTCCTAATATTCCTAGAGAGATAAGAGAAATGTCCCCCCTATATATGGGGACCTAATTACAAATCATTCTTCATAAAATTGTTAACCGAGCAAAAGCATGACCAACCCTTAAATCCTTGTCCGATTTGGCAGCAAGTGCCTGGAGCAGTGTAGTTTTCCCTGATCCTGGAGGCCCCAAAAGCAAAGTCATTCTGGATAGTGTGATAGAAGGACTGAAAGTTAGCAAAATACCCAAAATAATACAATTGTTGCATTTGTGAAAGTATTTTGCGCATGAGAAACGTATAAGAGTTCAATTTTATGTGAAATTAAAGTTTCAACATCTGAAAAAAAAAAAACAATTAAGGGTACAAATAATGAATTGAGCCATAATGTTCTCAAACTTGGCTTGGGAGATACACGAACTACTCGAGTTCAACTCCTGATATAACTTGTTTAAGCTCAACAGAATAATACAAGCATGTTTAATGAGCTAAATGAGTTTAAAATATACAACCATATATAATACTAGCATTTCTATCGAGGTGTTAATATCATTTTTTATTTTTAGTGATATAATTTAACTTCAGTTCACGTTAGTGATAATGAAAAATTAGTAATGGTTGGGTTTTTTTTTTTTAGACAAATACACTGTATCAAACCAAAAGATACTGAAAGAATACAAACACACATATATATAGATATAAATATTTTCAAAACTATGTTAGGCTTTTGCAGCCCTAACTAAGAGTTGATAAGAACTTTGGAGAGCTCAAAAGTTAGTTCGAGTAGTTCATTACATTGAAAAACTCAGTTTATGTAAACCCTACATCAGAATCCCATATTTCTGAAGTGTGACTCAAATCTCAAACCTTGTAATTAGATCATTACGAAAGTTGAATCATTTTGAGGAATTTAGTGACTGGTACAATAAAAATGATATCATAGAGTACCTTGATGGTTTCAGAATTCCATTGACATCTTGGAGTATCTTAACAACCCTTTTCTTAGATGGGAAAAGCTTGATTGATCCAATAACTCCCTGTTTACCACAAATAAGAAGAAGAAAAAGAGAGAATTTATCAATATCTTTGAAAGAAAGGAAAACAACTCAGCTTTGTAAAGCATATCCAATGGTATTTCTAATTATTGAAAAAAGGAATATATTTGAGGTTAATTGCTTCACATTTCAATGGGTAAGATGAAACAAATAAATAATAAAAATAAAAAAAGGTGGATTTGGTTTATGAAAAAAATTTCAATTTTCAATTTCCATTTTATTTTTAAAATCTTTTTTATTTTTAAATTTTCCTTATTTAGAAAGTACTTGAAAAGCTAAAAATTTGTTCATCTTTATTTTCTTATTTTTAATGAAAATAAAAATAAAAACCAAGCAGGCCTTAGGATTTTTGCCAGCTATTCTCTATTTCATGATTTCATCATACAATCTCAAGATGCTGTAAGTATTATATATATTATGTTATTTATATACTTATAAAAAATTTAAAATAATAATAGAGAAAATCCATATCCATATCATGAGTAAGCTGTAACATTCATTTCAAGAATTTTTATTTTTATTTTTGTGTGATTTTATTTTATTTTTGTTCTTGAAAGATGGAGGGAGGAGAAAGTAAGGATAAGGTCCTAGGGATGTCACTTTGGCAAATTACTTTAGGTACCCAAAAATTCAAACAAGACTATTATTCAATAATCTGAATTGTTATAATGATTATCCACTTTGAATTCAAAAAAATATACCTGAAATAATTTGAATGGGTATGATTTAGTATTAATGCATATGGTATCTTTTTTATTTATTTATTAGGGTACCTAATATCTATCCTAAACATTAAAAATAATTAAAAATTTAGAGCTAGCTAGTTTGATTTGCTTGTCTCCTCTTTTTATTTTATTAAAAACAAAAAATGTAATTGAAAATGAATTTAATAGAGTTTAAAGAGAAATTTTTTTTTTTTAGGAAAACACTTAATTTCTAAAACATAGTAAAAACATAAAACATTTAAAAGAAATTTTCAGTGTTTCAAAAAAAATGACATGAAAATAAAGATGAACAAATATTAAGTTCACAAAATAAATATATTTTCTATAAAAAATAAAAAATTATGAATGAAAATAGAATTTAAGTGATGGAAATAGAGAATAAAAATTGAAAATGTTTTTAAAATTTATAAATTATATATATATATATATATATATATATATATATATATATATATATATATATATATATATATTGGACGATGGGGATGGGGTACCTACAGTCGTACGTGTGCCTAATAAATTAGGAGGTTCAAGTGGTTGGAGAAATGTGACAAAGAAAGGAAGTGGTTGAAGAAAAGGGAGAAAGAAGGGAGTGGAAAACTTATCAATGGAAAATGAAATTTTGACCATTAGAAGAAAGTGACGTCTGTATAGTTAGAATACCTCTATTACACCTGTGTGACTACGAGACAATTGGTTCGGGGGACAAATTAAGGATCTGAATTTGAATTTCAATCCAATTGGAACCAAAAAAAAGAAAAAGAAAAAAAAATCACCTCTATCGCATTTATGGTAGAATTCACCAGTGTTGGCTGTGCTCTGGTTCCAGTATATGCATCCCCTTCTACGAACAAATGCTCAAATCGAACTTCAATCTTGGGAATTTCTAGTCCAACCCTAATTCATAAAACAAAATTACTCAGGATAAATCAGATTATATATATATATCTTGCCCAAACCTTTTTTGTGACTGAAATTAGAAAGTTCTTAAATATGTGTACTATCAATCAGTACAAGAAGTTATTGAAATCTCATTAAAATGAGTGTAGTATATAGATTTTTGTACAATCAACTAAGTACACAGAAAATATGACTCTTGAGATTTTATTCTTTGGACATGCATGTTACATTAAGAATTTTGCTTCGAGAATGCTTTTTAAGATAATCCAACAAAGGTTTAAATAAATCAAAGAGATATTCAATTTTTTTGAATTTTGCAAAAATTATATTTACATGTTCTTTAATTTTAAATTAAGATAAGAATTTCCTTTTAAAATTTATAAAGCTACCTTCATACTTTCTCAAATTTAAAAAAAAATAATACTGACTTCTTTTATTTTAAATTTTTAGAAGAATAATTTGATCTTTTTTATTGTTTGTACGGCTTTGAGTACCATTGATTATAAGTTTTTAGATGAAAAGATTCATAAAATATCAATTTTATTAATGATTTTATAAATAGAGCAAAATATTTTTGTATAAAATAGAACTATAGAGTGTGAATATAAATTCATAAAAAGGTAAGTAAAATTTACTCCAAATCAAAATATGAATTAGTGGTTTTGTACATCAGAAACAGATTTCATTTTCTTCTTGGGGATGAGAGGAGAATTGAGTGATTAAGAGATTTTTATAGAGAGAAAGAGAGAGAGGTAATTTACCTATCAATTCTGTTCCTCAGCCTAAGCAGAAATTTCTCATTGTCATGTTCAGCATTCTGCAGAATCCTCTCCAAGAGATGCTTCTTCTCCATTACTCCGAGCTTGGTGACATCAACCTCTTCAGAATCAACTCTCCCACTATCCGAAACCTGCTTCATCTTCCCTTTGCTGATTCTCTCAAAGGTTGGAAGCCTCTCTATGGCTGCCCACTTCAGCTCTTCTTCCTCGTCTTCCCTCCTCATACTGTTCAGACGATCAAACGGCCCTTCATCCCCCCTCCACGACTCCCCCCAACTCCTCTTGCTCCATGACCCTACACTCATCCTCAAGCTGCTTCCCACTGCGCTCACAATCCCATCTCCACCCATTGCTTCCTCCATTTCAAGAACAACTAGTAATTAATGGAAATTTTGTGGATAATAATGAAAGCTGTAGATTGCAGATTTTCAGATGAGAAGATATTTATAGATGGTTCTGGCTTTAGAGCTTCAAGGAAGAAGAAGAAGGTCTAGAAATGAAAATCCTGTGAGCAAAGATGTAAGTTGCAGATTTCAGAATCTCAGAACAAATCAAAAAGATATTTTTATAGGTGGATCAAGCTAGCTAGCTTCAAGGAAGAAGTTAGTCTAGTTATGGAAATCCTATGAGCAGCAATGAAAATTGCAGATTTCAGAATCCTAGAACAAATCAAAAAAATATTTTTATAGGCGTATCAAACTAACTAGCTTCAAGGAAGAAGAAGAAGGACTAGCTAGTCATGGAAATCCTGTGAGCAATAATGAAGTTTGCAGATGTCAGAATCTCAGAACAAATCAAAGACATTTCTAGATGGTTCTAGTTAGCTGGCTAACTTCAAGGAAGAAGAAGAAGAAGCTTTATAGCTCTATTAATTCTAACCAGAACAACCAGTAATGGAAATCCTGTGACCCCGATAATGAAGTAGCAGATTTCAGAACCCTATAACATATCCAGACAGATTTTTATAGGTGGTTCTAGCTAAGCTAGCTAGCTTCCATGAAGAAGAAGGTCTCTTAACTTTCTATTTTTTTTTTTAATTATCACAGTCTCGGACTTTATCCAAAACTAAATGGAGGTCTAGAACTCTAAACGTACACGGGAAATTAAATGGTCATAATCTTTCTAACAGCACATGGAGCCACCGGTGAAGACAGAAAAACAAGCCGAAGAAGTGTGTTTTTTGTTTGGAAAATGATGTTTCCACGAAAATCCCTTGCTCTGTCAAGACTAAAAGCAAAGTCAAGAATTTAGATTATCTTCTTCTTCTTCTTTGTGTGACGAGGAATTAACGGACTTTTGAACGGCTGAAAGTACCAAAGTTTCTTAAACTGTTCAACCCAGCCAATCATAGCCTGCACTGTTTGTTATGGAAGAGGAGTAAGATCTCAACTGGAACTTTGAAAGAAACAGTAACACACGGTTGGTAAAACTTATATTCGAATAAATAAATTTTATTTATTTATGTATATTTTTCGTTTCAACTAATAAACTACCGACAGATTCAAATTCATATAGAAGGTCATTGTCACTTTAACCAGCTTTTTTTCAGTGAAATTCTTAGGTACATTGGATTTTTCATTTTTGTTTTTGTTTTTATATTATAATCAGGGGTTAGAGAAATCTGGTCCCAATTTAAAGAAATCATACTTAGTCAATAATAAGAAGAAATTAACTTATGTTGGAATAAGAAGAATCGAATTCATATTGAAAAAATATTTTTTTTTCTCAACAGTTGAACTAACTTCGTTTAGGGGATATCTGGTATACGAATTTTTTTTTATTTTTTAAAAATTTTAATTTAAAAAATTAGAATTTTTATATTTAGTATAAACTTTTAAAAATTAATTTCTAAAAAATTAAGATTTTCAAAAATTATTTTTTAATAAGTTTCTCATAAAAACATTCTCAAGGACTGAAAATTTTAATTTTTCATGAGAATAAAAATCCTCTTGTGATATTAAAGCACAATTATTTCTTCATTAAGAATATAATTATAATAATAACAAAAAAATTTATTATCGCTTTACTTTTACTCTCTCTCATCTTTTTTTCTCTGGACTCTCTCACTTTCTCTCTTATTCTCTCTCTTCACTTTTATTTTCACTTTCATAAGAATAAGAGATATTTTAAAAAAATGTACTAAAATTTCTTGGAAATAAAATATAATTAAATAAAAGAATAGAAGATTTTTAATAATTTTAAAAGTCAACTAAACACATTTTATATATTCACAAAAATTATAATTATCATCAATTATATTTTCTAAAAAATAAAATTCTTAAAAACAAAAAATTTTACCATTTACCAAATACACCATTCACTTTTAATGTATTTTATGTGTAGAATAAGTATTTGATTCATCGATAATAAATTTTACATAAAAGAGATAAAAATTCATTTTAATACTAAATATTTTTTTTATATGTAATATTTTATCAATTGAATTTATTTAAAAAAATTTACAACTCTTTTTGACCTAGGCGGGGCTCCAAAGTCTACAACACCATTATTGTAGGTGCAATTGTGGTTGCTTCATCCAATTTTTAACTACAGAATTTAAGAAACTCTACCAGAATTACTGCCAAGGCTGTACATAATTGTAAGAATTCCCTTTATATAAATACAACTCCATGTATAAAAACTATTATAAGTTTTATATTGAGAGAATTGTGAAAATAATATTAATATTATTTAAGATAATTTTTTTTAATATTATAGATTACATTGGTAAGTATTATATTTTATAAAAAAATTAATAATTAATGATTAAGTAATTCATTTTTAAAAAATTTAAGATGTAAATATAAATAATATTTTTCAAATTACAAATACAGGAGTAAAGTAATAATTTAATTTTTAAATTTATAAACTCACTGAATTTTAATTTTTAAATTTTTTTAATATACAAATTAGTATTTAAAAATATAATATTCCTTACATATTAATTTTTAAAGGATTAATATACAATTGATATTTTTAAATATTAAAAAATTAATAATTTGTGTCTTAAAAATTTTTAGAGAATAAAATAAAATAAAATTTAAAAATAAATTATTATTTTAATTATACAAAAATACATTGAGATGTTGCAAACAAATGAAATAAAAATTAAAAAAAAAATGCATGGTTGTGTGCAGGTGTCTTCCCCTCGGAACCCTGACACTTCCACCCTCTTCATTGCCCACAGTTGAGCCTTAATTGGGTTAGACTATCGTCTCATGAACCTGACACACGCAGTTAATATTATCTGGTGGATTCTTTAACTACACTTACATTTAATTGATGTTAAGTATAAAAATTTGTAGTTTTTCAAATATTTGAAATTTATTTTTAAGATATTTAAGTATAATAAATATAAAATTTTAATTTTTTTTATATATTATCTAAATAATATGGATAAATTATCTTCTTTTTTTTTTATCTCATGTTCAATTTTCTTTTTATAAAAAAAATTTTGAGTGAAAAAAATTATTTTATTTTATAGTAAGAATATGATACAAATTTTAATATTAACTTACTACAGTACTTGTAGATTATGTTCCATGTATGAGTTTTCAAATCAAATGCATGAAAAATTAGAATATTCATATGCTAAACACCACAAAAACTTAGTTTATTAAGCACTTCAAAATTTATTTTTAAAATATTTAAGAATAATAAATATAATTTTTTTAATGTATATTATATATCATCTAAATAATATAAAAAAATATTTTTTTTATTTATCTCATACTCAAATATTTTATATATAAATTTTTAGGCAACACCACCTTAATGTATTAAAGATGGATATATTTAATGCAATTAATAATGAAATTCATATTTTGGATTTTCTTAATGTCACTTTCAAGTAATGTAAGTATTAAAAACTAAAAAAAATAGATTGTGAAGAGAAAAAAAAAATTCAATTATACTTAATCCATTGAAGAGTAATTCAGATGTACAAAATAAAATGTGCTATCAAAAATTAAAAAGTGAATTGTTTGAATTCATAAAAAATAAATAATTTTTAATTTAGTTTCTTAAAAAAAATTCATTTCTCAAAAATGATTTAATTTTTTAAAAAAATTCATGTTAATTTATTAATATACTTTATTTATTTAAATTAATAAAAACTTATCTAATTAATGCCAGGATATTATTAAAATACATTTTTTATCCGTTAAAATAAATTTTATGAAAATTATAAAATAACATAATTTTTGAAATATTAAAATTAATCAAATTTAAAAATAAATTGTATCGGAATTAAAAATAACAATTTATTCAAAATTAAACGAGAAAGAGAGAGAGGTACAATTAGTGGAACCATACCAAACGACAAAAGGTAGATTGATATTCAGCGCTTAGCATGGGATGGAATGGCAATAATAGACACGTGAGGCAGGCAACCCTGACTTTGTGGCGTAAAGTCAGTAAAATAATACAGTTGAAGTAGCTTTTGCTGCGGAAAAGTGTTGCACGTTGTTATATGGTAGTTGAACTTTTAAGACGAAAAGACAAGTTTAATTTTTTAACTAAATATTTGTTAAAAAAAATTTTATCGTAATAAAATTTTAAAAAATTTAATTTTATAGTGTTAGTAATAAATTTAAAAATATAAAAATATTTTTACTATAAATTGAAAATTTATCTCAACTTAAAAAAAAAGGTTAAAATTTCAAATTTTAATAAACAATATAATAAAAAGAGTTCAAAATCATAATTGCTATAAATTTTAAAAAAATTAGTTTAATAAAAATATTATTCTTATTCTCATCCAAAAAATAAGCGTGCATTTGGTTTTTGCAAAAATATTTTTTATTTTTATTTTTTAAAAATAATTTTTAGTTTTAAATTTTTATAATTTTAAAAATATATTTGACTTGTGTTTTTATTTTTATTATTTTTTAATTATATTATTGTATTTTTATTTTTACTATTTTATAATTATATAAATAATAAAATATTATGTATATAATTTATAATAATTGTGAAAATTCCATTATTACAATACACTATAAAATTAAAAATTTTAAAAATATTTTTTTTGTGTTTTTAAAATTTTTAGAAATTTAAAAAATAATTTAAAAAAAACAGTAAATAAATACATTTTTATATCTATTTTAAATTTTTAATGAAAATAAAAAAAGACAAACTAAACATATCGTTATCTTTAAAATTAAATTTCTTTACCGTAAAAAATTCCAACTTGTTAAGTTCTTGGTGGAGAAGAAGGTAGAATTATTTTCAATAAATATTTTTAAAAATAATCCCACAAAAAATTCAACAATAAATCATTTTCATAACATGTTTTATGAAAGTTTTTAGTCAAAAATTTTGAATGATCAATATAGTAGGAAAAATATTTTATGGCAAAGAAGTTAAGTAGCTTAAAAATTATACTTTTTTTTAAAATAAAACTTCTGATGAAAATCCCATAAGTTATTGAATAAAAAATTTCTCTTTTTTTTCCCTTTTAAGTTATGAAACCTGCTTCATCATCCCTTTGCTGATCCTCTCAAAGGTTGGAAGCCTCTCTATGGCAACCGACTTCAGCTCTTCTTCCTCATCTTCCCTCCTCATACCTCTCAGATGATCAAACACACCTTCATCACACCTCCATGACTCCCCCTCAATTCCTCTTGACCCTACGCTCATCCTCAAGCTGCTTCCCACTGCCCTCACAACCCCACCTCCACCATCTCCACCCATTGCTTCCTCCATATCAAAAACAACTAGTAATAAAAATCTTATGGACAATAATGAAAGCTGTAGATTTCAGAATTTTAGATGAAAAGATATTTATAGATGGTTCTGGCTTGATAGCCACAAGGAAGAGGAAGAAGGTCTAGAAATGGAAATCCTGTGAGCAATAATAAAAGTTGCAGATGTCAGATTATCAGAACAAATAAAAGATATTATTTATAGATGGTTTATAGTTATAGCTAGCTATCTTTAAGGAAGAAGAAGAAGAAGAAGAAGGTTTATATATAACTCTATTTTAACCAGAACAACTGGTAATGGAAATCCTGTGACTGTGAGCAATAATGAAGTAGCAGATTTCAGAACCCTATAACAAGTCCAGAAAGATTTTCATAGGTGGTTCTAGCTAGTTAGCTTCCATGAAGAAGAAGGTCTCTTAACTTATTATTTTTTTGGACTTTACCCAAAACTAAATGGAGGTCTAGAACTCTAAACGTGCATGGGAAATTAAATGGTCATAATCTTTCTAACAGCATATAGGGTCACCAGTGAGGACAGAAAAACAAGCCGAAGAAAGTAGGGTGCTTTTTGTTTGGAAAATTATGTTCCCACGAAGATCCCTTGCTTTGTCAAGACCAAAAGCAAAGTGATTTTAGATGATCTTCTTCTCGTTTGGGTGACCGGGAATTAGCTTTGGACGGCTGAAAGTGCCGAAGTTTCTTAAGCTGTTCAACCCAGCCAATCATAGCCTGCATTGTTCGTGAGAGGATATATGGAAGAGGATTAGGTTCTGATCAGTTGGAACTTTACAGATAAAAGAAACAGAAATTTGTGTCGCTTATATTTGAATAAAGAATATCACTTATTTATTAAATATTAATTTTATTAAATTCTATGTTTTTTTAATTTTATTATATAAACTACCAATTGAAATTCATATAGAAGGTGATCATCACTTTAACGTTTTTTTTTTTTGAGAAATTCTTAAGTAAATTAGATTTTAAAAAATAATAACAGATCAAATTGATCATTAATAAATAAATAATTTCAATAAATTAACTTTTATTTTATTTTTTTCGTTTTTATATTATAATCACGGGTTAAAAGAATCTGGTCTCAAGTAAGATGAATAAAATTGATATTGATTAAAAATATTATTTTTTTCATATAAATTAAACTGACTTTCATTTGGTGATCCGCTTTTAATATAATTTATTCATGATTAATTTGATCACATGATATTTTATAAATAGAGTGTATTTAAATAATTTTCAAATCCTTTTGACATAAGAAAAATAGAGTATGAAGGTGAAATTACGGTCGCTTCATCCAATTTTTAACTTACAATTTGAGAAGCTCTACCCGAATAAATGGTGGGGCTGTATTAATTCCAACATAATTTATGTTATTTATAACAATTTTTTTAATTAACTTTATATAAATATAACTCAATGTATATACCCTATTTCCTATTGTGGGAATCGTGAAGATAATGTTAATATTATTTAAGATAAAAAAATTTGTAAATTTTATTCTTATTATTAAAAATTTTGAATATTACAGGTTACATTGGTACATATTATATTTTATAAAAAATAGATTTTTTTTAAATATTTCATATTTTAAAATTTTGAGATGTGAATGTAAATAATATTTTTCAAATTATAAATACTAAAATAAACTAAAAATTTATTTTTAAAATTTATATATTTACTAAACTTTAGTTCTTAAATTTTTTTAGTATATAAATTAATTTTTGAAAATATCAAATTTTTTATATAATAATTTTTATATTAGTTTTTAAAAAATAAATATAGAACGAGTTTGATATTTTTAAATATTAAAAAATAATTAAAATAAAATATTTTGATAATTTTAAATTTTAATTTATGTGTTAAAAATATTTAAAAAATAAAATTAATTAAATTTATAAATTTAAAGATAAAATTATTAATTTAATTATAAAAGATACTTTGAGATGTTACGTTCAAATGATTTAAAAAAATTAAATTAAAAAGATGCATGATTGAGAAACAAGCTCTGCAGGTCTCTACCTAATGGAACCCCAACGCATCCACCCTCTTAAATATTGTCCACAGTTGAGCCTTAATTGGGTTAGACTTTTTTTATCTCATGAATCCTGACACACTGTTAATACTATCCAGAGAAATCTTTAACTACACTAACAACTTACATTTAATTGATGTTTAGTATAAGAAATTTTAGTTTTTAAAATATTTAAATATTTATTTTTAAGATATATAAGTTAATAAATATAAAAAATTTATATTATATATTATTTAAACAGTATAGATAAATTAATTTTTTTATTTATTTCATGTACAATTTTCTTTTTCATAAAAAAAAAATATTAGAGTGAGAGGAGGTTATTCTATTTTAAGATAAAAATATATTATAAATTTTAATAAAAATTTATAATAATATTTACATATCACTTGCTATATATAAATTTTTAGATATATGAAAAATTAGGATATTTATATGCTAAACACTACTAAAGGTTAATTTCTTAAATATTTGAAAATTTATTTTTAAAATATTTGAGTATGAAAATTTTAAAATTTGTTCTATATATGATCTAAATAATATAAAAAATTTATTTTATTTGATCTTATACTCAAATATTTTATATATAAATTTTTAAATATATAAGAAAATTAAGATATCTATGTACCAAAAACCACCTTAGTATATTAAAGATAGACATATTTAATGGTAGAGGTTTATCTTCCTTATACAAGGTTTAACATATTATCACAATTTGAATTTTAATAACAATAAAATAATTGATTTGATAACATTAAAATCACTTTTCAAACTAAGGCTCATTTTGGTTTGCATTTTTTTTATTTCTTTGAAAACAGAAAATGTCACTAGTTTTATTTATAATAAAGTACTTCATTTTCTTATTTTTATTCAATATTTTCTTTATAAAAACATATTTTTTGTTCTAGCAAGTCAACTAAGAAATTGTATATAAATTCAATCAAATGATAACAATTTAGGAAATTATAAAATTTGCCTTATGATGTTCAACAAAATTGTAACTACATAAACCAACATCCAAAAATATAGAACCATTCAGACATGGACAAGACCAATTTAATGCAATTAACAATGAAATTCAGATTTTAGATTTTTTTTTATGTCAATTTCAATCAATGTCAATCATAAAAACTAAGAAAAATTGTAAGAAGAAGAAAATTTCAAGTATACTTCTCCATTGAAAAGTAGTTAAGCTGTACAAAATAAAATATGGTATCAAAAATTAAAGAGTGAATAATTGTTTGAATTCTTAAAATATACATATTCTTTTTAATTTAATCTCTCAAAAAAAATTTATTTTTTCTAAAATTATTTTATTGCTAAAAAATTTTCAAGTTAATTTATTAATAAATATTTAATAAATTTAATAAAAAATTAAATTGAGAATGATTTTTAAAATAAGATAATTTTTCAAATATTAAAATTAGAAAAAAAATCAAATTTAAAGAAAAAAAATTGTATCTGAATTAAAATAACAATTTATTCAAAATTAAAGGAGAAAGAGAGAGGGGAATATTAGGGACCATGGCGACGAGTCGACGACAAAAGATGGACTCATAAATAGCGCTTAGAATATGATGGATTGGAAATATGGACACGTGGGGCAGGCAACTGTATGTGGGGGAAAATTAAATAGTCAATGAAAATCAATAAAATAATACAGTTAAACGTTAAAGTTGGGTTTTCGGGACGGATGTCTGTTGGGAGTATTTATTTAATGTAATAAAATTTGGAAAAAAAAATTAATTTCATAGTATTAATAATACGTGAGATAATTTAAAAAATAAAAAAAATATTTTGGTACAAGTTGAAAATTTATTTTATCCTTTCTAAAAAGAGGTTAAAAATTTAAAATTTAAGATACAATAGTTAAAAATCATAATCTTTATAAGATTTTAAAAAAATTAATCTCAAAACAATATTTAGAAGGGTTTTCTTAGTTTTCATATAAAAAAAAATTATCTCTAAATTTAAATTTCTTGACCATAAAAACTTCCAATTTGTTATTTTCTTGGCAGAAATTTTTGTTATAAAAATTAAAAAAATGGAATTATTTTCAGTAAATTGTTTTGAAAATAATCTCATAAAATTTTTAATTATAAATCATTTTCATAACATTTTTTACAAAAATTTTAGTTGAAAATTTTGAATGATAAATATAGCAGGGGAAAAAAATTACGTCAAAGAAGTTAAGTAGCTTGAAAATTATAATTTTTTTTTTTATAAAACTTTCAATGAAAACCCCATTAGTTATTGAATAAAAAAAGTGTTCTTTTTTTTAAATAAGTAATTACATTTAATTAAATTAGTCAGTCTTTTTTTTAATTAAGAATATTTAATGTAAAATTTAAATCATTTATCATTTTTATCAATGGATAAAAATTTTGTGTGTCATTTGTAATAAAAAAAATTTCTTAAAATTAAAAAAAATTCTAATAAAACATATAATATTGTATTGTACTGTTGAGCAGTTAAAAGATAATATAAAAATAAATTTAATATTATAAAAATAAAAATATTACGCTGAATGTGTAGATACATTAAAAGAGATATGATTAAAAATAAGTGCATTAAAAAGAACGTTGTAATAACATTTATCGTAAAAAAGATAATAGAATTTCGTTTAAAGTGGTTTGACTATATATAAAAAAAATTTACTGTTAAGAAAAATAGATTAAATAAAAAATAGTTTAATAAAAAAAATAAAATTATTAAAAAATATATATAACAATTAATAATTTTTTTATTGATTCTAATTATAATATATTATTATAGCGTTATAATTAATTATTTTTAGTAAAAAAAATTATTTATTATTTTTTAAATCACTTATATTTTAATTAATTAATTGTAGATTAATTTTTTTTGTTTTCATTAAATAGGTGAACGTTTTTCTAAATTAATTAGGCAAACTAAATAATTTAGCCCTAACGGATTGAGTTCGTGTTAATTGCTCTACCCGAGTGAACGATGTCAATCCCAAACTAGACGGTAGAAAAATGATCCAATTTAATTAATGGATGAAATTAAAGCACCAGTGCTATCTCTTTCAATACAGTTAAGCAGAACTCTTGTATTTTTCTTTTCTTTTTTTCTTCGTGATTTGACAAGAACATGTAACATCGATCAAATGGAAGCCACATTCTTGTCGATTAAGACCTTGATTGAAAACAATGTTAGTTGTAATAATTTTCAGATGATTCTTTTATCTTATTATTAATAAATTTTATAGTTATTTAATTTATTCTTAAAATATTATTATCTGAATATATAAAGTAAAGTCTTTTTTAAATCAGGAATATATACAAATACTATTATCTGAATAATAATGTAAAAAATAAAAATATTAAACTAAATACGTGGACAATAAGAAGGCTTTGATTGTTATTGAATTTTTATTTATTTAAAAATTTATTAGATTTTGTATTCAAATTATTTTGCTACTAAGTAGGCTTTGATTGTTATTGAATTTTGAATTTTTATTTATTTAAAAATTTATTATATTTTGTATTTAAATTATTTTGCCCATGGGATCTACAGATTTGAAGTTATAATTTCTTGCATCCAAAAATCTAAAATATGTAAATGGCGAAGCATATAATTTCTTTCACTGAATATAATTTAAATTTTTTTTAATAAAAAAAGTAAATGTGAAAAAATATTAATTTTTATTGTTGTTGTTGATACAGATGAAAAAATATTGATTGAATCAGTGAACGCAAGTACGATACGCAGACAAATCACGATCATAGCTGTAGCTATCTTAATGCAATCAGAGAGACGTGGGCATTCATTGCCCAACCATCACTTGTAGACCTAATAAATTCTTCCAATCTTTACCCATCCTGTGTAATAAATTTCTCAATTTGACCGTTTGGTTGTTTGGAGGATAAACAACTTATAATTTTTGAAAAATAAAATTAAAAGTTTAAATTTTAAAAAAATATAAAAAAATTATAAATTAGAAGATCTGTTTTTTTTTTTGTTTTAAAAATAATTATATATATATATATATATATATTTTTTTTTAAAAAAAAAACTCATTTTATAACTGATATTATTTCAAAAATAAATTTTGAATATAAATTATTTTTAAAACCAAAAAATAAAAATAAAAATAAAATGATTTTTTGTTTGTTTTTGTTTATAGAATATAAAAAAATATAACATAGTTTCAAAATAATTTATTAAACATATTCTTTTTAATTTTGTTATGCAAAATAATTTTTAAATATAATTTTCAGAAAAATATTTTTTTGTTAAAAAAAGAATCAAACAAATCTATAATCACTCTAAACTTTAAAAGAAATTAGTCAGCAACATCTATAAAAATTTATTCAAATCTCACCCAAAAAGAATCCTTCAATCTATGTTCTATGCATACAAAAAACTTTAGGCAAATTTAATTATAAAAGACAAATAAATTAAATAAATTATAAAAAAATGTAAATATATCAAATAAATGTTTGACTTAAGTTGTGTTTTATAAAAATAAATTTTTAAGTAGATTAAATTTTAAAAAGGTAGATTAAATAAATTAAAAAAATATAAACATATAAAATATACTTTTTATAATATGTGCTTTATTAAAAAATAAATTCAAGTAAATTATTTTCTTTTTTATAGTCAAAAGATGAGATTTCATTCTATGAGAAGAGAGAGGAGCATGTACCATTAAAAGATGGGTGAAATGATAAGTAGACGGGTTTATAATTTGATAATTATAAATTTAAATTTAAATTTTGTTATTTATCTTGTAATGGTAAGTTATATGTAAGTGACTTGAAAATATTAATTAAATTTAAAAGTTTGCACTAAAAGGCAGTTTTCTCAGTTTAAATTTTTAATTAAAAAAAAAAAAAAAAAGAGGAGCACGCTCCTTACTTGCTGCCAAAAGACAAAATGCTCTAAGAGAGAACAACACGAACAAATGAAGACAGTACAATTAGCCACCACCATGTGTGGTCCAATGATAACTAAGGTAAAAGGTTTTAAGTTTTCTGTCATTGTACCACCACAGTAGACACAAGAAAGTCCATGGCGCCGGGACCCAGCAACTATTTTGAAAATTTAAGCATAAAGTGATATTTTAGTTCTTTATATTTATAATAAAATTTAATTTAATTTTTAAATTTTTTATGGCACAAAAAACAAACTTTTTTTAAAAAAATTTAGCAGCAAGGAACTAAGTAAAAAGTTTTAAGTTTTCTGTCATTATATAAGGGGAATTAAATTTTTTTGTCCTTTTCACTTAAACAATTAAAATAGTTTTATTTTTAAAATTATTAAAATAAAATAGTATTTGTTAAATTTTTTTTTCTATTTTCATCTAAAGAACTAAATTTCTTATAGTTTCCATCAAAAATACCAAAAAAATTTTGTTTTTAGAATCACCAAAACAAAAATTTAATTTTATAATTAAAATCTGTTTTATTCATTACTCAAATTTTTTTTCATAATATTTTTATCAGTTTTTTACTATCTTCTCTCGTACTCATGATATTATCTCTTTTCATCATTTTTATTTTGAAAAGAAATTATAAAAATAATGAAAAGAGAGATTGAGAGAGAAAGAGAGAAGAATGCGACTAAAAAAATATATTTAAAAATAAAGACAAAATTATAATCATATGACGGCAAAGAAAAACTTAAAGATAGAGATTATGAGAAAGTTAAAAAGATTGAGAGATAAACGTAAAGAAGAGACTATTATTTGTGGGTGAATATGATGATATATAAAAAATCAAAATGCCGTCGTTTTATTTTTTTACAAAAAAAAATTAGATAAATCTTGTTTGTTGTTGAGATTCAATTAGAGTTTTCACTGTAATAACATGCTTTATTGATAATTTAGTTACGGATATTCAGTTCAAATTAATTTTAATATAATTTTATATATCTAATTCATTAATATTATATTAAAATATTTTAAAATTTAAAAAAATATTATTTAAATTATTTCTTTAAAAAAATTTATTTTTATAAAAATTTTAAAATATTTTTATTTATAAAATTATCGATACCTCAAAATTAAATTAAATTATTTGTTTGTACAAAAAATAAAATGAAAGACACTAGGTGGCGCGGGGACCCAACGGCTATTTTGAAAATTTTAGCATGAAGTGATATTTTAATTCTTTATGTTTGTAATAAAATTTAATTTACTTTTTAAATTTTTTATGGCACAAAGAACAAACAGCTTTTTTGAAAATTTTACAATAAAAGTGATATTTTTTTTATTTGCTGAATACGAGAGTTTGCGCTGATCTTAAACTAAGACACAATCTTCTTGACTTAAATTTTTAATATAAACAAAAAAGGAAAAAAAAAATTAAGGAGCTTGCTCCTTACAAACAAATAAAAGACACTCCGATAGCACCGCATTTCTCAACCCCAAAGCATGCTACTTACTAGGCACGAGAGAGTCCATGGCGGGGGCACCGAACGGCTGTTTTTAAATTTTAGCGTAAAGTGATATTTTAATCGTAAAATTTAGGACTTGTTTGTTTTTTATTTTTAAAATAAAAAAATTTGTTTAAAAATTATTATTATTATTTTAGAAATAAATTTCAAAAATAAGTTATTTTAAAAATTAAAAAATAAAAATGATGGAGAGTTATTTTTTGGTTTTTTGTTTTTGCTTTTAGAATATTTAAAAAGGAAAAAAATAAAATATTTTTTAAAAAATTTATCAAAAAAAATTTTTTTTGCATAACAATTTTTAAAATAATTTTCAGAAATAATTTTTAAAAACAAAAAAATAAAAATAGAATCAAATAAATCTTCGATTTTAATTTTAAAATATTTTATAAATTTACCTTTTTAGTATCTAATACTAATAATATTATTAAAAAAATTAACAAAAAATATTAACATATATGACATGTAATTTGTTGAACTATTTGTCTAAATTATTAATTTAGTTAAAAGTTTTTATATCATTTCAAAATGTTAACATTTAGTCTTTTAATATTAGTTGACTTACTTAAAATTTATCACTAAGAGTAGAATGGCCAAATGGTATTATTTTGAGGCGATGAAATTTTTTTTTGATTGAATGAGCTATTTAAAACATTTGATTAAGTGTGTAAGAAAAATTAAAATATTAGAATATGACCTAAAATTTTATCATTTTTACTCTTTCGACGGTGCCTCGGAACAAAACAAATACCAGCTAACCTTTCACTTCGATCTGAATCACCTTTGAAATAAGCCAAAACAGCACACCACCATTGTGAAAAAGACAAAAGCTGTGCACAATTTCCACACTAGAGCAGTCTGAGGACATGAAACTGTTAGTAAATAATATGGTTCGAAGATGAAATTGTGTTCAGGAATATGTGTGAACACACTCTCCTTAAGGTGATATTTGTTTCTATTACGTTTGCTACAGGGTATATAGCAAATTACCCCTAGTAGTAATTCAAAACACTCAGAGATTGACAGACAACAACTTCTGAAATCTCTTATGAAAAACAATTTTGAAGTTTCAGAGAAGATAATGAAGGAGAATAAATTCGTTTTCTGAATTGATCTTTTCACTCGATCAGATCATTTATTTATAATAAAATTTTGAACAGACATGTCTATTTTGTAGAATTATGATCTTTCTGAAAAGTTATAAATTAGGATTTTTCTGAAAATCATATCTTTTCAATTTAAAATTTGAATTCAAAAAGAAAATCGTTGGATTTATTTAAAAATTTGTTTTAAAATAAAATCGTTAGATCTGATTCAATCCAACGAACGCGCCAAGTGTTAAGTGTTAAGTGCATTTTAAATATAAATATTTATTTATTTATTTTTATTATTTTTCCTCCAAATATCTATTTAATATGTGGTATGATAATTAACTTATAAAAATTTAAAACCCTTTATAATAATTTAACGTGGGACTTTAAAATTACACACCACACACACATTCGTTTCAAACTAACTATTTTCTCCAACAGAAACCACAGGGTGAAAAATATCTTCATCTGCATTTCCACGCAGAGGGCAGGAAGTACCATGAAGAGGAAAGTCATGCATGTTGGTTTACGTTGACTTTAATTTCCAGACCGCTATGAACAGCTCTTCAAAGGAACAGCTTCAACTTTTCTGGAACTCGGTGCCTCCAAATGCTCTTCCACGATGCTCTTGGAGAAGTATGTTGCTGCTATTTTCATATGGTTTGGAAGGGCCTTCTACTGTGAAATGAGGGGCTTGATAGGGAGCCATGGAACACCAAAAGTGTCCGGAGTAGTGTGCTGCTCTACCTTCCATCTTGCTTCGTGCTGAATGATAGTTCTACCTTCTAAGAAACCTCGCCATGCCCACGAAGGGTGAAGACCAATAGCAGCATTCATGAAGTGGCCATGGGGAAAATGTTTAGCTTTAAAGAACCTGCAAAAGAATGAATCATGATCTGTAGCTAGAGGCCAAGCATGTTTTGCAAGCATTGCTAAATTCATAACACGGAGATCCTTCACTCAAGACCACCAATTTTTTTTTTTTTTTTGGTTTCTCATTTCAACTTGTCAAGAGCTATTGGGCCTTTTAAAAAAAATATCTTCATGTTCAATAGTGCTAACTAAAATTTAACATATTTGCTATGTTGACTGAGCCCATGATTTATCCAAACTACATTCTCACTTAAATTACAATAGTTTTTAATTAGATTAGATACGTAAAATTGTTAAATATCTATTAATGAAGTTAACATAAAGATTTTTTTAAGACAAAATAACTATTGAACGATTGAAATAAGAAAGTAAGACTTTGATAAACCGAATTTTAAAAAAATATATATTTGAAAGACTAAAAGTCTATTTGACTGTAAATTATATATAATTTTTACTTATTTTCAAATTGTTCTTTTTTTAATAAAGTTTCACAATAATTAAAGTAAAAAAGAAATGATTAGTGTTTGGTCAAATTATCAAATAAGTATTTTTTTTAATATTATTAGTGTTTGGCCAATTTCTTAACAAAGCCCTTTTAGCTGAGAAATTGCTAAAAAATGATGTGTTTAGAAATAATTTTGCAATTAATACTAATTGATGGAAAAGTGGTTTTAAAATTGATTCAATCTATTGCAGTGCATCTTATTTTTCTGGTGACTCTACGCTCTGGTCTGGTTGTTGCAACTTCATTAGTTATTAATTTCGGGTTCTTCCGAGTCCTAATATGGGCATTTTTGAGACTTCAAATGAATAAATCAAAATCACAAGTCTGTTTTAGTCCTATGCGCAAAATTTCACCGACTTATGGCGGCGACTATTTATGATAGACTAATTGTTACATATTCTAATAAAAATTATTGATAGTTGGTTAAGATTTTGAATCTTACCAACCCTCAATTTCTTAAAAATAATAATAAAAAAATAAAAAATCTATAAAAAAAAGCTCAAACTAGTTTGGGAGGAGAAATGTTAGAAAGTATAATAAAAATTATTAATAAACTTTCATTCATCAATTTAAATTTTTAAATTGAAATAGTTTTTGACACTAGTTATCCAAATTGAAAAATATTTGAGAACTTATGGTCTTGTTTGATTTTATTTTTATTTTTAAAAATTTATTGTTAAAATTGTTTTGTAAAATAAAAAAAAATTATTTAATAAATTATTTTAAAAATATGTTATTTTTTATTTTTTGAGTGCTATAAAAACAAAAATTTTTTTTTTTGTTTTTTTTATTTTAAAAATAAGTTATTTGCAAAATTTATTTTTAAAACAAAAATAAAAAATAATTTTTAAATAATTTTTTGTATATCTTAAAAACAATTAAAAATATAAAACTATTTTTAAAAACAGTTGCTTAACATAATCTCAAGTCTTCGCAACATGGCCTCAAGTCTTCGCGCTATTACTCCTTGTCCTGGATTATGGATGCTATTACTACTCTAGCAAGTACCAGTATGTTGGTATTATGCAAATTTGAGTTTCAAAGACTTTGTTTGATTTTTTTTTTGTTTTTAAAAATTATTTTTTAAAACAATTTTTTTAATAAACTGTTTTAAAAATATATATTTTTATTTTTAAATATTCTATAAAAAAAAACAACTTTTCTTTAATTTTTTTATTTTTAAAACAATTTATTTCTAAAATTTGTTTTTAAAATAAAAATAAATACAATTTCCAATTTTTTTTTTAAAATTGAAAACATAACACTATTTTTAAAAATAATTACCACATATGCCCTAAATCTCACAATTGTCTTTTGGAAATTATATTACACAATTAAATTGACAATTGAACGAAAGATTGATGGCCACATGTGAGTGAAAATTGAAAGCTTAAGAACACGTTGTTGCAGAAATTAAAAAGAAGAAGAAAGGAATTAAACATCCTATTGTTTGCTTCGATGGAATAAAGCATTCCTATAAGAAGAAGATCCTTTTTTCATTCTCCTTTTTTTTTTTAAATTTATTTCATCCAATCAAATGGTACTAAATCTCTGCGTCTGTTTTCACAATTGTAAATTGCAGAACCTTTTTCATATTCATTGCTATATGATGCTTATCTTTTCTGGTAATTAAGGAACTTGATGCCATAGGCAAACACAAAAAGGAAGAGGAGGGCAAAAGCAATATGGGCTACAGCAACAGCTCCAAGGAAGTCATATTGAAACCCCATCTCCTTCTCAAAGTAAGCTTTTACTGATATGGGTCTTTCTCCAGGCACCTCTACTAGAGAATCCTTGTCACCCACCTGGGAGGTCACCAGGCCATATATAGTCCAAGCCACTGGGGATGCCCAGTAATACCACCTCCACCATATTGGAATTTGCTGCAAATGTGAAAGCAATTACAGGTTTCAGTTTTGTTTGAGAGGAAGTAGTTTAATAATGTGAATTGAATTTTAGGCACAATGATAGAGTTCTCATGTGTACGATCAATAAGAATGGATTTTCAAAGAAATGTTAATAGCTGCAGCAATTGTGTGAACTTTACTCCTTGATTGAATAATGCATGCTAATATGCAATATCTTTTTTTCTAACTTCTATACATGAATCATTGCTTTGCTATACATACCGTTCGTGGGATAATAAAACCAGAGAACAGGTTCCAGAAACCAGTAAAGAA
Source organism: Gleditsia sinensis (assembly GCA_037074535.1). Taxonomy (NCBI): domain Eukaryota; kingdom Viridiplantae; phylum Streptophyta; class Magnoliopsida; order Fabales; family Fabaceae; genus Gleditsia; species Gleditsia sinensis. The sequence goes on along the minus strand of CM073474.1, from coordinate 22,800,585 downwards.
AGACATAACGATTGCAGCAATTTGGTGGTTTGGTGTCAGAGCTACAGTCATCATTCCATACAGTGTCAAGTAGATAAAGGATGTGAAGATAAAATAGTAGAACCAGAAGAACTTGTCAGCTTGTGGTTGGAAACCCATCATTGAGTAAAGGATAGCGGAATATAGTAAAGTTTGGATGGCAACATAAATCATCTCTACTGCTACCTGCAAGGCAATAATTTGCAAATTGTGTGAATTCGTTTTGTTATTTGGATTGTCAAATGTTTTTGCTTTGTTAAATGTGAAGGGATCAGCTTCTTTGACCTGAGCTATTGAATAAGGTAGTTCTGAGTACATTCCAGCTGCTCTTTCGCGGTAGAAGACTGTTCTCTCTATTGCAACCACTGGTTGTACAGAGTTTGAGTTGGAGATTCCAAGGAAAAAAACAGCTGAATACATAGCTCCCAGGAGATTCAATAGGTCTTGTTGCTTATTTCTACAGACAAAATAATTTGTGCTCACTATAATACAATTCCAAATCCATATGCATGAAAAGTAACTTTTTCAAAAAGATTTTTAGTTGTTGATGGCATCTTTTTCAAGCAGTGAGAGCAAGAGTTCAAACTTCAAAGACGCTTTGCAGTTTCAGAGAATACCAAGATGACTCTTCTGAGCATAACTTCTGGAGAAGACACTGATGCTTTATCCCCACTTTTGAAAACTCAATAGGGATATCATCCATTATCAATAAGGCTTGTAATTGTTCCCGAATTTTCCAACTAAGGATTGATGGTGTTTTGTGGGTTATTTGCTATGTGAATGGAGGTGTTTAGACAGCCAAGTGTCCAAGCTTAAAGAAGGTGTAGAGCAATAACAGAGCACTTTAAGAAAGTAGATAGGTCAGACAGGAGAGGGTGTGTATCTAGTTAGGGAAAATGACATCTTCAGCATTCAACAATCATGAGATTGAGCCTAAGAGATAGCATAACCTTTGGGAAGGGCTAGAAGAGAGGTAAGAATGGATGTAACAAATGCTGAGGTGGTTCAAACACTTGAAAGAGCTTGAGACATTTTTGTGAGCAATAATGAGGGTTTATAAGTGGTTGAAGTGCGGTAACAAAGAATGTAGAAGAGTATTTTAGTGGAAAGTTTTTGGTGGGTTCATGGCACTATGATCTAGGACAAATAGAGATAGTTGAGAGAGAATAAGGGGAAGAGAGACAGAGGGGAAGCTTAAGAGAGAGATTGAAGTGGGAAAAGGGGAGAGCAGACGAGAGGCAGAATAGGGACTATGACGAATTACTAAGAATAAGTTACATAATTATAGTTCAATTGTCAAACCTAACTAGTTTTAAAACTACAAGGGTAGTATACCTTTACCTGATACTCAATTATCCCATTTCATTGACAAATCCTTATCAACTAACTTACTAATGAATACCATACTTATGATAAATTTGCAATTATATAATATTATGTAATTCCATGATCCTAATAACTAATAGAGTTATATTATGAATGTTTCTATTTTATACTACATAACTTTTTTTGTTATTCAATAATACTCCATCACATAGAACACCCATTAATAGTGCTTTTAAAGAGAGGTGCTTAACTGGCTATGCATCCCTCTGCAGCTGCCTGAGGGGCACTACTAAATAAATTTATCTGCGCAGATGCACCTCAGTGACAGCCACGTTGAGGGGCAGTCTTGAGGGTGGAGTACGGGGACCACACGTGGGTACCCAGGTTGCTCACAAATAAGGTTTTGCAGCCACAGGGTAGCCTAGGCCTATGTAAAATGTTGTCTTGGGATGATCCTCTAATTTCTTATAAAGTTATTGAGGCCCCAGCTAGAGAAAATAGGACACTAGAGTGTCAATATTTTTATGAGTAAATTACAATCACCCGTCTTAAAGGTTTTTGAAACGAACACTCACGAGTCACGCTGTTTCTAGTTTTAATTTATATAAAAATCTCCCCTCCATTTCTAAAAGTGTTAATGAAACTTATATTTTATACATTTTTTTCTCCTAAAAACTCATAAATAGTCTAATTTAATAAGAGAGGTTAGTGTATTTTTTTTAAAATTTGAAAGGATATTAGTGTAGGTTATATAAACTTCAGGGGAGGTTCTTGTCTCAATTTGAAACTAGAGAGATCAGAGATGTGAGTGCAATTTTCATAAATACCAAGAGAGGTGAATGTACTTTACACTCTTTTTATTCTTGCAATATGTCATTATTACATTGACATAGGAACAGCGGTTTTCTTTATCATTATTGACATGAAAGTTCTTACTAATTAATTCTTGTAGACATCTAACAGGTATTGCTGAAGTGTAACACTGGAATAAATGGCGGACTTACGTTTTATCTCCTTTGTCCCAGAATATAAGTCCAAACATGACACCAACGATTATTGTGATGACGAATCTGACAGCATTATACTGTGGATTTCTCCAGTAGGACCAGTGCTGTTTCAAGAAGCAAGCTTTGCATTGAGCAATGAAAGATTGGGAATATTTAGTTGGGAAGTAAAGGTCCTTTGTTCCAGGTACTGGTGTGCTTAGCTCCTTAATAAGTTCTTGATTCTTTCTGGAAAATAGTTAATATAAAAATATAAAAATGATGAACATTATGAGAAATTTTAGATAAAGAAAGGCACAAAAAGAAGCAGACAGGAATCTCTGGGAATGCAGCTGTGCCACTTACTGATACAAGTCTGATTTAGTGTATAATTCTGCAAAATCTACACCAAGTTGAGACTCAACTACTGGAGCACTGATCTCCAACATCCATGTGGCAGGATTGTACCCTTCTCTAATCTTAGGAACTCCTGGAATAGCCTGCAAAAAGGTTGCACATATATGTTGTAAGATTACTAACAGACAACTTATTAATTTGAGAATTTTTACATGGGCAGGTTAGAAGTTAGACTCACTTCAAAGTAATTTATAAGCTTCCGAGAATGTTGACCAAGGGGACCACCATATATGGCTTGGCCTCCTCTCTTCATCAGAAGGAGCTGAAGGCAAGACGGTTTTAAGATAGTATGTTATCTTCAAAACAATCATAGAAATAACAGTTTCATCTGAGAAATCTGAAATTGATATATACCTCATCAAAAGCTTCAAATATGTCAATGCTTGGTTGATGAATTGTGCAGACAACAGTTCGCCCTGTATCAACTGTATTTCTAACTGTACGCATGACAATTGCTGCAGCTCGAGCATCAAGACCTGATGTTGGCTCATCCATAAAGATAATAGAAGGATTGGCAACCAATTCTACAGCAATTGTGAGTCTCTTTCTCTGCTCAGTTGATAAGCCATATATTCCCGGAAGGCCTACTAGAAAATTCCTCACTGGTTGTAGCTCAACCAGCTCCATAACTTCCTCAATGAACATCTGTAAAATAGAAAGGAGACTACTAAGATTAAGAATACGTCTTTTGGTAACAAATGCACTACCAGAGATGATTAGCTACATTTTGGTTGTCAAGGAAAACACACTAAGTGCTAGAATTGTTGGTCATACCTATACTGAGTTATCTAGGTGAGATGATGCATTTGAATGTTGTATCCTTGTCATATTAATTTTAGATGGCCTCAAGCCATTTGAATGATGTATGATTTATTTTCATTTTTCTTTAGCAGATGATTAAGAAATACGTTTATCACAACGAGCTGCTAGAAGCATTAAACTACACAAGTACAAGAGTACGAGTCATATAACATAACATCCATTTACACACCTGGCTATATATAGGTTAGTTCCAAGAAGTGCTTATTCCCTCATTCGATCAAGTTAGAAAACAAGTATTATATGCAGTGACTTAGAATCTAGTAATCTCATGAACCTTCTGAAAGATGTATTACTGAAATTCTGAAAATATAAACATATATACAATTGTGGCATTTTAAATTTGGGAACATTTATGGCCTAGTATGTTTTAACATTGAAAGTTACAGCGTAAATCCCCTCACTTCGAGTAAATTTATTATTTTGGTGACTAACTTATGTACTCACTGATGGTATGTGAATCCTTGATCTAACTTTCCATGCTTGTGCTCAAAGGAAAAGAATGTGCACTGGTTCAGAGGTCACTGTCAAGTTTATGATTATGGGATTGGCAGATGGATAAAATATTCTAAATAGACAGACATAAGAGCTTGTACGAATGAGTTGAATGTGAGAATTGATTAGAAGAAAAAAGTACCTTCTGCGTTTCTTTATTAACTTCCTTACCAAGGCGCAGCCAAGCAGAAAATACAAGAGATTCATAGACTGTAACATTTGGAGAATGGATGTCATTTTGTTCACAATAACCACTAATCCGAGCAAAAGTTGCTTGGCTCTTTGGGTAGCCAGATATGTTGATGCTGCCTTCAATATAACCACTAGTTTTTCTTCCTGCAAGCACATCCATCAAGGTAGTTTTTCCTGCGCCACTTACACCAACTAATGCTGTTAGAACTCCAGGCCTGAAAGCACCGCTGATATCTCTTAGTAGTTGGAGCTTACTGTCTTCAATTCCTTGTTTCTTCATTTCCTGATAGAAATCACCAGTGTGACGTTGTTGACATTTGGGAGCTTTGACATGATGCTTCTAAATTTGAATTTTCTGTTTAGTGGAATGTAAAAGCTTTAATTATTTTATATTACTAAGTTTCTTAGTATTATCAAAGTCTTACTTATGCTCAAAATGTTTGCCTTTTTCATTTAATGATAAGAGAAAACTAATCACCACAAGTCAAAGAAGCGAAGAAAATAGCTTTTTTTTTTCTATAGACTATAGAGTAAAAGACTATGACTGAATTTTAGTTACAACTTATAAATGTGAGTTTACAGTAAAGAAAGTTAGTCAATCCTGATATTTAGCTAGCCTGAAAAATAGATATGTGGAGAAAATGCTTAAAAACTGATTGTATTAAAATTTATCTGAAGAAAGTGATGATAAGATATGATTTAAATGATTTCGCCAAACAAAAAAGATATAATTGAGACAAAAGGGTATTGAGATATACAGCTGGCATATTGATGTAGTAATTGACATGATCAAAAGCAAGTGACAGGGGCTGGAAGGGCAACACCATTCCCTTCTTGGTTCTTGCACTTTCTGCTGCTTTAGGAATTGAGCTATCTGGAGTATTTCTTACTGCTGTGTTAGTGCCTGTAATAATGGTAATAACCTTGTTATTTATTGCTAACAAAGATTTAGAGTAAATTGCATCATTCAAACATAATAACGCAAAGGTCACAACAGCATTTCAAAATGTGATAAACTGAAGGTTGATAAGCTACACATGCTAATGAAGTTGAACTTCACGTATTGAAGGACAGAATGAATTTCACTTCTGACTAGAGGAAGTAATGTACTTAATATAATTATCAATTTTATCAGGAAGAAAGTATAATTTCTTGTTGGAGAAATCCTATATTATTTGCAGAACAAAATGTAAAATTCGGTACCTTCAAATTTAGCAGTTGAAGCTGAATCCTGTTCTGTAGATGATGAATTTATGCTTGTACTTTTGTCTGTTTCTTCCACAATAATAGATTTAGAATTTCCCAAGGCTGCGATTTAATTTGAAAAATAAATTTAGTGGGTATTTTCAGGAATGGGTTATTCTGAGGGGTCTCTGTGACTCTGTTATGCAAGCAGGATTGGTTATATTTGCTTTTGTGACGTGTTTGCTGTTTTGTTTTCTTTCTTTCTTGTTAAGTTTATAGAGGATGGTCCTCTGCCATTGTACTTCTCAAATAAAAATTTTATTCCAAATGAAGTCATATAGCTGTGTACTATAATAGAAAGAAAAATTAGTAAGGGAACTTACGATTTAGATATGTCAGAGCAACAATGAATAAAATGTTGAAAAGCAGAGAAAAGCCTAGGAGGGCACCAATAGATTTCCAGTACCAAGACTCTTCTGTAAAAAGTCCTCTGGCCTTGAGAAGAGCCTTCCCAACTGTGGGTTGAAGAATTCTTGTGTCATTATTGGGCTGTGAAAAAAAGAACGAAACCAGCATTCAGCAATGAACAGCTAGTGCAGTATTATAAGAGAAGAATAAGAATTCTCTCCATATCTTTAACATCTTACAGTGCTCCATCTTTCGTCTAGGAATTCATTGATGGCTATGGCATTCTGTCCATACATCATTGGTGAAACATAGTATCCCCATATCATCCATGGATCAATGTCATCTGTGAAAGAAGAGAATTAAAGTTGCACACATAATTTGAAATGACCAAATTTTACTTGAAGATTAGAGTCTCATTTCTTATCATAAATTTCGTTTGAACATGGTAGAGGTGGCCAAAAGACAAACTGCTGCTTACCTCTGGAAACAATGAATCCACCTAGGACAAAAACAATTAGCAATGTCAAGGCAGCAAGTGTGTTTGCCACAACTTGGGTTCTCCCAACTGCCGCAATGAAGCGAAAAAGAGAGAGACCCATTTGATGCACACTGAAGAATGCCAAAAATTGACGGAAAAACCTGTAGCAGATTTTTAGATTCATTGTTAAACAAACTTTGCGAGTCAATGAAACTAAATAATAACAAGAGTACAAGTTAATTCATTTCTCTGTTCTTGAGAAAATGACTTGGTTAATAGGACATGAAATTACATTGATACCTACTGGCTGCAGGAGCAAACCCTATAGTATAATAGGTGAGGATGATCCATAATCCTGACTCCATTAAAGAGAGAGGAATTCGGAGGACCCAGATAGGCAATGCAAAAGCCCATGCTGGATAAAACATGAAATCTCTCTGCTTGAAGAAAACAGGAAGTCTAATAATAGTTATTGCAAGCTCTGCAATTCCATTGAACATTACATTGATGAGACTAAAGAACAGGGCACTTAAGTACTTTCCTCCATCTTCAAGATGTCCATGTTTCATTTCTGTTCTTAAGAATACTGTCATAGTAATTAAGGACATGACTATTATCTGAGAAGTCTTGAATATATATAAAAAAGAGTTTCGCTTCATCAATAACCACTCTCTTGAAAAGCATGCCTTGAAGAGATCCCACTGCGAGATCCCATACTTTTCTTTCACTAATGCTGCAGGATGGGTTCTCCTACGGTCAAATGGGATTTGAAGCTCTTTAGAAAGATTTTGACCAATGACATAGCTTTTGAAGTGGTCTACAAACTCAGGCACACTGATATACTGGTAAGGTTTGTCCCTTCTGAACCAGTACTGCTCTTGGTCCTTTCTTGAAGTAACCTCCTGTAAAAAATCTGCAACTCCTTTCCTTTCTGGGCATTTGAAACACACACTCTCAAAGAAATCAAGAACACAATCACACGGGCCTTGGTAGACAATCTGACCCTCTGAAAGTAATATTATGTCATCAAAAAGGTTGAAAGTTTCTGGCGTGGGCTGCAAAAGAGAGATTATCATTGTGACATCCATGATGTGGACCATCTGCCTCATGAACCTGACAATTTGGAAGGCTGTGGAACTATCCAAACCAGTTGAAATTTCATCCATGAAGAGGACTTTCGCTGGTCCAACCAGCATCTCACCTGCATCCAGTGTATGAAAGCTACATTTAGTGAGATCTGGCAAAAGACCCATGAATGGTAATGGCTTTTAAGTGTTGGATATTAGCTCAGGCCTAAACTCATTTTAATTTAATTTAGGTCCATTATTAAAGATCAGGTAGTGACTAAGCCCGTGGCTAAAGTCTGGACACGTCCATGTTTACTTGTACATAAAAAGCATTTTCTCATATTGGAGAAAAAAAAATTAGTTTAGTGAATTTAATAATTTTCATAAGTAATATTGTTCACTTAAAATTGTTTTAACTTACAATCAATTTAGTATCACTTTTATAATGAAAGGCATTTTGTCTTCATAGTCATTATTTTATCATGTTTGAATTATTAGAAAAATATCAGTTTAAAAAGTGAAAAATGAAAGGTTTGTACTAGGTTTAGGTCCATTAACTCAAATGTTCACAAACAATTCTATTAATTTGCTACATACCAGTAGTTAAACGCTTCTTTTGTCCACCTGATATACCTCTTCTCATCTCATCTCCCACCAAAATATCAGCACATATTTCCAATCCAAGGTTCTGTTCCATTTTATTACCAAGTTAGAAACAAGAAAGTTGGCCTACTGACTGAAACAACAGTGATTAATCAGAAACATATGCTTCAAACCTTGAGAGTATAATCTGTGACAAGGCTCGTTTCTTGACCTGCCATTGCTGTGGCTTTCATGAAAGCATCAATCTCAGGATCTGGTTTGATACCTGCTTCCTTTTCTCGTCTTGATAGTTCTGCTAGCTGATCATACCTTGTTCCAACCCCTAAGCAGCGTCCAGAAAAGTCCAAGGTCTCTCTCACTGTCATCTCTCTATGATGAAGGTCATGCTGGCTAATGTAAGCACATGTTCTTTGAGGAACAAACTCTGATAACTCGTGACCACAGTAAGTGACTCTTCCTGATGTCTGTTGATAAATTTTGTGATGTGAAGTTAAATGTTGGAACCACTAAAGAAGTTGTTTGGCCTAGTTTTGGAATAGAAAAAAGTCATTTATTATTTTTAAAAGCAATTTTTAACTCTTTAAATGTTTGTTTGGTCAAGACAAAATTATTTTTAAATGATAGCCAATTTTTTTTTTTTTTAGCTGTGAGAGAGAAGTTGGAAATTGGAACTTCTCTTTTGAAGTCAGGACAGAATTATCATTCTTCTTTTAAATGTCACTTGTAGTAATTTAATACTTTCTTTTAAGGATGGACCGGACATTAATGACATAGGTAAAAGTATTGGGCTGAATACCACTTTTCAAAATTTAATTTTAAAATAAACAAAATTTGAAAGTACAATTATACAAAAAAACAGGAGAGAGACAACAATACAACATTAACATATGAAAAAGTGAATTTGTGAGAGACAATCTGTATGACAAAAGGGACATGATAGATGTATTTTCAAAAACAGTTTCAAAATTTCATTCACTGTTTGTCCTGCAATTCAAATCCCAAGTCACTTTAAAGTGGAACCTGTTCTGCTATCATAAACATCATTACTGTTAAAAAGGAGGAAGAGATGACCAACCCTTAGATCCTTCTCCAACTTCCCTGCTAGTGCCTGCAGCAGTGTGGTTTTCCCGGACCCTGGAGGCCCTAAAAGCAAAGTCATTCTAGAGAGAGAGAGAAACAATCAGTAAAACATCAACATTGTTGCAATGCTATTAGAATCGGACTGCACATTGAAACGGTAGAAGGTAACTGGTTTATCAATTCAATCCCGACTCAATATGATTTAATTGCAATTAAGGGTCTAATTGTTAGATATGAACGGGTTATAACATTTATAAGAATCCTATAAATGATACAATTGAAGCATGAATTTTGCCAGGTACCTTGATGGTTTAACAATTCCACTGACATCTTTGAGGATCTTAACAACCCTTTTATTAGATGGGAAAAGCTTGATTGATCCAAGAAATCCCTATTTTCCACAAACAGGAAGAAGAGAAGGTCATTTGTCAATACATTATTCAACATGCTCTATGATGGAAAAACCAAACTTGGATTTGCAGAAGGCAACCCCTGGTTTAATGATAATACCTCTACTGCATTCAGGGTAGAATTCAGCAGCGTTGGCAGTGCCCTGGTACCAATATATGCATCCCCTTCAACTGATAGATGTTCAAATCTGACTTCGATCTTGGGAATCTCCACCAAAACCCTATTTTAACAAAAGAGAATATGAAACTTGGCTGTCAAATCTTACAAAAAACAGATAAATCCAAACCAAAAACAGATTGAAACCTATGAAGCACAAAAACTTTAAAATGGAGCTGTATCATGTACAATATTTGTATTAAATACATGGTCACACTTTTAATTATAATTGGATAATGCATATTTTGTTGTATCATGTTGTCATATCAGTATTTGTGTTTATGCTCAAAGACGCCTGGGAGAGGATTTATTTCTCGACAAAGCTTGATAACAACTCTAACTGTACTACTAAACGAAAAAATCTTGTAGTAGATAGATGAATTCAGACCAAAAGCAGATTGAAACTAAACTAAAAAATAATTTGTGATATGAACATTTAGAAGCTAGAAACTTGACTATTTCAAGTGTTGTTTGGACAGTGAAAGCCTCCTATCAATCCTGTCCCTTAGCCTATGGAGAAACTTCTCATTATTTTCTTCAGCAGTGTTTAGTATACTCTCCATAAGAAGCTTCTTTTCCTCCATTCCAAGCCTGGGATGTCAACCTCTTCATACTTAACCCTTCCATAATCCAAAACTTGCTTCAGAATTCCCTTCTCATCCTATCATATGTGGCTACGGCTGACCACGAGCTCATCCTCATCATCTTCCTTCCTACTTCTCTGAAACCCATTCCCCTGAGCACCCATCAACTCAAGGAGACTTGCAGACGCCATGCCATTTCTGCTGGGAGACATGAAGCCCTTCTTTCCGTCACTCACTGACCTCACAGTACCATCTCCTATCAATGCTTTTGCTGCCATATAGAGCAAAGATGATTTTTATTTTCTTTTTTCTATTTATTTATTATTTATTTTCTCTTCCTTAGATTTGTGAAGAAGCAGAGTTTGGCTTCGGAGTTCTTTGTTTCTGTCATCAACCACACACATGGATCCAGTTGCTCGTTTGGCTCAAAATTGAGACTTTTACAGAGTCATCCTCCCACAATCAAACTCCCTTTTCCACCATTTCTGTTTACGAAAGTAAGATTATTCATCTTACAAATCCTTGTCAGTCTAAGTAACTTTCCTTTCATTACATACTATTTTCACTGAGGAAAACAAAAATAGTCCTTACCAAATTCTCAATCATATTCTTCGAGTCTTCATCCCAATCCTTCTCGTTTAGCTTTCTGTTTTGTGTTTCTTTCTGTTACCTTCTTCCACCTTCAACATTTTTAATGACAGTTCTGTCTCTCCATTTAGTTCCTGCTTCGGTCTCGCCACCTTTCTATTACAACGAAGTGTCAGTTGTCCGTCACTTGCCTTACCATCATTTTCTATAAACTAAAAACCTTTGATCTCCCTCTCTGTCTTCCCAGGGTCGGGTTTTTCCCTCAATTGGATTATACACATCCTCCGAGATATTGAACCGATAGGGTCCAACTGCCAGATAACTAGGGCCATTTGACGAACCAACAATCTCTGCCTTCTCATTGGTTCCTTTGCTGCTCTGGTTTTGCTCCTCATCTATCACTTCCTTATCCTTGCCTTTACTTTCCCCTGCCTCTTAACTTCCAATATCGTGGGTCTTATGACCCCGTTATGTAGATCCTCCACCTTCATTTTAGTTTTGAACTCAAGCGTTTCATGGTTTATCTCGTTTTGCCTCTCCTTCACAAGTTTCTTCAATTTTCCCGCTCACCATTACTTTTTTCCCATCTGGCATTTGGAACAACCTTAGATGGGTGCCAAATGGCAGATTTTCCATGTCATCAGCTGAAGTGGCACAAGGCTGTGGAAATGCATAGAAACCATATGATAGTAAGTCTTGCTCTCCAATGTTCTCCATGAGGGCCTGCTGAATAGTCGCTGCTAAACGTGGGGCTTGATTGACAGGTTATGCTTGTTGTGGAGATTAAGGTGGAGAATTTTCAGGGTTGGTATCAACAAAGGGCTCTGAGAAATAAGGTTGTCTTGCATTTGTTCATGTTGTTCAAATAAGTTGGTCTCTTCTTCACCTTGTTGCTCTCTGCTCTTTTCTGCATGATAGGGTGCACTGCTGGGACCACCTGGAGAGGTTCAAATAACCACTCTGCCGCAGGCATGCTAAGTGCCCTGTAGTGCAAAACTCCAATAATCGATACCATCCTTACTTGTGTAGTTCACCTGCTGCTAGAGGTTGAAAATGCTCTAGCTTCACTCCCAAAATGGATCTGTGTAGAGTAAATGGCGAAAGCAGCCGCTATTCTAGCCGAAATTTCTCCTCGTTACTCCATAAGAACATCTTGCATATATCCAACATTTGAATACCTTCTCATAAGGGTATTGTTTCCATGTGGCTTTCCCACTATCAAGCCTAAGTCATGTTCTCATAACTAAAGGTTTTTGGGGTTTTATTCTTACTCTTGCCCTTAAGAATCAGATGTTCCTCGGTATTACATCTTCCCGCTCTATCTCCATCACCTGCCCAAGAGCACTAGGTAGTTCCAGCGTTACCTCAACTCCTTGATACTCTAACAGCACCCCCAATATCTGCATCCATAAGCAAATAGTATTGACACTTAACTGGCTTAAGATGATATTTGGTTGCCATCCACTCATCACCAGCAGAGCCCCTTGCAATGCCCAAGGACCATGCGTAAGAAAATAATTTCTATCTTGCAGGTTCTCAAAATGGAAAATATAGAACTTCCCCTCAACATCAAAGAACTCTTCCTTCCATGTCTATCTCAACCTTAGAGTCACTGCTATCCACCCACCCCATCTCTCTTGGATTGTGGAAAGGGTCCATGAGAATAGCTAAAAAAACACTATCTAGCTAGTTGAAACTAGTTGTGTATGACAGCGAAAGATATAAGACAACAAAAGAGGTGCACCAAAAGGTCGGGCTTCAAGGATAACAACTAGTATGTTAAGAAAACAGTCTACAAGCTAAAACTTTAGAGGCGTGACTGTAAAATTTGTTGTTTTTAAAAATTAATCCCAACAAGTAATAATAGTCTTTAAAAATACATAAAATGTGTTTGATTAATTATTAAAATTATTTAAATAATATCTTTTTGAAAATTTTCATTCATTTCTGTATTTAAAATTTTTGTATATTTTTTATTAATAATTAATTAAATTTACATTAATTTTATAAAATTATTAAAAAATATATTAACCATTAAATTTATTTTTATAAATTTTTTTTACATAAAATATTAAAGAATAAAACTATCATTTCACTCTTAATAAAGATTTTAAACTTCACCTACTCCATTCCATGATAATTTTTTTAACAGAATTTATGTTTAAAAATTATTTCAAAAATTAAAATTTTATAAGAATAATAATTTTTATTTTGACACTAAACAAAATAATTTTTATTTTTTAAATTAAGATTTTTAAGAATTCAAAACTTTGTCTACTATCAAATTAAACGGTGTATCAGGGGTGAATAGAAGAATCAAGTATGGCTGAAGGCATGCATGAAAGATGAGAAAATCACTTCAGATTATCTATTGATTAAACCGCTGGCTTCCCTTCTTGGGAACTACAGCATGCACAGCCAAAAGGAGCCACCTTTCAACTTTGGTAGTCCTCACAGTTATTCCGCCACTAAATGCCCAGAAACTCAATTGACACTCCTCTCGCTTCTTCCAACAACCAATAACACTGTATCTTCTGAGATAAACAATCGCACGAAAGACAAAACGCTCAATTTGTTGGTTGCTTCAATGTAGAAGTTGCTGTCATTAACACAAACAAACAATGAAGACCTTTTTGGGAACTTTCCACTCTACCCACACTGTTTCTCTCACTAGGAGACTTTCTCTCACTAAAGGAGACTATATCGTTCCAAGGTATGTGTTGACAGGGAGAAGCTTTAGTTCTGGACAAAGCTGAGGACACCTGACTATATATAATACTAAACAAGAAAATCTTGTAGATAATTAAATTCAAACCAAATGCAGACTGAAACTTCGCCAAAAAATAAGCTATGATATGAACATTTAGAAGCTAAAAACTCGAGTATTTCAAGAGTTGTTTGGAGAGTGAAATTCACCTATCAAACCTGTCCCTTAGCCTTTGGAGAAACTTCTCATTATCTTCTTCAGCAGTCTTTAGTATACTCTCCATAAGAAGCTTCTTTTCCTCCATTCCAAGCTTGGTGATATCAACCGGTTTATAGTTAACCCTTCCATTATCCAAAACCTGTTTCAGTATCCCCTTCCTCATTCTATCATAGGTGGGAAGCCTCTCTATGGCTGCCCACTGGAGCTCATCCTCATCATCATCCTTCCAACTTCTCTCAAGCACATTCCCCTGTGCACCCATAAAGTCAAGGAGACTTGCAGAGGCCATTCCGTTTCTGCTGGGTGACATGAAGCTCTTCTTTCCGTCACTCACTGACCCCACTGTACCATCTCCTGTCAATGCTTCTGCTGCCATATATATTAAGCAAAGATGATTTTTTTTTTCTCTTTTCTTTTCTTTTTTGTTCCTTAAAGTTGTTAAAAAAACAGTTTTTATGTGGATAATGATGATGACTCAGAATGAATCCAAGAACATGGAAGAAAAGAAGAGAAAAATATATGGAAGTTTGGGATCATATTCTAAAGTTTTGAGAAACATTTTATCTGGGTAATGAGAATAACTGAGAATAAAATCAAGAACTTGGAAGGAAAGAAGAGACAAATATATGGAAGTTTGGGTCGTTCATGGGTCTAAAATGAAAAGGATTGCTATTCAATTCACATGAGGTTTCTAAACCAGAATGAAACTAAGAACTTGCAAGAAAGGAAGAGAAAAATATATGGAAGTTAGGGTCATTCACGGGTCTGAAAGTATCCTAATTTGGGGGGATTCATGGGTCTAAGAAGAAGGATTGCTATTAAAAGTCACAGGAGGTTTCTGCAGGTGAAATTGCTGAAGAAGAAGACAAAGCTGGCGAGATTAATTATGCTTCTACTCAATCATGGGTGAAGTAGGCTGTGCAAGTGGTGTCACATTAAATTTGCCAAAACTGGCGAGATTAATTATGGTTCTATTCAAATTATAATATATTAAGTAGTTAATTAAGTTGTTCAGGTTGGCACATTATTCCTGCAAACGCTTGAGATATTTGTAACCCATAGTTCTTTTAATTGATTTAGCAATTTTGTTTATCTTCTATACTCAGCAGTATTAATTTTTTTTAATACTACTATAAAAATTATGGGTGCAGGTTTTCTAAAAAAAAAAAATTATGGATTCTCATACAAGGAGCAGCCTATAATAAAAAATAAAATAAAATTTATTTTTATAATATATGATGTTATCTTTATATATATGAAATAAAAAAGTTGCAAACTAAGTGTATCACGAGGGAAAATTGTATTCTTGTTTTCACTTTAAAATTTGTCTCTAATTATAATTTCTTTCTAATCAATTAATTTTTAATTTATTTATTTTATTATATATTTATTTTATACTGTCTAAATTATAGACATAAATTTTAGCAATAGTCACGTAATTATTATACTCATATTGTCATAAAGAGAAGGATAGGCGCGAGCAAAAGGGCAGGAAGTGAATAAAATAGAATGTGGTTTATATTTTCCACTCCACTAAGACTAAAAAGGGCAATTATCAATATCTTTTCTCTTCAAGAACTGTAAGCGCCTTATGAAGGATCTTCTTGCAAAAGAGATTGACCTTGGGAAGTGGGTGTGCTTTCGATAAAATAGCCCAAACATATTCTTGTTCTTGCATAATGTTCTAAGTGAGCTTACTTTAAAGCTTTTCTGACACATTACTCTCAAGAGGCTTCATTTTACCAACCAAAACAATTTGGAGCAACATACTGCAATATAGGGTATCCTTTATCTGTGTTCAATAGTGAAGTGTTCACAAATCCTTTAATGATTCCAAGTTAGGAAGTTATTATCGATGAAAGTATTGATTGAAGAAGTTAGGTTCCAAATTTGTCCTACGGTCTATTATGGACCAATTTAATTGCTTAGGTCCTACTTCTTTCCCTTGTCCAAGGATCGATCGAGCACTTGGATCAGTGACAATCAGCAAATGTCTAGCCTTACAGATATCTTTCCACACCTTAAAAGAATTCAACCTGGTTTTCATCTTGGAGCATATAGGCCCATTCATACTACCAAATTTGTTCACACCATAACAGAGTTTCATGGTTTTGCTAGCTAAGGAGGAAGATTCAGACATCATCCTCCACTTTTGTTTAGCTAATAAGGCCTTATTGAAACATCTATATTTTTAAATCCTAATCCTCCTAAGGAGGTGGGTTTGCACATTTTCTTCCATGCTACCTTTTGTATCCTAGGTTGGGAATCCTTATGTCCCCACAAGAAATTATTAATAATGGAACACAAATCATTGTTGACGTAAGAACTAAATTGATGAAGAAGCTTTTCCCAGTCTGAGATAGGAGCAATTTTTGCTCAAGTTTGTTGATCACTCTTGGCTGCTTATTCTTATGATCAGCTCCATTAACTTGTGATCCTAAAGATTTACTAAGTGTATTTGCCTCTTTTGACTTTAGGGAAGTAGCCATAATCTTTTTGAAATGATTGGGTTATTGCAACTAAAAACCACTTTGGATTTCATTGTATTCATAGTTAATCCCAAGGGGAGACCAAACTCTGCCAAAGTATTATTAGTTTTTGTAAATGAGTTTAGATTTGCCTTAAAGAAAATAATGAGATCATCTGCATATAGCAGGTGATTAATCCTTATGTTAAATTGGCCTAGCTTCATGCCTAATATGGTTTTTTCTTGTCTTTTTCTCAATAATTGATATGATAATATATTCATGCAAACTAGAAAAAAGGTAAGGTGAAATTGAATCCCTTTGTCGAAGACCACACCTTGGAGTTACTTGAGGAGTAAGTAGACCATTGATTAGGATCTGATTAGGATCTTGTAAGTGGCAGTAGTCACAAATTACATTATTAGTTGACACCATAGTTGAGGAAAACCCATATATTGTCAAATGCCTTCACGGAATGACTAGGAAACTCTATCATAGGCTTTATGAATGTCAATTTTGGATGCTACCCAATATGAGTTCTTGGCTTTAATTTTCTTCATGCATTGCATCAACTCAAGTACAATGATCACATTATTATGAATTTTCCTCCTTTTGATGAAAGCATTTTGGAGTGAAAGAATAAGATCGTCCATGATTCCTTTATAGGCCACATTACATAAATTGATAAGCCTAAAGTCTTTGAAGCTTTTTGGGCATTTGGTCTTGGGAATTAATGTGATATAAGTATGACTTAGCTCCTTAAGTAAATATTCTCTTGATAAGAAGGAATAGACCATGCAGACTATATCATATTTGATTATTGGCCGAAACTCCAAATAGAATCTCCTTAGTAGTCCATCAAGCCTTCAAGATTTATCTGGCCCAATTTGGATCAGGGTTCGCTTTCAAAGACAATGAATGGCCTTTGAAGGACTTGCATATCAAAGGGATAAAGTTTAGCAAGCCTCATCTTATGTAAATATGTATAGATATAATTGAAATTCACAGTTATAGAATTGTTATAAATATCACCAAAATACATAGTATAAGCATCTCTAATTTTCATTAGGTTTGTGGTGTATTTGAGAGTTAATTGCTCAATGCTAATGATACTTTACTTGCTTCTCCTTCTTTTAGTGTGAAAATACTTAGTATTGCATTCACCACTTAGCAACCATAGTTGCCTCGCTTTTTTTGCCTACACAATATCTTCACATTGTAGATAATGTTCCAACCTTAATCTAATTAATCTTTCATTTTGGAAATTTTATGACTATCGTAGATTTTCTTGGATTATTTGTACTTTATGTTCAAGTTCTTTCATTTTGGTTGGAATATGACCAAACTTTATTTTTTTTCATTGTTCGAGTTGATTTCAAACATTTTTGTTTTTTGTGTAAAATTATATATAGAAGATCCCGAAATAGAAATAGACTAAGCTCTGTTAACAACATATTTACGAGAGGTATGTTATTAGTCTTACAATATCCAACAAGAGAAGGGCATGGTCCAAAGTAGTCATTGCCAGAACACATATTGAGGAAGATTCAAACATTTACATCCATTGGTAGTTAAATAAACCCTCATTCAACATTTCCAATACTAGGTTGTCACCTTATCTTATATTTGACCATGTAAACCAATTGCTTTTTGTAGACATGTCTAGTAGCCCACAAGTATTGATAATTTTTTGGAAGCCTACAGCCCTAGGTGTATATTGATTTCTTCTCAACTTGTCTCACTAAGTATCTAGTTAAAGTCACCAACACAGAGACATAGAATAGTGATATGGTTCTTTGCTTCCAGAAGAAAATCCTATACTATATGCCTCTTGGATCATTGTGGATAACTATATAAAGTTGTTAGAAAGAAGTTTCTACCCTTTTTGTCTTGCAATGTCACATGAAACATATTTAGAGTTTTGTTAATAATCATTACTTTATTATGCTTATCCAAAACAAAGTAGGCCCATTTTGTACCTATCTTGTTGACTACTTCAACTTATCAAAATACCAACTACTTAGTTTTTCAATTTTTTTACTTGTGCATAAATTTGTAGAAAATAATAAATATTATGTTGATGTTTTGACACTAGCCACTTATGTCGTTGAACTAAGAAGTGGCCAAGGCCTCGACATTTCCAGCTTTATACTTTCATGGCTCATTATGAGACTATTTAGGGACAATATATTATAACCTCTAATGCTAACTTGGTTATCAGCTTTCTCAAGTCTTCATCAAAATTATTATTCTTATTTCTGTTCTCTTATTCCCTTTATGTGGTGCCTTCATCCTTTTTGTTGAAATATTAGGTTGATGTTCTTACACTAGCCACTTAAGCCATTGAACTAAGAAGCAACCAAGGTCTCAATAGTTCTAGCTTAATACTCTTATGGATCCTTAGTAGACTTTTTAAGGACATCATCCTAAAACCACCAATGCTAACTTAGCTATTAGCTTTCTTAAGTCTTTATTAAATTTTTATTCTTCGGTCTTAATTCTCTTTATTATAATACTTGCCTCGCTATCAATATCACGTTTGAATCCAATGATCCTTTTATTGGTACATGCTCGAGCCTAAAGGGTACTAAGCATTATTGTGTTGCTCCACCAATCTAAAGCCCTATACTTCTCTTTATGATACTAGTTGACTAATGTTTTGTCTCATTCTCTTCCCACTATTACTCAAACTTAGTTTGGGTATTTTTTTGCTTGTGTTTAGTTGTTTTGACTCCTTTAAACCTTCCTCTACTTGAGTCATTGTAATGGCTAGATTCGATTTCTTTGGCTTGCCAAGGGTTAAACATTGGGCTTTGACTCTTTTCCAAGCTATTAACAAAAGTTTTCCACAAAATCTCTGAATCTCATGGTGTTGGAGAGTATGTGAATCCTTAACTAGAGTGTCCAAAACTCCCTCAAGAGTGGTATCAAGACTCAATTCAAAGTGTAGGTAATTAAACCCATTTGATGAGCCTATAAGATCCACTCCAAGCTGACTTACCAAACACTCTAACAATTCTTTATTCATTTTAGAGTCTGCCACCTGTCTTTCATTACTACTCTTATCTATTGATATAATTTTATACTATGATATTAAGGGGTTGATGCTTCAAATGGAACCTGGATCTTTAGATATGCGTGAAATTTAAATCCAACGTGTCTTTCATTGAGTTTAGAGCCACTTTCATTATCCACCTCCATTTCTTCTTCTTCTATTAACTTTTCATTCACAATACACATGTGATCTTTTACTAATTGGATCCATCTAAGACCTTAGTCATTACCTATGCTTTTGTTTTATTTCTTCTATAATATTACACATGGAAAGGGGAAGACATAAGTGCCACCGCCATCAATTTCCTTTTGTTGCATATGTCTTTATTCCATTTGCTTATTTGGTTGCCATACTCTTAGGGGGCATTTGGTATACAAAATTTTTTTTTGTTCCTGTAAATCATATTTTTTGAAAAACATAATTGATGGGAATCGTAATTTCTAAGAATATGCAAAATGTTTTAGGTTTAGTTTTAAAATTGCTGAAAATTTTTACGTAACATTTATTGGGAATCTTATATTTCTTTGTTTAGTTATACTTAAATTTTCTGTGAATCTTTAGTAATTTTCCAAAAATACCCCTTAGCTTCTTTTTAAAAATTTTCTTGTATGTTTTTATTTTTTAATAAAGAATAAAATAAATTTTAAAAATACCAATAGTTTTTCTCCCAAAACAACAAAGATGCCTCCTCTATGATAAAAGATGTGTAAAATTTAAAAAATATGCAGCGTTGCATATATAATTACATGATAGTACTATATTACAAAATAGTTATACAAAAAAAAAATCTCAATAGGATGTGTACAAAATAGTTATAAACCAAAAATAATCTCAACAGAATGTGAGAACCCAAAACAACACTATCTTCTTAATCTAACTTTTATGTCAATGGCTTTTGGATCAACACTGCAACAAATTAAATCATGTTAGTAAAATATGAAAGGAAAAAATAAATAAAAAATGTAACAAAAAATTACCTTTTCAAATATGATTTCCTGCCAATATATCGTTCACTATCAATTTTTTTTCTTCAAGATCCACTTGTAAGAAAATATCAGTTGTATAACTATCTTTATATATAAAACGCACAACTTTAACCCTCTATAGAGTATTTAATCCTTCAATATTTTTCAACTCTTGATAAACTAATATCCTCTTATTGACTCCATCATATTCATCCTTTAAACCTGAAGCCAAAGATTCAATTATATTAGTACATTTCTCATATAAAGTACTACATTTGGTAATACTATTAGCCACCATTTCAATTAATGAGTTTTCTCGATCTTTTTTTTTACCTCTTTTATTATTATTTGACCTACTACCTTGTCCAATATTAATGGTTGTTTGAGTTTCAGCAATAGAATCAACCGCTTCATCAACTTCCTATCTAATATGTATTTCAGCTTCTCCAATATTAATGGTTGCTTGAGTTTCAGCAATAGAATCAATCGCTTCATCAACTTCTTCTTTGATATGTATTTTAGCTTCAACATTAACATCTATAAAAACTTCTTTATCCATTGCTTCCAAAAAAGTAGTAGGGTCCTTTGCATTTTCTCTGTTGGTATTATTTTTACCAAAAACATGATTAAGTACATCAAAGTAAGGAAATTTCTTATTGTAAAGCCCTTTAGCATTAGGATGGGCCTACCTATAAAAATTATAAATAGTATATATATATATATATATCAATTGAAGAATAAAATTACATAAAAATATCATAAGTTACCTTTACCCACTCTTTATATATTTTCTCATCAACTATGATCATTTTATCCTTGTCATTCCAACCAAATCCATTGCTACCCCTAGCCCCATCATGTCACATATTGCATTATAGTTCTTTTTAAGTTGTTTAACCCTTGACTCTATATGAAGGGAAGCTTTCAAATTACACCCAGGCATTTTTTCTAGCATCATTTTCTCTAAATACTTGTGAAATCCAAGTTTGAAACCATTGTCCCCTTTTCAAGGATTGCATCTTCTTCAGAAGTCCATTGATGATTATTACGTTTCACTTTGGATTCTTCCATCTAATGATTGAAAAAAAAGTGTAGAACACAAATAATATCGAATAGTTAAAATTATATAATTAAATGGATTTTATTAATAATATCGTAATACAACTAAAAATATCATAAAAATAGTTAATATCCTATGTATTACAATATAATAAAATGACTAAATTTAAAATATCCATCATTACAACCAACACAAATGGAGGAAATTTTTTTTACTAATGCTCAAATAATTTCAATGTTGTCCTCTTCATGTATTGAATATTTCTTAAGTAAGCTCATCTCTCCAATTTGTCTAAGCATCGGATGCCTCTACACTAGTTATCATATCACCTTGCAAAACATCTTGTTCTTCCATGTCCATCAAGTGATGTTCTAAAGGGTCTATAGTCATTTCTCTTCATAATGTAATTATGAAGCAAGTAACAAGCAGTAATTATCCTACATTGTGTTTTAACAGGATAAAATGATTTGGCCCTTAAAATTCTCCAAAGCCTTTTTAACAAGTCAAAATATCTTTCAATGACATCTTAGCAAAAGAATATTTCATATTAAAAAAACTCTTGTGGTGTTGCAAGTTGTACCATGTGTCTTCATTCACTAAGATGATATCCTTGCCCCCTATAAGGTGTAAGGAACTGTTCTCCATTCATATATCCAGCATCACATAAATAATAATATCCTAAAAAAGAATGATGATCATTTATTAAAGAAAAAGTTATTAAAGTGAATCTAAGAAGCACCAACTTCAAAAAATAAAAAAATTACACTCCAAATTAAATTAAAGTACCTTGCGGCACCTTTAATCCATTCGTGCGATATATAGCATATATGAGAACTTTAGAATCTATGGCTGATCCTTCTCATCTAGCTAAAACATAGATAAATTGTAAAGTTTGAGAACAAATTCCTAACACATTTGTTACTATCGCACCCTTTCTGGTCTGATATATATCCTTATCAGCTTGTAAGACATTTAGCTTTATGTATGTTCCATCTAGAACTCCTAGAAAATTTTATTTATTAAGAAAAAATGTGTGGCATTAGCTTTTATTTCTCAATATATAAAGTGATAATACCTATTTTTTTTATATTTTCTTGTAACATTACTTTGAACCATTTTCAACGTTCATAAGTAGAATTTTGAGGTACAGGTTTAAGTTATTTGAGTAAAACTGTATAACATTTTAATATAGCATGTAAGACTATTGAACTGCTGACTTATTTTTGCACCAGACTTCATGAAGTGTCTTTTAATTACTCTATTTTTAACATTATAAGATAAAATGTGTAAAAATATTGCAACTTGCTCTTCTACACTCATATGCTTAGTTGGTATAAACATCCTTACAATTTTCAATAAGTCACATAAAGCTTCAACTAAAAGCATAATCAAACCAAAATAAATAAAGCACACAAATTTAAACCCTATCCATAGACATAATTAAACCAATTTCTAAGACCTACTCATAAAATCATGAAAATACTTCTTGTATTGAAAATATAAAATTAACAAAGTGACACTACCTTCTCCTAAGGTTTAAGAAATCGAGCAAATTCACACCCTCTAGTTTCAACCTCCCCTATTTTTAAATTTTCATTCATCAGATAGATATGTCTAATTTTTTTTCCAACAAAAGAAAATATCAGAACTGAGTCTCTTAACAGTTTGAAACCTAACCCATCCTTTAGATGTCCATTGTTCACATCTCACTGTTGCCTCATATACGTTCTCTCAAGGTGTCAATGGCCCAAAGCAAACAAACAATGCCAAAATGGATCAATATAACTTAACACATCTCAAAATCCCTGATTTGGTTCAATAAACCATGTTATCACCTAATAATACTAGCAAATACCAAAATGAGAGGTATTAAATTATGTAGCTAAAAGTGAATGTAAAGGAAGTTATGAATAAATAAAGATGATGCCACTATGCCTCCATTTAGGGTGATATTTGATCAGCAGATAATCTAGTGAATGGTGTCTCCAGTCTCTACTTCTTTAAGTTTAATGTAACATATAAAAAAACTAATTCAGTGATACGGACTAAATGGGCTACCATACTAAAAATGTTTCGTGCTTATTGGATGGTGACTTAAAGGCTGTAGCCATTCAAGCTTTTTGGCATATTTGAGGTTGTTTCTTATATGCATCACTAAAGAAAATGTAATGTGTCGGAAGTTGAACAAAAGTCGTGAAAAAAGGACTGTGATAAAGAAGCATGGGCCATAACTCACAAATTGGCTGAATGTGAAACACAATTCCTATTTATAGTGGAGACTCTCCCTTCTATCAATCTAAATTATAGGTGTGTCATTTCTCTTCTACATTAAGCTATTTACATGGACTTATAACTTTGTACTATGTAAAAGCATAGAGTACTATAAAAGGATAATAATAGGAGTTTAATTTCCTTTAAGGAGGCCATTTTCCATTTGTTTTGCAACGTTAAATGGTATTATGACCATTACCAATGTATTGACTAAGAATGGACAAATTTGCCACATCTAGCAAGTATTGCCACAATTCAAAATACAACCACAATTATGCCAAACTTATCTTGTGGCTACAAGTCTACAATTCCCTTTTATCTTGTTTACTGACTTTAAATTGAGTAAAATGGTTGAATTTTATATAGTCAGTACTTAGTAGATCATCATGAAAAAATTAAAGAGTGTGACATAGGTGTGCCACCTTTATTATTCTCTAGTTTTTATTCACTTCATCACAGTTCTCCCACAATTTTCTTTAATATATAAAGAAATTGTATAAGGAAGAAGATATATGGAAAATACAAAGATAGGACATACTCCAATTGGAACAACTAAAATGAAAAAAAAAATGTCCTTCGAAGACATTAGATGCAGTCAAGTTCCAAATTTAAGATTCATTAGCTCTCACTTCTTTTTTCTCTTTATTCTAACTAGCTATTAAAAAAAGCATGTATTTTGTAAATCTCAACCATCTACCCACTTCTTACTAAAAAAAATAATAAGAATAAAATTCTTTATTTTAAACAAAGTTGCAAACAGGAACAAGGGTCTTATAACATCAACCCAAAAACAAACCAAGGCAAGTTGGGATAATTTAGACTAAATTATTAGCAATCTTAGATGCATTAAACTTGGTATATGCTATAACAATCCGCTTGACAAACCAACTATCTGTTATTATGTTATCATCCATTAGCAAATAGAGAAGTCAAAAGCACAGAGATAAACCATGCATGCCTAAAAATGTCTTGGCGCGAAGGGGATGGTTTAGTGATAAGCTTGAGGGCAAACACTTGGGCAGTTGACAAGTTGAGGGAGTACACGGCGCTACGCAATGCTTCGCGATGGTGGGTGTTGCGCAGAGGGGGTGCAGTGGGGGGTGCTCGTAGTGATGCTAGGTGCCGCGGATTTTGGCGCACTCTATTTCTTCCCGTGCAGATGAGAATGATGAAGCTTTTTCTCCCAGCATGCGAAGAAAAGAGGGTGAAAAGAGTGTAGATGAAGGGCAAAAGATGAGTGATAAATTAGTGATTTTATTTTTATAAAATGATTCACACTCTAATGGGAATCCCAATTCCCACCCCTTCCCTAAGGAATTATTTTGTGGAAATGTGTCCTAAAATTTGATTCCTAGGAGTCATGCAATAAAATTGTATACCAACCAAAGGAATTTAGCATTCCTAAATACAAATTCCTAGGAATTCAAAAAGATTCTGCCTACCAAACGCACCCTTAAGATTAGTAGTGCTCCTTATAATATCCATGGACTATGCAATCGGAAAAATGTTTTGGCTTCTTCATTTTCAAAGTGTAGAACATAAGACTTACCTTCACTCATTACTACTGTTACATGGCTTTGGACTCACCATGCAGAGTTTATGAGGACTTGTAAGTGTTACACTAAAAATCTCTACAGACCACCAAGTACCCTACAAGGCATTAGTCCTAGAAAACCTTGCTATTTTATATGTTTATGTTTGGTCAAAATATGAGACATTTGTGAGGGCAAAGGCCAAAAGGAACATGGTCTTTCTGCAATTTTTAAGTTGTACATTTCATCCATTTCCATCTCTAATTTCAAATCATTATTGTCTACCCAGCCCATTTCTTAAGAATTATGTCGAGGTTCCATAAACAAGGTTGAAGGTAACCAACTAGAAAAAGATCACAATTTGAGTGGATTACTATAACATAGTGGTTGGGAATAGGTTTCTAGAAGGTTATGGGTTTAGATCTTTTGCATGCAAGGAAAGATTAAGAAAAGGAAATGAAGAAAATGAAAAAGAAAAAACCGAAGTGACTCTAAAATTATCTAAGTTTGGATGCAATAGTGAAATTGGTTGGACGCGTTGTCGTAGAGCTTGGTTGTATAAAAGAAATAGGGCATAAACATGACAAAATGCACTTGAGTATACATAGAAATTTCCATAGATAATAGAAGCTTTTAAAGCTTTTATCACACTCTTTCGCTTGGCCCCACCAAATTTATTACACGCAGAGACACATTAAATCAATTAATTCAGTTCACTTTACTCTCTAATGTTTACACTCAAGTAGGAGAAATGCTTTCACAAGTTAAACCTGTCTCAAATAGTTTTTTTGTAATAAGTGAATTAAAGACAAAAAATTATTAATTTATAAAATCATAAAAAAATTATATTAATAACTAAATTTTTTTATTATCTCAAAACCTTTTATTTTTAGGTTGTGAACAAGTTCATAACAGATTTTTTTTAGATTATTCTTGTAGGTTCGACATTCTTTTTCCTAATTGACAAAGTTTGCTCCTTGGTTTATTTACTCCTAGAGGTAAAAGAAAATATTTATCTTGGAACCTAATTTCATACCCTTTTTTTTTCAATTCAACTTCCATTAAGATTCAAATTCAAATTTAATTTTAATACCATTAAGCCAATTGGCTTAGTGGTCTAAGGTAGGAAATGGGCATGTAATATAAAATATTATTCTTACATATAATTAATGAACAAGTTAATTATGTATAGAATACTAAAAGGGAAATTCACTAACATAGGCTTTTGATGGTCTATTAATACTCACTTTAATAAGTTTCCAAGCAATTAACTATAAAAAATGTATGAAGAATTTTTTGTTTTAAGTGGATAAGATGATTATGAAAAAATCTAAATGAATTGAAATCACAGCATATTTATATTTCTTAGTAACTCAATTAAAAACAAATAATATATATATATATATATATATATATATATATATATATATATATATATATATATTTATATTTGTTATTATAAAAACTAAGTTATATAAAGTAACTAATATAAAAATACATATGTACTCGGTTAAGTGTGTATTTTCTTATTTTGAACTTTAATAAAATTATGCCAAAATATCTTAATAAACTGATTTTAAAAAAAAGTGAATCTAAATTAATTTTTTTTCTTATTTGTTTTTAGTATTACCATAAAAAATATTTTATATTTTTTTCGAACTAATTTCTTTCTCAGAAATTTCAAGATGTTAAAATTTGTGACTTTTAAATAGATTATGAAACCATTATTTAATTTTTAAAATATGTGTTTGAACTCCTAGTCTCCATGGAAACTGGACCTAGATCCTCTGCAGTGGTCAAAACCACAGCACCACGTGTTGTGGTTGAAACGCACCACATTGGATTAAAAATTCGTAGGCCCAGCTCAGCCCATCAAGCTAGGTGACTGGTAGGGGTGTAAGCGGGTCGGGTTCGGTCGGGTTGAGTGATAATTTCAACCCGACTGAACACCTTTCGGGTTGTGGCTTACCCATCCGAAACCGACCAAGGCATAAGGAGACCCGAAGCATGTCGGGTTGTTTCGGGTGATGAAGGTTATGTTTGGTTTTCCTAAAATTTTGGGTTGGGCGGGTTGGGCGGGTTGAAGAGATATTCCAAAAAAAAATTTTAGGAATAATTCTACAACAACTGATCAATCAAAGAGTTATTTATTATCCACAAACTAAATGGAAATGTAGAAATTGATAGTCTAGCAACCTGAACAGAAAGAAACCTAAACAGAAAGAAATCAACACATATGATTTATGAATGTATTTTCATCTAAGACAGCTCATGAACAGCTATGGCATATTGGGATATAGTAATTAAGAAGTAATTCAAACAATGAAGAAACAAACAATTCACATTGCAAATTTACAATCAATTTGTCAAAATAGAAAACCACCATAAATAAAACAGCATGTTTCAAAAGCACAAGACTCAATCTTATTTTAATTTCCTTAATCTCGTAACAAATTATTGAACAAAACTCAGCCTTCATATCCTGTCATCCTTGTCAACTATAACAATCAATCAACTATGAAGCGTTGATACTAAAAAACAGAACATCAATAAACAAACAACACTATAGAAGTTCCTAGCAAGAAGAACAAAACACTAAAAGGAGCTTACCAGCATCCTACCAGTCACATGCCCATAAATGTTTCCTTGTCTAATCCTCTCATAGTCTTTAGCATAGAAGCCGAAGTATTTATCTTATTTTCCATTTCCAATGTCTTGTCCAATGTCCATTATCTAGCATATCTCCCTCCTCCAGATGTATTTATCCTGGATATATAATTAATACATAAAACATTAGCAAACCTACCTAATTCTAGAGCTAGAGGATCCATAAAGGTTTAGCATTTGGGCAAGGTTCAGTTTAGCATTAAAATCTTACATCATTATTCATTAACTCTCACATCTTGAAGTCTCAATGCATTCTCCATTGTTCAGAAATCAGAAATCAGAAATCAGAATGTCTCCATATAGTTGCATTCATCCTAAATATATAATCAATACATGAAACATTAGCAAACTACCAAGTTCTAAAGGATCCATGAAATTATGTATTAGAAACTTACATAATTAACTCTCACATTTTGTGCCTATTTTGTAAGGTTTAGGCGTTCAACAGCCTTGCTTGTCCTGCTCCTGCACATATATTTACCAACACCATTTTCAGGACATGTGTGCTTCACAAACAAATACCTACAAATTGGATATGTTCATTACCTCTATCTCCCGAAAGAATTGAAAATTATATAGGTCAACATACCTATAACTTGGACAAGCTCACAAGCAAATGACAGTAAACAATTAGAAACATAAAACTCAAAAGCAATAATACAAGTATACAACTACCCAAGATCAAAGCAACATGATATTAATAGCAATTACTAAATATTAGTTCTGATGAGTTAAAAGACACTCAAAAGAATAATGTGATATGACCATAATCATCTTGATGAAATACAACTTTTGAACTAAGGAATGAATATCCAAAATAATCCAACAAAGGCCTAAGAATGAGGCTCATCAATTCTTGATAAGTGATAATTGCTAATCCATCAAGCTGAAGCTGAAGAGTAATGCATTTGGGTAGATTGCTGCAACCAAAAATACATGAAGAATGAGGTTTATAACATTGAAAAAAAATTATAAGAATATTGAATGAGCAGAGCAGCACACTTGGATAGTGGACACTACCAATAAGCATGGGCCTCTGATTTTGCCAAGTGTTGTTATTTAGAAGTAGATCCTTAAATTCTGCAAACAATTTAAAATAGCAATAATAAATACTTATTTGAATAAATTATAATAATGAGTCATAATATATAAAAACAAATATTTAGTATTTTACCTGTCTCAAGCTGCTCACATTGTTGTAATTCTTCGACAAAATCTACATCATTAATATCAAATTGAAACAAATTGGGTTTCAACCAATTTTGAGTACAAATTAATGCTTCAGCCATTCTTGGAGAGAGAGATGATCTAAATACATCTAATACACGGCCACCAGTACTAAATGCTGACTCAGAAGCTACCATTGACACAGGAATAGCCAACACATCTCGAGCAACCATAGAAAGAACTTGGAACCTAGATACATTTAATTTCCACTATTCTAAAGCATTAAAAGAATCACTTGTATCTACACAAGGTTCAGCTAGATATCTTTATACTTCATTTTTAGCTTCAATGGAATCTTTAGCCCTTAAATGGGATTTGAAAGCAGCCTCTCTAGCTTTTTGTGCAGGTTTTCTATTTGCAGAATCAACTACATTCTCAATGGTCATTGAAGATTGTTTCTCTACATTTGAAGCACCCTTAGGGTCATACAATTGGCGATACCACTCATACAATTTTTGAAAATCAGACTTCACCTTGCAAATCATATTGTAAGATACAACCGCATCATAAATATCATTAAATGACCATTTTAAATAGGCAAGCTTGTACCTTGGGTCAAGTATATTGGCAATGAACAATAAGGGATTTATATTTTCCACTTTTTCCCAATACTTATCAAATTTCTTCTTCATTTCAGTTGCCATACAACTCAACAAAGAGTCATCACTTGTACTCCAGTGCAATAATTCACTCTGAATCAAAGCAAGTTGAGGGAAGGTCGTATTTGAAGTAACATATAAAGACCCAGACAATTCTAAAGTCACATCATAGAAAACTTTCAAGAACTGTATGAAGATTCTAGCATTATTCTAGTCATCAGAAGAAGGAGGACCAATTGTCTTATCATCAAAATAATCAATGTAGGTAGTTTCATCATCCTCTAACCTATTAAATGCCTTTTCAAATTTCTCAGCAGCCTCTAACATCAAATATGTTGAATTCCACATAGTTGGAACATCTAGGCATACAAGGCATTGAGATGCAATTTTTAATTGTTCAATACACCATTTAAATTTTGCAAGTCTAGAGGGAGAAGATTTATCATATTTCACAGCATTACGAATAGATGCAATGGATGAATGCATCTCCTTCAATCCCTCATTAACAACCAAATTAAATTTGTGAGCACAACATCTAATATGCATAAAATCACCATCCAAAACCAAACCATTCATTGTCTTCATTCTTTTCTTTAAATATGATATTGCCACATCATTTGCACTAGCATTATCCACAGTCACCGTAAACACTTTTTCAATGCCCCACTCATTCAAGCAAAGTTCTATATGTCTTCCAATTGTTTCCCCTTTATGATTAGGAATAGGACAAAAGTTTAAAATTCTCTTTTGAAGTCTCCAGTCATTATCAACAAAATGTGCAGTAAGTACCATATAACTTAAATTTTGAAATGAAGTCCAGCAATCAGTGGTGAGACATATTTTAGAACAATTTGATTGTAAGAAACTTTTAAGTTTTAATTTCTCATCTAAATACAATTGATGACAATCTCTAGCTATAGTAACACGGGAAGGAATATGGAGTTGTGGCTGTAACCTACTACAAAGGTACTTAAATCCATATCCTTCAACTATTTTAAATGGCAGTTCATCAGTGATAACAAAAATAGATACGGCCCTTCAACACTCTTCAATATCATAAACTTGTGGTGCTTTTACCATATTACTTCCCCCACCATCTTTTTTGGGTTCAAAACCAAGCACTTGTTGTTTAGGATCATTCACCAAAGCATAAGGATATTTAGAACATTTAGACAAGTGGCTTACTAAATTAGAAGTACCGTGCGTCTTAGGATTACACATATACCTCTTTCCACAATAGTTACATTGAGCTGTAAGTTCTGCCATATCAGGTAATTTGGTGAAGTGATCCCATGCTACAGAAGATTTTCGAGATCCACTAGTAGGGGGCTTCCTTTTTTTGTCTCTTAGGGGGAGCAACATTAGAAACTTCAGTATCAAGTGATAATGAAGTATCTACTTTGTCCTTTTCTTTCGGATTAACAGGAGATTTTAGTGTAGAGGCTACTGTCTCTTGTTCCTTTGAATTTGAGGAATCCATGTTAACCTACTAAATACCCAAAATCAATCATATTAGTTCATAATGTTGTCATTATGCTCTTAAGAAGTCTCTTCAAATGGATATGATTTCATCCTGTTCTTGCAGGGAATTTTAGCCTTAATTGGGATGCCAAAGAATTCATGTCCTAAAAAATTCTCATACAAACTTGATCTACTAATTTTAGATAGATTAAATGAATAAGAAATAATGATAAGCAGTGCGCATATCAGATAATAGACTAATTCTACCTCTAAATGGCTACTTTTTATTAGAGTAGTTCTATCAAAATTAGTAGACTAATTCTATACAAGAATTTCTCCAGTATAAGTTCCTCAATGACTCCATCTGACATTTCAAATCCCATTATGCTAAAAATTACAGGAAATTTGGTTAAAAGTTTATATTAATGCTTCAAAGTTGACAAATCATCAAACCATGAGTTTATTACTCAACCAGCACCAACATTAATGCATCAGAATGATCACTTGGCCCCAGGACAGCTAAATTTCGAAATGCTATTGAGCATGGAGCACCAACCATTCAAATGCAGAGCAGAAATGCTTACTTGAAAGATGAAATGGAGAAGCTTGAACGTGAGGAACAATTAGGGCTTAGAATCCTCAGATTACCCGAAGGATGAAATGGAGAAGTTGAATGTGAGAAACAATTAGGGCTGAGATTACCTGAAACATAAGAAACTGAGATTAGGGCTTCGGATTACCTGAAGCTGATATTAGGGCTTCGGATTTGAACAAAATACATGGACGAAGAAGGTAAGAAACTTACTAGTGAACTGTAATCATCAAGCTAAAGGCTGTGCACCGTGACCGTGAACTCCCATCGTCATCGTGCAGGCTGCGAGTGAGAAGTGAGAAGAGAGTGAGAGGAGTTGAGGAAAGACTCGGGTGAAAGGAATAGAGAGGAAGAGCCGAAACGAAGAGGAGGGGGATTGGCCCGATTGGGGATTTGGGGGAAGACTGGAGGCACGTGGTGCTTAAGGGCATAAGTCGAGCGGTTCGGTTTTCACAGGTTCCATATTGCCCAACCCGAACCGACTGAAGTAACCCGTGATTTTTCTGTTTCCCAACCATTGAAACCCGATAAACCGATGCTCCTAACCCATAGCCTATTTTTTTGGTCGGATTCATTCGGGTTGTAACGGATTATCGGGTTATTTACACCCCTAGTGACTGGTACAATCTACCAATCGCCCGTTGCCATTCGCCAGTCAATTGGTAAGTTTACTAGTCGATTGGCAATTGGCAACCAAAATCCAGGGGCTATCAGGGGTTGGACCAGTCGACTGGCCAAGTGCCTGGTAGTCCCTGGAATTGGGACTAGTTGACTGGTGAGGCCTTGGGATGGATTCCACAGGCTAGCAGGGGCATTGCCAGTCGACTGGTATGCCCCTACTAGCCTCTGGATTTTGGTTTTCAATTGCCAGTCGACTGGTACAATAGCCAGTCAACTGGTGGGGGTGTGGGATGGATTCCAGAGGCTAGCAGTGGTAGGGCCAGTCGACTGGTTTTGCCCCTACTAGCCTCTGAAATTGATTAGAGGGGCTCGACAGTTGACTGGTGACTGCTCGAATCCTGGGGCTAGTTGACTGGTTTAACGCGACAGTCGCCTGATAGGCAATTTTTATGCCTTACCAATCGACTGCTTTTACCGATAGTTAACTGATATGACTCTTTATACCCAAAATCGTCCGTATTTTCACCATTTTTCTCGGCAGCTCTCAAACCTCTCTCTCGAATCCTCGGAACCCATATCTCTATTTTGAAAATTTTTGCCAAAACACAGCGATAAAAACCCTCTAAACATTCTCTATTTCAAAACCACCACCTACAATCCGCCGTAACCAACCTACATTTTCTCCAAATCCCCAAAATTTCCCCAAATCGTAGTTAGGGTTCCTCGGCCCCATTCTGCAAATTCAACCCTCATTTCTAAATTTCTCTAAAGACATCTTTCAAGAGACCACGAGTTGGAGCTCCTATCTCATCTCAACCTCAGAAGTCTATACAATATCAAACTCCTGTCCCCCTATTGACCTCAGTAGAGCAAGAACGACGATACCAAAAGTATTTCATGGATAGGACTGTGGTCCAGAGTATGTAACTCAATCTTAATTAGCTGGCTAGAGAAAAATTGGAATTGAATATTTTAGTTAGAACTCAGTCAATACAGCAGTACCTTGGCTACGGGACACCATACTCACCTAGTGTAATTAGAGCCTT
The DNA here is from genome assembly GCA_037074535.1 of Gleditsia sinensis. Classification (NCBI taxonomy): domain Eukaryota; kingdom Viridiplantae; phylum Streptophyta; class Magnoliopsida; order Fabales; family Fabaceae; genus Gleditsia; species Gleditsia sinensis. The sequence goes on along the minus strand of CM073474.1, from coordinate 22,767,288 downwards.
TTTTACAAACCTAGCATATAACGAAGAAGAATTGAAAATTAGTTCAGAAGTTAGAGGAGTGAAAATTTTATTTAATAAAGATTTGTTTGCAAGGGTTGTTGGCTTGACTAATATTTTTTGGTACAACAGAGAAACTATTGTCTCTAGAATCTTAGGACAAACACGGGTATCTAGTACTAAGATATATACAAAGGATTTGAGTGTTGATACCAATGTATTTTTTACATGATTTGTCATATGTTGCTTCCAAAGGCTGAAAATTATTCTTACATGAGTGATTTAGAACAAGTATTGGTATATTGCTGGCTACAGGGGAGAGTGATAGATTATTCTTATTTTATGCTCAAGTTTATAATCACAGCTCACAAGCAGGTTAAAAAGGGTCTTCCATATGCATCAGGTATTACTAGACTCCTCCAACATTTTGGTATTGATACAAAAGATGGCCAAGTCATTGTTCCCAAAGTATTCAATGAAAATAACATGAATAGGATGGGGTTTATAAAAAAAAGATAATATATGAATTTGGAAAAGAGAAAATGAAGATGAGCTAGAGGAGAGAGAACCTACTAAGAGTAATGAACCATCAATAGAGCAAGGATCAAGCACTGACATGTTAAAACACATATGTAGTATGCTAGAGACTACAAATTTAAAATTAACTAGCATGGATTGAGACATTGATAAATTTGAGCACTAAAGTGATAAGAATTGAACAAAATATGGCTGACTTCTCTGAGAGACTATGTAGATTTGAACAAGTACAGCATGGACAAGAAGCAATGGATCAAGAGCCAGAGCAAAGTCATCAAGAAGCATAAGATGGAGACATAGGGCATGAGAAACCATGCCAAGAAGCTAGGGATGAAGAACCAGAGGAAGGCCATCCAACTTAGATTTTTTTTTTATTTTGATTGTTTCAATTATATGTAATACAAGCTATTTTGTATTGGTCTCTTTTGTACTGAACTAATGTATTACATTTTATGAATATGAAACATGAATATTAAACTTTAAATTGCATTGTATTTTTTCTTAAATTGGTATTAGTCTATTTTGAATTGCATTGGATTATCATTAGTACTGATTGGTTCTGACTTAATTGATATGGGATGGTTGTAGCTTTCACATGAATGATGTATTTTTTGGTTTTTTTAAAAAAATAAAGTCATATCTGATTTAGCACAGAATGTGGATGTTTGGATTGATCTTGATCACAAAGTTATGTTTGATGTCTTATGAGTGGCTTTTGCTCTGAATTTGTATAGTCTTCTGCTTTTTGCTCTGAATTTGTATATAAAGTCTTATGAGTGGCTGCCTCTCTCTATTTGCCAAAGGACCATCTAAGATATAGCTTGGGAGGAGTATTAGAAATAGTTGGGAACAAGTGATAGAATACTCGTGTTTTTAGAGTATTTGAGTTCAAAAGGGATTCTTTAGTTCACCTAGACAGTATGATGAATGAGAATTTTTATACAAGGCGGAGAATGGCTATCTTAGATGGTCCTTCGTCACTTTAGGGAAAAGTAGTTATATGCCACTTTAAGGTTACACATTGTGCAGTTATTTAAGCTTTTCAGCTCTGACCTGCTGTCATGTTAAGGATTGTTGTCCAATGTCTATATCAATATGATTGCTACCACCACGGTTCTTTTTTATTTCAATTTGATTACAGCCTTTTCACATGATATTTCTTTTTTCTCCTAAGTTCTGTATTGTATTGTGTCTATGATATCTACTTTAAATAATTATGTTTTTCTTTTTGCTCTGAATTTGTATATAAAGTCTTATGAATGGCTGCCTCTCTCTGTCTGGCGAAGGACCATCTAAGATAGAACCAAATGCATAAGTGGCTGCCTTTCTCTGTCTCTAATATGGTTTTGATGATGCCATCCATATGAAATGATGTGGTTTTGCAGAAAGCTTGATAAAGGATATAACAATTGAGTCAAAAGATGGAGGAGAAGTTCAAGAAGCAGGCTGCAGCAAAACTAGCACTACTTCTAATGACCATTGCAGGCTCATGTGACAACAAAGTGCTAGAAGGAGATTTATAACAAAAAGATATTTGTTGAATGGACATGTTGTAAATTGATTAAATAAGTAAAGGGTTATTTTTGCATAGACAAAGTCATGTTGAACGGACATTTTACAAATTGTATAACAAAAAGATATTTGTTTAAGCTTTATACTTTATAGATTGTTCTTATCTATATTCTTTTCTCTCAAAAGAATTAGAGGAGAACCATGGATATTCAGTCTTACATACATTAAAAATAATTTTGTCACTCACATACTATGCATTCTTTTCTCTCATTCTCTCAAAAGCCTTTAACATTTCACCACTCACATACTATGCATTTTCGCTTGACTATAGATATTTAGTCTCAACCCTTAAATCTATTAGCATCCAAAATATCTCTAGAGAACTTTATAGTGTCCAACAACTGCGTGGGCTGATCAAGCAATGCCTGTAGCCGTTAAAAAAATTAGTTATGAAAAATAAAGTAAAAGAAAAGTCAGACGAAGAATAAATTAATTCATTTCCATGTAGCCATTAAAAATAATTATTCATACCGTCAACATATTCATGTAATTGAAATCACACTCAGACTATGTTTGGATGCATACAACTGGTGTTTTGGATGTAGAAAAAGATATTTCCGTTTGAATCACATTAGGTGTCAAACAGGTCTGCAAAGACAAAGTATGATAAATTATTTATAAAGTAATATAAAGTAAGAAACACCTAATATAATCACAATTTCACTTACTTGCGAATTATTTGTTATCTTAACTATTCTTTTTCGGTGGGATTGAACCTCAACCCAACTCTTCAACCATTTCTTACTCTTTATTCTAGTTTTCTTCTTCAATCCCCTCGCTTGCACAACATATTCATTATCTGGTTCTATGCTTGCACCAGGGCTATAGTTTGGACTCTATTGTCGTATACGAAGTTGCATGACTTGGTTGGTCAATTCATCAACAACCTTGTTTACCATAAGATATGCTTTTGGGCAGTCACAAACCTTTGTTGCTAATCTTATCAACCTTGAACACAGTTGTTTGAACCGTTGTGTACTTCCGAACCTAGAATCTTGTTCTATTTCATTCCCTCTTGTATCATGAAAAAACCCACTTCGGGCTTCTTTTATCCACTGCTTCAAAATGTACCGATCAGGAAGTTTTTTAATATCCATCACATCAAACACCTTTAATGCATGACAACACAATATACCAGAAGTTTCAAATTTCATGCAACCACAAAAAATAGTTGTATTGACAGGATAGAAAAAACTCTATATGATCTCTCTTGATTGACCATGCCAACAACATATTCAAAAATTGTACTTGTTTCATTTTCAATCTAGGTACTTTTTGCCGTGACTCAAATTTATGCTTCAACTCGTTGTACCACTTCTTTTCTACAACTCTCTCAAAGTGTTTGAAGAATTGAGTAACATCTAAACTCGGGTTCATGCAACTCTTAAAGTCTGAATTTAAACTTTCACTTAGTCGGGTGCTTCTCATACCAACGGTGAAAATTTGTTTCATATGGCAAGCAGCCCATTTCTCCTTTATCTTGTGAAGAGAATTGTGCCAAAAATTTTGATGAACACTATATTTTGACAACATGCTACTCCGTGCCATTTCAAATTGGGCTTCTTCTTCATATCCATACATACACTTTTTGAAGTCAGTCAAAAAATGAGAGTCATCTTTCATCAAATTTCCCAAATGTTTAATGCCATTTTGCATCAAGTGCCATGTGCATAATCCATGAAATTTTTTTGACATCACCGCATGTAATGCTTTTGCCATTGCTTGGTCTTGATCAGTGAAAATAATAAGTGATTTTTTTTGCTTGTGTGCCTCCAAGAAGGTTTTAAATAGCCATTTAAAAGACTCAAAAGTTTCATCGTATAGTAAGGTTGCCCCGAAAATCACAACTCCTCTAAAATGGTTCATTCCACAAAATAAAGCAAGTGGCCGGTGTGCATTATTAGCAATATATGTTGTGTCAAAAGATACTACATCACCAAAATAGTTATAATCAATCAACATTCTTGTATCAGCCAAAAACACATTGGTTATTTGTTCTTCCATATTCATTTGATAGGCATGAAAAAATGACATATTTTCTAACATCGGACGTTGAAAATATTGCAATAGACAACCAAATTCACCATATACCATATTTCTCTGTCTCTTAGTTCGGATATAATTTTTTGCATTTAACCTGTTAAAACCAAGATTAGCCCTTCCTCCAACTTCCCTACTTATCAAATCAAAAGCCGATTTTTGTCGGAGTCCAGTATCTTCAGCTAACTCAATCTCATAAACTTGAATATCAGATAATTTACGTTAAAATGCTAACATATGAATTGTTTCTTGAAGATGTAAGGGGTGATTATGCTTTTCCACAAAATCATTTATCTTATAATTTCCATTCTTCAAAGTAATACCCATTTTTACTTTACAATTAGTTCTAGTCTCTAATCGAGGATTTGTAGTATTTATATCTCTTTTATCACTCTTCCTACTTCCTTCTTTGCAACAAACAAATTTATAAGAAGTTATAATTCCATCTTTGGTCCACGGTTGAAATAATGTTTTCTAACATCAAATCCTATATTTCCACCATAAGCCACCCAAAAATTCCATGCTTCATCTAAACTATCAAACTCCATACCTATCTTAGGCTTTAAAATGGTTTCAGTAGGACGTATTTTCAGTTGCTGTGATAATGCAACCTCTGGCAACTCCATTTCTTTGCGCTCCCTTCGTTTGTCAACTCCATGACTGCTATTGGGCCTCTGTTTTTGCTTCCTTCATTGGCTATTCTTCTCTCTGCTCTCTCAGCTCTATGATAAGTTTACTCACCAACTTCACGTTTTCCGCTCTGTCGTCTATTGCTTCATGGTTTTTACGCAACTTAAAGATAAACGCTGCGTTTTGTTTTATAAACATAGCGGGAAAAAAATGTGTACTACGTAGAATGTCATTGTGTGAAATTAGGGATTGATTAATAAATATGAAATTACTAGATTTTAGTTCATATGATGATTAGGAGAAAGAGTTTGGCAGTAACCATGAAGCGATTAAGGATTTCCGTGCCAAATAAGGAAGAAAAAATGTAGAAATAGAGAAATCAGTCGACTGGTTAAATTACTAGTCGACTGTCATGGGTTTCAGAGGCCTACTAGTCGACTGGTAATGGAATGGTGCCTCTAAAATCTAAAAAACTCCCTCACATTAGTCGACTGTTCATTTTATTAGTTGATTGGCCATTGGCTCACCGGTCGACTGGCTATTGTTCCAATCGACTGTCGAGTGCCTGGTTCCAGAAGGCTAGCAGGGGCATACCAGTCAACTGGCAATGCCCCTGCTAGCCTTTAGAATCCATCCCAGGTGCTCACCAGTCGATTGGCAATTATACTAGTCGACTAGTCCCAACTGTAACATCCTGTAAGAAAATAAAATTTATTAGACAATTTTTAGATATTTAAGAAAATATAATCATTATAAATTCTTTACCTTACATATATGCATAGAAATATTCTAACATTAATGGAATAGGTAAAGAAAGAAAACTTAAGAGGAAATATTAAAAATAAATATACTAAAGAAATGTGAAATTATTGGGTAAAAAAGATAAATTTTTGTGAAATCAGTAAAGGTATTAAAATTTCAAGAAGATTGAATTAGGGTAATTTTTCCTAATTTAAGAGTTAAAGTTACTAAGTTTAGTATCTCCACCCATAAATTGGGCTTTTACCTATGGACACTTCATATACAATTTTTCTACTTCACATAAATTTTTAGCAAGCCAATAGGATAGCCTAAGGAAGAAATAAAACATAAACTTGGACTAAGATATAGAAATTGGACCAGTAGCCCAAAAATCATGAAAATGTGACAAGCCCATTATGAAAGGTAGAATTTTAACCAAAGTAAAGAAAATGGACAAAAATGAGCCCAAACCCAAGAGAAAAAATAAAAATAAAAATAAAGTGATGGAATAATGGCGTAATCAAGAATTAGGTGACATGACATTAAGACAAAAATTTAGCAAGTGGTGTGATATCCTACATTCATAATTTTAACAAGTGGTATGATAATACATGGCATTAGGACAAAACATCTATATCCTACACTCATAATTTTAGCAAGTGGGTAATAATACATATCATTATGATAAAACATCTTTATCCTACACAAATAATTTTAACTAAGCAAGGAAGATTAAAGGGTTGGAAATTTGCCACCTAAAAAGGCAAACCTATCATACTTGATTAAGACAAAAGAAAAAGGAAATAAATTCCTAAATCAAAGGGACATTGTCCCTTATCTTAAGAACATATCATCATAATTTTTAAAATACAAATCTCCTTTTCCTATACATATCTTGACTAAGGAAGAGAAAAACAAGAACATAAGTTGTTTGTTTTTCAAAAATTCAACCAAGTGCATCCTAATTGTGATAAGGTAGACCCGTGATTATAAAAGATAAATTATTTGGTAGTCTATATAAGCAAAACTCACCCTTATAACATTAGAATTTCGTCCAAGTGAGGGAGAGGAAAAATAGAAACAAGGTAGAGTGAGGAAAGAAGAGGAAGAAAGGAAGAAAGAGGAAGAAGAAATCTAGAGGACTAAGTGCTCAAGATAAGTTTAACAATATTTTTTTTAAGAAAACTTTTGAAACTTATAATATTTATATGAGATTTTGATCTTAGAACTTTTATGATTGGTCATAGATGTTGTTATATCATATTACATATTTTGTATGTTTGAATACTTAGGCTGGTGACGATAGTTCTACATAGGTATGGCTATAGGTGGCAAAAATTTTAAGCTTCTATTTTTAAAATTATGGGAAGAATCAGTAAGGAATTAAAACAAATGGTTAACATGAAAAATGTAGATCTATGTCTCACGGATTTTTTGCCACTGGAATCACTTAATTTGGAGTCCATATTATGATCTGATTAATAAGCAGTGGTCAGAAAATAGTTAATAAGGGAAGAATATATTAAGATAGTTTCTGTTTTTTAATTTCTGAAAATTTTTTGTAGGGAATTAAAATAAATGATTAACATAAGAATTATAGATATATGTGTCATAAATTGTTAGCCACTGGAATCACTCAATTTAGAGTCTGTATGAGGTAGATATGGTATGTTTAGTATGCAGTTGTCAGAAATTGGTTAATCAACGAAGAATATTTTAAGATAGTTTCTGTGTTTTAATTTTTAGGAACTTTATGTAGGGAATTAAAATAAATTATTAACATAAAAATTATTGTTATATGTGTCACAGATTTTAAGCCACTGGAATAACTTAATTTGGAATTCTTATGAGAGAGATATAGACAGATTAGTAGGTAGAGGTCAGAACCTATCCGAGAAGAAATAACATGTAGTTTGATGGAGTAATATCACCTTGATTTCTTAATATTTCGTTAAATTGTTTAACATAATAGTTTTAGATAATTGTTTTATCTTGAAATTGACACCAAGATCACCTACATTGGAGTTAAATTGAGGGAGTTATACTCTGATTAGTAAGAGAATGTTAGATAGGATGAAAACTTGCATCAAGAAAATAAAGAAATAAAATTAATATTTAAAAGAAGAAGAAGAATCTTATAAATGAAAATAATAAATGACTAGTATATGCCATAGTCATTGCCATTGTATGAACTTCTTACCATCTTAAGTGTGAAATTTTGACATGAAAATATTTTATAAAGTGATATTTGAAATGGTTATGTTCATGGCATGATTACCAATGATTTTTGGTAATAGTTATATTTTGATAAACATACTTCTTATTGAAAGTATATTTTTGGATATCATTATAAAAAGAAAAGAAATGGGCACGGTCACATGGCAATCTGTGTGGTGTGCCAGTAGGGGACGCCCTACCAACGGTTATGATTATGTTAATGAGAAAAGAAAAAAGAAAGTATGACATGTCGGACGGAGCGAAAAAAACCCGTATCGGAGAGTAGAAAATACTCACCCTGATCGGGGTAGCTTGATATGAGAATAAATTGATAGTCATTATATAATATTCTGAAAATAATTAATCCTGTCATACATGTCATTACTGTACAATTCTCATGTGCATAGATATAATGCATTTATGTTACTAAAGATATTTACTATAGTTTATATAGCTGAACATGACGTGATGAGTTATATTGATGATGATTTATTGTTGAACTTATTGGGATTTAATTCTTACTATATTTTCATATTATGTTCAGAAAATTAGTTATGCAGATTTTTCTATAACTCTAACTTTTAGTGTACGTTGGATCGAGTTGCTTTATGTTAGACATATTCTAGAATCAAATAATATGTTTGTGATCGAGTGGTTCAGATCCCGGTGAAAGTGCAACTACCTGCACCTATATTTCTAGAATTGGTCAATCAGAATAAATAAGATGTAGTTATTTATGTGTTTGATTTTGTTGTACGTACGTTTTGATTAATGACGTGTATGTAAATTCTATATTATATAACCAAAAAAAGGTTGTTACACAAATTCCAAAAACTACCAGGCGCTTGACTAGTTGACTGATTCAATCTCTGATAGTCCCTAAATTTTGGTTGTCAATTGTTAGTCGACTGATAAACTTACCAGTCGACTGACGAATGGCAATGGACGACTAATAGATTGTACTAGCCATATGGCTCCATTGACTGGGCTGGGCCTGCAAATTTTTGATCTAATGTGGTGATTTTTGATCCAATGTGGTGCATTTTAACCACAACACGCTGTGCTGTGGTTTTGACCACCGCAGAGGATCTGACCCCTCCGTGAGACCTGCAAGTGCAACCCACTGGAACCCTATTTCTTTGCGGTCCTCAAATTCGTGCAAAAGAATCTGGATTTTTCCAATCAAGAACAACACAGTCTCCTTGATTCTTCATGAATTCCGTTCTCCTCAGTCTCTGCTATTATCTCTTGTCCTCTATCCTCCATACTATTACTGCTATGGAAAGTACCACTATTATAGTGTTATGCAAATTTGGGTTTCACAGTGACTAAATCTCGCAATTGGTTTTGAGAAATTATATGAGAGTCAAATTGGCAATTGAACAAAAATTGATAGCGAGATGTAAGTGAAAATTGAAAGCTTAACTCTTTGCTTCGGTTTTCACAATTGTAAATTACATAACCTTTTTCTTATTCACTACTATATGATGCTTATCTATTCTGGAAATTAAGTAACTTGATGCCGTAGGCAAACACAAAAAGGAAGAGAATGGCAAAAGCAATGTGGGCTATAGCAACAGCTCCAAGGAAGTCATATTGAAACCCCATCTGCTTCTCAAGGTAAGCTTTTACTGATATAGGTCTTTCTCCAGGTACCTCTACTAGAGAATCCTTGTCACCCACCTGGGAGGTCACCAGGCCATATATAGTCCAAGCCACTGGGGATGCCCAGTAATACCACCTCCACCATATTGGAATTTGCTGCAAATGTGAAAGCAATTAAATGTTTCAGTTTTGTCCGAGAGGAAGTATTTTAATAATGTGAATTGAATTTTAGGCACAATGAAATTGAGCTCTCATATATATGATCAGTAAGAATGGATTTCCAAAGAAATGTTAATAGATGCAGTAATTGTGTGAACTATACTCCTTGATTGAATAATGCTTGCTAATTTGCAACATATTGTTTTCTAACTTCTACGTATGTATCATTGCTTTGCTATACATACCGTTCGTGGGATGAGAAAACCAGAGAACAGGTTCCAGAAACTGATAAAGAAAGACATAACGATTGCAGCAATTTGGTGGTTTGGTGTCAGAGCTACAGTCATCATTCCATACAGTGTGAAGTAGACAAAGGACATGAAGATAAAATAGTAGAACCAGAAGAACTTGTCAGCTTGTGGTTGGAACCCAATCATCGAGTAAAGGATAGCGGAATAGACTAAAGTTTGGATGGCAACATAAATTATCTCTATTGCTACCTGCAAGGCAATAATTTTCGAATTGTGTAAATTTGATTTGTCATTCAGATTGTCAAAATTTTTTGCTTTGCTAAATGTGAAGAGATCAGCTCTTTTTACCTGAGCGATTGCATAAGGCAGTTCTGAGTACATTCCAGCTGCTCTTTCACGGTAGAAGACTGTTCTCTCTGTTGCAACAACTGGTTGTACAGAGTTTGTGTTGATGGCTCCAAGGAAAATAACAGCTGCATACATAGCTCCTAGGAGATTCAATAGGTCTTGTTGCATATTTCTGCAGACAAAATAATTTGTGCTTACTATTATACAATTCCAAATCCATATGCACGAAAAATAACTTTTCCAATAAGATGTTGAATTGCTGATGGCATCTTTTTCAAGCCGTGAGATCAAGAGTTCAAATTTCAAAGATGCTTTGCTGTTTCAGAGAATACCAAGATGACTATTCTGAGCATAACTTCTGGAGAAGACATTGATGGCTTTTATCTCTACTTGTGAAAACTCAATAGGGATATCATCCAATATTAATAAGGCTTGTAATTGTTCCTGGTTGATGGTGTTTTTGTGGGTTATTTGCTATTCCAAGTGTTCAGTCTTAAAGAGAAAGTGTAGAGCAATAACAGAGCACTTTAGGAAAGTTGACGGGTCAGACAGGAGAGGTTGTATGTCTAGTGAGGGAAAACAACATTTTCATCCTTCAACAATCATGAGATTGAGCCTAACCTTTGGGAAGGCTAGTAGAGTGTTAAGAAGGAATGTAATAGATGCTGAGGTGGTTCAAACACTCGAGAGAGCTTAAGACATTTTAGTGAGCAATAATGAGGGTTTATAAGTGGTTGAACTGTGGTAGTGAAGAATGTATAAGAGGTTATTTGAAGTGGAAAGTGTTTGGTCGTGGCACTATAATCTAGGACAAATAGAGATAGTTGAGAGGTGAAAGATAATATAGGCAAGAGAGAGATTGAAGAGGGAAAGGGGGAGAGGAGACTAGAGGCAGAAAATAGGGACTATGATGAATTACTAAGAATAAGTTACATAATTATATTTCAATTGGAAAACCCAGCTGGTTTTAAAACTAAAAGGGTAGTATACCTTTACTTGATACTCAAATAATCCCATTTAATTTACAAATCCTTATCACTTAACAATGAATACCATACTTATGATAAATTCCCAATTTATATTATATTATGTAATTCCATTATCCTAATAACTACTTATAGAGTTATATTATGAACATTCCTACTTAATACTCTGTCACATTTTGTTTTGGTTGAATAATACTCCATCACATTTAACACCCATTAAGAGTGCCTTTCAAGAGAGGTGCCTAATTGGCTATGCATCCACCTGGAGCGGCCAGAGGGGCAATGCTAAAAAAATTTCTCAAGGCAGATGCACTGAGCCGTAGTTGAGGGTGGAGTTTGAGGACTCCATGTAGGTGTCCAGGTTGCTGACAAATATGATGTTACCATCATAGGCCATCTAGGGCAGCTTCGGCCTATGTCAAATGATGTCTTGGGGCCATCCTCTAATTTCTTAAGAAGCTCTTCAGTCCCTTAGCAAGGGCCACTGGGACACTAGTATTAATATTTTTATTCCTGCAACATGTCATTGTTTCATTGACATAGGAACAGTGGTTTTCTTTATCATTGCTGGAGTTGATGTTCTTACTAATTAATTCTTGTAAAAACTAGCACCTAACAGGTATTAGTGAAGTGTAACACGGGAAAATAACTGGCAGACTTACGTTTTATCTCCTTTGTTCCAGAATATAAGTCCAAACATGACACCAACAATTATTGTCATGAATAATCTGACCGCGTTATACTGTGGATTTCTCCAGTAAGACCAGTGCTGTTTCCAGAAGCAAGCTTTGCATTGAGCAATGAAGGATTGGGAATATTTGGTTGGGAAATAAAGGTCCTTTGTTCCAGGTACTGGTGTGCTTAGCTCCTTAATAAGTTCTTGATTGATTCTGGAAAATGGTTAATATGAAAATATGAAAATGATCAATATTATGAGAAATTTTAAATAAAGGATGGCACAACAAGAAGCAAGCAGGAATCTCTGGGAATGCAATTCTGAGTCTGAATGCCACTTACCGACACAAGTCTGAATTAGTGTATAATTCTGCAAAATCTACACCAAGCTGAGCCTCAACTACTGGTGCACTGATCTCCAACATCCAAGTGGCAGGATTGTACCCATCTTTAATCTTAGGAACTCCTGGAATAGCCTGAAAAAGGGTTGCACATATATGTTGTAAGATTACTGACAACTTATTAATTTGAGAATTTTTACATGAGCAGGTTAGAAGTTAGACTCACTTCAAAGTACTCTATAAGCTTCTGAGACTGTTGACCAAGGGGACCTCCATATATAACTTGACCTCCTCTCTTCATCAGAAGCAGCTGAAGGCAAGATAATTTTAGGATAGTGAGTATGGAAGCAATCATAGAAATAACAGTTTTGTCTGAGCAATCTGAAATTGATATATACCTCATCGAAAGCTTCAAATATGTCAATGCTTGGTTGATGAATTGTGCAGACAACAGTTCGCCCTGTATCAACTGTATTTCTAACTGTACGCATAACAATTGCTGCAGCTCGAGCATCAAGACCTGATGTTGGCTCATCCATAAAGATAATGGAAGGATTGGCAACCAATTCTACAGCAATGGTAAGTCTCTTTCTCTGCTCAGTTGATAAGCCATCTATTCCTGGAAGGCCTACCAGAAAATTCTTCACTGGTTGTAGTTCAACCATCTCCATAACTTCCTCAATGAACATCTATAAAATAGAAAGGAAACTACTAAGATTAAGAATAATTCTTTTGGTAACAAATGCACTACCAGAGATGATTATCTATATTTTGGTTGTTAAGAACAACACACTAAGACAGTGCTAGGATTGTTGGTCATACCTACACTGAGTTATCTAGATGAGATGATGCATTTGAAAGTTGTTTCGTTGTCATATTACTTTTAAATGGCCTCAACCCATTTGCATAATGTATGATTTATTTTCATTTTTCTTTAGCAGATGATCAAGAAATACGTTTATCACAACCAGCTGCTAGAAAACTAAACAAGTATAAGAGTACAAGCCTCACAACATAACATTCATTTACACGCCTGGCTATATGTAGATTTGTCCCAAGCAATGCGTTTCCCTTATTCAATGAGTTTAAAGAAAAGTATTATATGCAGTGACTTAGAATCTAGTAATCCCATGAATCTCCTGAAAGATGTATTCTTAAAAATATAAACATATATACAATCATGCCATTTTAAATTTGGGAACAACTATGGCCTAGTCTGTTTTAACTTTGATAGTTTCAATGTAAAACCCCTTGCTTTTGAGTAAATTTGTTATTTTGGTGACTAACACATGTACACACTAATGGTATGTGAATCCTTGATCTAACTTGCCAAGCTTGTCCTCAAAGGAAAAAAGTGTGCACTGGATTCAGAGGTCACTGTCAAATTTATGATTATGGGATTGGCAGATGGATAAAATATTCTAAATAGACATACATAAGAGCTTGTGAGAGTGAGTTAAATGTGAGAATTGATTAGACGAAAAAGTACCTTCCGTGTTTCTTTGTTAACCTCCTTACCAAGGCGCAGCCGAGCAGAAAAAACAAGAGATTCATAGACTGTAACATTTGGAGAATGGATGTCATTTTGTTCACAATAACCACTAATCCGAGCAAAAGTTGCTTGGTTCTTTGGGTAGCCAGATATGTTGATGCTTCCTTCAATATAACCACCAGTTTTTCTTCCTGCAAGCACATCCATCAAGGTAGTTTTTCCAGCGCCACTTACACCTACTAATGCTGTTAAAACTCCAGGCCTGAAAGCACCACTGATATCTCTTAGTAGTTGGAGTCTACTCTCTTCAATTCCTTGTTTCTTCATTTCCTGATGGAAATCAAATGTGTGACATTGTTAACATTTGGGAGCTTTGACATGGTGCTTCTAATTTTGAATTTTCTGTTTAGTGGAATGTAAAAACTTTAATTTTTTTATAATTAAGGTTCTTAATATTATTGATGTTTCCTTTTGTTTAATAGGCTTGCGTGTGTTTTTCATTTAATGATAAGAGAAAACTGATTACGACAAGTCAAAGAAGGGAAGAAAATAGCTTTCCTTTTCTATAGACCATGGAGTACAAGACTGACTGAATTTTATTTACAACTTACAACTCACAAATGTGAGTTTACAATAAAGAAAGTTAGTCAATCCTGATATTTATCATAGCCTGAAAAATAGATATGTGGAGCAAATGCTTAAAAACTGATTGTATTAATTTGTATCTGTAGAAAGTGATGATAAGCTATGATTTGAAAGATTTGGCCAAAAAAATAAAAGATATGATTTAAATGAGACAAAAGGGTATTGAGATATACAGTCGGCATATTGATGTAGTAATTGACATGATCAAAAGTAAGTGACAGGGGCTGGAAGGGCAACACCATTCCCTTCTTGGTTCTTGCACTCTCTTCTGCTTTAGGAAGTGAGCGATCTGGGGTATTTCTTACTGCTATATTAGTGCCTGTAATAATTGTAATAACTTTGTTATTTATTGCTGACAAAGCTAGTAAATTGCATCATTTAAACATAATAACACAAAGGTCACAGCAGCATTTCAAGATGGGATAAACTGAGTGTGGATAAGCTACCCATACTGATGAAGTTGAACCTCACTTATTTAAGGACAGAATGAGTTTTACTTCTGACGAGAGGATGTAATGTACTTAATTTAATTATCAATTTTATCAGGAAGAAAGTACCATTTATTGTTGGAGAAATCCTATATTATTTGCAGAGCAAAATGTAAAATTACGGACCTTCAAATTTATCTGTTGAAGCTGAATTCTGTTCTGTAGATGATGAAGTTATGCTTGTACTTTCGTCTTCTTCTTCCACAATAATAGATTTTGAATTTCCCAAGGCTGCAATTTAATTTGAGAAAAAATTAAGTGGGGATTTTCAGGCTTACGCTAATGGGTTATTCTGAGGGGCTCTGACACTCTGTTATGCAAGCAGGATTGGTGATATTTCCTTTTTTGATCTGCTTGCTGTTTTGTTTTCTTTCTTTATTGTTACCGTTTTAGAGGTTGGTCCTCTGCCATTGTAATTCTCAAATAAAAATTTTATTCGAAACGAAGTCATACAGCTGTATACTGTAGTAGAAAGAAAGATTAGTAAGGGAACTTACGATTTAAATATGTCAGAGCAACAATGAATAGAATGTTGAAAAGCAGAGAAAAGCCAAGGAGGGCACCAACAGATATCCAGTACCAAGATTCTTCTGTAAATAGTCCTCTGGCCTTGAGAAGAGCCTTCCCAACTGTGGGTTGAAGAATTCTTGTGTCATTATTGGGCTGTGAAAAAGAGGGGGGAAAAACCAGCATTCAGCAATAAAATAGTGCAGTGTTATAAGAAAAGAACGGAATCATCTCCATATCTTTAACATCTTACGGTGCTCCATCTTTCGTCTAGGAATTCATTGATGGTTATGGCATTCTGTCCATACATCATAGGTGAAACATAGTATCCCCATATCATCCATGGCTCACTGTCATCTGTGAAAGCAGAGAATTAAAGTTGCACACATAATTTGAAATGATATAATTTTACTTGAAGATTGGAGTCTCATTTCCTATAATAAATTTCATCTGAACTTGGTCCAGGTGGCCCAAAGACAAACTATTACTTACCTTTGGAAACAATGAATCCACCCAGGACAAAAACAATTAGCAATGTGAAGGTACCAAGTGTGTTTGCCACAACTTGTGTTCTCCCAACTGCAGCAATGAAGCGAAAAAGAGAGAGAGCCATTTGATGCACACTGAAGAATGCCAATAATTGACGGAAAAACCTGTAGCAGGTTTTTAGATTGATCATTGAACAAACTTTGCATGTCAATGAACTAAATAATAACGAGTAAAAATTAATTTATTTGTGTTTTTGAGAAAATGACTTCCTTAACAGGACATATGAAATTGCATTCATACCTACTAGCTGCAGGAGCAAATCCTATAGTATAATAGGTAAGGATGATCCATACTCCTGACTCCATTAAAGAGAGAGGAATTCGGAGGAACCAGATAGGCAATGCAAAAGCCCATGCTGGATAAAACATGAAATCTCTCTGCTTGAAGAAAACAGGAAGTCTAATAATTGTCATTGCAAGCTCTGCTACTCCATTGAACATGACATTGATGAGACTGAAGAACAGGGCACCAAAGTATTTTCCTCCATCTTCAAGATGTCCATGTTTCATTTCTGTTCTTAAGAATACTGTCATAGTAATTAAAGACATGATTATTATTTGAGAAGTCTTGAATATGTATATAAAAGAGTTTCTCTTCGTCAATAACCATTCTCTTGAAAAGCATGCCTTGAAGAGTTCCCACTGTGAGATTCCATACTTCTCTTTCACTAAGGCTGCAGGATGGGTTCTCCTACGGTCAAATGGAATTTGAAGCTCTTCGGAAAGATTTTGACCAATGACATAGCTTTTGAAGTGGTCTACAAATTCAGGCACACTGATATACTGGTAAGGTTTGTCCCTTCTAAGCCAGTACTGCTCTTGGTCCTTTCTTGAAGTAACCTCCTGTAAAAAATCTGCAACTCCTTTCCTTTCTGGGCATTTGAAACCGACACTCTCAAAGAAATCAAGAACACAATCACGTGGGCCTTGGTAGACAATCTGACCTTCTGAAAGTAATATAATGTCATCAAAAAGGTTGAAAATTTCCGGTGCAGGTTGCAAAAGAGAGATTATCATTGTGACATCCATGATGTGGACCATCTGCCTCATGAACCTGACAATTTGGAAGGTTGTGGAACTATCCAAACCAGTGGAAATATCATCCATGAAGAGGACTTTCGCTGGTCCAACCAGCATCTCACCTGCATCCAGTGTATGAAAGCTACATTTAGTGAATGTGGCAAAAGAGGTGATTGTCGATGCACCCATGAATGGCAATGGCTTTTAGGTGTTGGATTAACCTCAGGCCTAGACTCACTTTAATTTAGGTCCATGGGTAAAGTCTAGACTTGGCCGTGATTATTTGTACATAAAAAGAACTTGTTCATATTAGAGAAAAAAACTTAGTTTAGGGAATTTACAATTTTCATAAATAAGTAATATTTTTCATTTAAAGTGTTAAAAAAAACGCAACATATACTATAGTCAATTTTGTTTCCCTTTTATAATTAAAAGCATTTGTTTAAATAGTCATATTTTTATCATGTTTGAATTATTAGAAAAAAAAAATCAATTTTAAAAAGTGATAAGCGAAATGCTAGGTGTAGTTTTACGCCCATTAACAATGTTAGGTCTATGTTTAGGCCCATTATGTTAGACTAAATATACCCATGGGGGCATAGTTCATGTACAGTTCTATTAATTTGCTACATACCAGTAGTTAAACGCTTCTTCTGTCCACCTGATATGCCCCTTCTCATTTCATCTCCCACCAAAATATCAGCACATATTTCCAATCCAAGAATCTGTTTCATTTTATTACTAAGTCAGAATTAAGAAAATTGGCCTACTACTGAAACAACAGTAATTAAACAGAAACATATACATCAGACCTTGAGAGTATAATCTGTGACAAGACTCGTTTCTTGACCTGCCATTGCTGTGGCTTTCATGAAAGCATCAATCTCAGGATCTGGTTTGATTCTTGTTTCCTTTTCTCGTCTTGACAATTCTGCTAGCAGATCATACCTTGTTCCAACACCCAAGCAGCGTCCAGAAAAATCCAAGGTTTCCCTCACTGTCATCTCTCCGTGATGAAGATCATGCTGGCTAATGTAAGCACATGTTCTTTGAGGAACAAACTCTGATAACTCGTGACCACAGTAAGTGACTCTTCCTGATGTCTGTTGATAAATTTTATGATGTAAAGTTAAATGTTGGAATTACTCAAGAGGTTGTTTGGCCTAGTTTTGGAATAGAAAAAAGTTATTTATTTTGTACAAAAATAATTTTTTAGTTTAGATGTTTGTTTGGTCAAGACATTAAAATATTTTTAAATAGTAGCGAAATTCTTTTCTTTTTTTTTCCATGAGAGAGAAGTCGGAACTTGGAACTTCTCTTTTGAAGCCGAATTATAATAGAAATTAATATTCTTTCGAATAAAAACACCCTCACTTAAAATAAAAAGTATAAAATATTATCTAACATTATCATTCTTCTTTTAAACGTCTTTGTAATAATTTGACAGTAAAAAATACTTGTTTTGAAAGATGGACCAAATGCTAATGACATTGATATAGCTCCATACTATTTTTTCAAAAACTAATTTTAAAGTAAAACAATCTCAAAATAAATAAAATTTGAAAGTACAATCATACAGACACTTCATGAGGGGGAAAACAGGAGAGAGACAACATTAGCATATGAAAAAAGTGAATTTATGAGGGAAACTATCAGTATGACATAGGAACATGATAGATGTATTTTCAGAAGCAGTTTCAAAATTTGACCTGCAATTCAAATCCCCAGTCACAGTAAAGTGGAACCCGTTCTTCTATCGTAAACATCATTATTGTTAAAAAGGAGAAAGAAGATGACCAACCCTTGTATCCTTCTCCAACTTCCCAGCTAGTGCCTGCAGCAGTGTGGTTTTCCCTGATCCTGGAGGCCCTAGAAGCAAAGTCATTCTGGAGAGAGAGAGAGAAACAGTTAGTAAAATATCAACTCTATTGCAATGTTATTAAAATCGGGCCGCACATTGAACTGATAGGATATAACTGGTTTAACAGTTCAACTCCTAGGTTAATATGGTTCAATTGCAATAAGGGTGTAGGTGTTACATATGGCCGGGTTCAAACATTTATACGAATCCTATAAATGATACAATTGAAGGATGCATTTGCCATGTACCTTGATGGTTTAACAATTCCACTGACATCTTTGAGGATCTTAACAACCCTTTTCTTAGATGGGAAAAGCTTGATTGATCCAAGAAATCCCTATTTTCCACAAACAGGAAGAAGAGAAGGTAAGTTGTCAATACATTTTCAACATGCTTTATGATAGAAAGACCGAATTTGTATTTGCAGCAGGTGACCTCCTGTTTAATGATAATACCTCTACTGCATTCAGGGTAGAATTCAGCAGCGTTGGCAGTGCCCTGGTACCAATATATGCATCCCCTTCAACTGATAGATGCTCAAATCTGACTTCAATCTTAGGAGTCTCAATTGCAACCCTATTATAACAATAGCGAATATGAAACTCGGCAGTTAACTCGTGCAGAAAATAGATAAATTCAAATAAAAAACAAATTGGAACCTATGAAGCACAAAAAATTTAAAAATAAAGTTGTTATCATGTCCAAAACTTATATCAAACATATTATATTTAAAATTATATTTAGACACTATATATTTTGTTGTATTGTAATGTCCTATTCAATGTTAGTTTTTGTGTTTATTCCAGAGGATTTAGTTTTGAGCAAAGCCAACGACACCTCAAAATGTAATACTAAACAAAAAAATCTTGTAGTAGATAGATAAATTCAGACCAAAAGCAGACTGAAACTAAACTGAAAAATAAACGATGATATGAACATTTAGAAGCTAAAAACATGAGTATTTTAAGAGTTGTTTGGCGAGTGAAAGCCACCTATCAATCCTGTCCCTTAGCTTATGGAGAAACTTCTCATTATCTTCTTCAGCAGTCTTTAGTATATTCTCCATAAGAAGCTTCTTTTCCTCCATTCCAAGCTTGGTGATGTCAACCTCTTCATAGTTAACCCTTCCATTATCCAAAACCTGCATCAGAATCCCCTTCCTCATCCTATCATATGTGGGAAGCCTTTCTATGGCTGCCCACTTGAGCTCATCCTCATCATCATCCTTCCTACTTCTCTGAAACACAATCCCCTGTGAACCCATCAAGTCAAGGAGACTTGCAGAGGCCATTCCGTTTCTGCTGGGTGACATGAAACCCTTCTTCTTTCCATCGCTCACTGACCTCACAATACTATCTTCTATCAATGATTCTGTTGCCATATTGATCCAAGATAATTTTCCTTTTATTTTCTGTTCCTTAAAGTTGTGAGAAAACAGATTTTATCTGGGTAATGATGATATCTCAGAATGAAGCCAAGAACTTGCAAGAAAAAAAGAGACAAAAATATGCAAGTTTGGGGTCATTCATAGGTCTAACAAGAAAAGGAATGTTACTCAAATTCACAGGAGGTTTCTAAAGTTTTGAGAAAGATTTTATCTGGTTAATGATGATAGCTCAGTCTAAAATCCAGAACTTGCAAGAAAAGAAGAGAAAAATATATGGAAGTTAGAAGGATTGCTATTAAAAGACAGGAAGTTTCAGCAGGTGAAAATGGAGAAGAAGATGAAGACAGAACTGACAGGAAAAATGGGTTACAACTTAGAACAGAATCTAAATTAAAGTCTCAATCTTTATCAAAACTAAAGCTAAATGCCTCACAATATTTTGTGTGTCATGAACTGCATAAACTCGGACAGCTGGAAGTGACAAAATGGAAACTGTTAAGAGAGAGAAAGAGAGAGCCTTTCAATATTCTTCACAGTTCATGTCGGAGACATTTTAACTTGAGAGTAAGCATAGGAATGACGTGCTTTGATACTCTACCAAAGTGCAAAGGAACAGATATAAAATAGGAACACAAAGTCGTTAGAAGTTTATATAATTTTATATCAGTGTTTTCTAAATCATAAGAGAAGAATGCCAGTCATGTGATGATAAACTTGCCAAAACTACGGGGGAGATTGTTTCTGATTTCATTCCATTATATTAATATTAAGAAGTTAATTAAGTTGTTCTTATAATGTTATTCATGTTGACAATTTTTTCCTGTAGTATCACAAGTAGTAAGTTTGGACTCAATGATTAAAGAGTTTCTATAATGTTAAATATTTAAATACGAAAAAATATACTTATAGAGAGAGAGAGTTTTAATACTTCAAATAAAATTTAATTTTATATTCATAACATGTAAAAATCTTGGTGAAGAAAAAAGCAGTTGAAAAATTTGTAACCTTAATTCTCTGTGTTTATATATTATTATATACTTATGTTTCCTCAATCATGGGTGAATTATGCTGTCAAGTCAAGTGGTGACAGAGTTGCCAAAACTGTGTGGAGATTTATTATGGTTCTACTCAATTATAATATATTAAGTAGTTAAGTAAGCTGTTTAAGTTCACATTCTTCCTATGGTGCAAACCGTTGAAATATTTTTAACCCTTGAATTCTTTTAATTAATTTAACAATTTTGTTTATTTTTTATACTTAATAGTATAAAAAATGTTCTTAATAATTTTCAAATTTATTGATGTCGATTATATATTTTATATATTAATTATTGTGTTTATATTATTTTAATGAAAAAATTTGCAAAAATATATATAATATGGGTCATGAATGGATCAACTTTCCCGTTTATCTATTTAAATTATAATAAACGAATTTAAGTTCGTAATTCTAAATCTGTTTAAAAACATGTTTAAGCGATAATCTGCTTAGTGATTCTTTTAATTACAAATTTATAATGAACAAATTCGAGTTAATAATTTTTTATTCGTTTACATATTTTTTTAACAAACCCAAGAAATATAAATAATTTTCAAAATTATATGGAAAGAGTGATTAACAATTTTGAATCTAAAATAACAGTTAAAATTATTCATAAGTAATTCCAATGGAATAAGCATTTGATAATAACTTAAAATAATAATAATAATAATAAATTATAAAAAAATAATTAATATGGCCACCCATCAACATAAGAAGTGAATGCTTTTTATATATTTTTTAAAAAGAAGTACATTGATCATTTTATTAATGACTAAATGAAGTTTCAAATAATTATATAAAATTAGCTCAGATAATTTCAAAGCGCGTTTCCTAAATTGGCAGCGAAGGGTTAGCGCTGTCTTAGAGGAATAAAATAGTCAAATTTCATAATAATTATACCAGGAATGTCAAATATAGTGCAAATCCTTTAATCATTTTGTGTAACCTCGTGCTTCATGAGCCAACAGCAAAATCTTGTTGCCATCTCATTCTTTATAATTTAATTGTAAATTATTTAAATATGATAGTATTGGCAACAATGTTGGTTATGATCATAATTTGAATATTAAAATTATTATTATATTTTTGGAGGGTTTGTTTAGACTTCTCTCTAGTATTTAATAATTTTTTTATTCATTTTTTATTTTTTATATTTTCACTAAATTAATTTGACGACTTTATCACAATATTCAACTGATAAGATTAAATTACATGAAATTTGTGACGAATTCAATTAATAGTTAAAGAAGTGCACTTTGTATATTAATTACTAGAATTCAAATATTCTTACGGTAACGGAAAAAAAGAAGAAGAAGAAGAAGAAAAGAAACTGGCACAAAAGGTATTCGATTCCATGCTTGCACGCATCTCTCAATTTACTTTCAAAAATAAAGTAAAATTTTCACCAATCAAAATATAAGATACATTAAGAAAGAAATTATATAAGTTTCTATCTGATTCTGCTTGAAAGAAAATTTTTCTTTTTTAAGAATTTTTTTTCTGTATTTGGCCATCATAAAATTTCATTTTTATACATGACAGAAAAATATATTTTTTTTGTTATAAAAGAAAAGCAAAAAATTTGAAATTCTCCTATAAGATAGAATCAGAAGAAGAAATTAATTAATTAATTATATATATATATATATATATATATATATATATATATATATATATATATATAAAAACTTAGTCTAGAAGAAGAGAAAAAATTTGAAATACTCTTGATTGAATAAAGTTTAGAAAAAATCATACTTTCTTATCTTAGTATTTGTATTTAGTTGTAACTTTTCTCTCAATCTATTAATTTTTACAATTGACCTTTAATCTATCTATTTCATTGCACTAGATCTTTTATTATTTCAATTTTATATTAACTTTAACAATAATTATATGAAATTACAAAAATATCATTTTTATAAAAAAAAAGTACAAAATGGTATTATCAAACAAATAAAATAGTATTTTATAAATTTTACATAAATCTTATTAAAGTTAATATTTAATTTAAACAATAGTAGATAAAGTACAATAGGGGTACATAGATTAGGGGTCAATTGTAATAATTAACATATTAAGAAGAAAATTATAATTGGAGTTAAAGACCAGTATAAAAAAATAATTTCTCCCCAAACAATACAAATATTGTATTAAAATTTAATAATATTGCTAAAATCACAAGTAAAATTTTTTGATCAAATGCTCAATCATTTGGATTTAAAATAAATTAACTTTTAAAAAAAGTAAAAATTTTACAATACTACTTCTAAAGTCCTAAATATATATCAAAAAAATATTTAATATAATTTTATCTTTATTCAAGTGCACAAATATCTAAAACTATTCAAGATTGGTGCTTGAACATGTAAGATTCTCATGTAGGAACCTCACATTCTAATTTTTTTTTTTAATTTTCTATAAAATATTAAAAATATCTTTTATTCAATAGCATAAATATGCTAAGTTTAAATCTTATACATCTTTTTTCTGGTAGATAAATCTAATATATCTAATGCCTAGTATCTTATACTCAAATATTAAAAGATTTTTTTTAAAAAAAAAAACAAGATATTAATGTATTAAAGGGTTTCTTGATTTATTCATGCGAGACTGTCTATGCTTGATGAACTGTGGCATCAATGCTAATGTTAATGAACAAATTACAATTTTATCAACGAATATATTGAACTACAATTTGGTAACTGTTATTTTATTTTTAATATTTAAGATATAAATAAATATTTAAAATATTGATCTTTTCTTTGGTATAAAAAAATTTAGAATAAGGAGAGACTACACCATTTTGAAATTAAAACTTATAATAATACTAACAGATAAATTGTTATAAAATATTAATGTTTTAAAATTTAGAATTTTAATTTTTACTTTAAAGTAAATTGAGAAAATAGACGTATATATCAACTAGCATTTATAATTTTTATTGAATCTATGGAAACAATTATAATTAGTATTGAAGTGATATCCTGAATTCAAACTTTAAGAAATCTTTTGGTGTACATTATAAAATAAAAGAAAAATAGTATATTTTATCTTATTTTTATTTTATATTTGATTGATCGATAGAATATAATAAAATTATCAAGTTTGTTCTCATATTATATTCTTAATTCAAATTTTTATTTTATAAAATAAATTGGATTATAATTTAAATAAAATATTTATTTTCATCCATTGTTCCAATTCTCTCACTCTTAAGAGTTGTTTGATTCAAAGGAGAGGAGTAGAGAAGAGAGAAGAGAGAAGAGAAAAAAAAAATTTTGTTTGATTTGTAAAAAAAATATATGATTATTATATTAATATTTTTTATTTTTAGTTGAGGAATCTTGATTTATTGTCTTTTTATTAAAAAAAAAAGATTTTGTATTTTTTTTATATATTTTTTTCTTTTATCCAAAATTGTTCCTTCTCCCACCCTCCAACTGGCAACCTCCTCCATTTATGAGCATTTTTTGTGGAGACCGCTCTATAAGGATAGGAATGAAAATAAAATTTTCCCCATGATGATGGGCCCCCCACTTCAAATATGAGAACGGGACGAGCACTATACCTTCTGCCTCATGGGTACCCGCTATATTGAAATTATTGAAAGTATACAAATTTAGGTGTATACTATTTTTTTAAAAAAATTTGCTTTATTGTTATAAAAATTAAAAAAATATAGGGATCAAAGAAATATGTCCCTTGCGATAGGAAATAGGCGTGGGGATGAAAAGATGGGAATGGCTGGGACAAATAAAGGGAGGTTTGTACATGGTCTGATTTGTGCCTCGCACTGGTTCTAGCCCAGATAAAGCGAGGCCTAAAAAAAGAAGCCCAACATCGACCCAATTTCAATAGAACCCATATTGTCCGACACTTTATTGGGCTTGAAGTAATCGGGTCAATTTATTTATTTATATTTTAAAAAAAAATTATAGAATTAAGATGACAGAAAAATAAAAGTAAAAAAAGAGATGAAGGAGACAAAGCATTAACCCTGATATCACTTGACTTTAGAAAGAAAAAAAAAAAAAAACAAACTATACCTCCGTCATTTTAACAAAGTCAACTTTAGTTCAAAAAAAGATATTAGATAATAAATTAAACAACATTAATTGTATTTAATAAATTAGACTGTCAAAGGTGAGGTTTTGATTGTGACACCTTTATTTTAGTTGTAATTAATTAATTAATTGTAAGAACATGGGGATTATGTGGAGGAAAGAGATCATTGAGAGATGTGGACTATGATTAAAGGATTATAATAATAATAATAATAATACAACAATTTTTATTAGTGATTATACTATAATTTTTTAATCTTTAAATATTGTATAAGTATTAAGTTAATATTAAATAAATATAAATTTATATGTTAAATTTGATAAATATAATAAAAAAATTATTATTTCAACAGTATATTAAATTTGACTCAAAATTTTAAATGATAACTTAATTTAAGAGTGATATTTTAAATATTTTTATTTTTAAAAAATTAAACTAAAAAAATTAAAATATAAGAAATCAAATTAAAAGTTTACTTGTCTATTAAATATCAAAATATAATTTTCTTTAAAAGAAAAGATCTGCTTAACCAAGTTAGAAAAATTGAGAAATTTATTCAGAAAAAATATTTTGAAAAATTTTAAAAAAAGTTCAAATAAATTTAAGGAACTAAACTAAAATTTTGAGATAATAATAACTTCACATACATATAGAACTAAAACAAAAAGATGGATTAATATAAACAAATATTCCAAGACGAAAAAAAATCAGCCCGCAAGTCTACGTTTGAAACCGTTACTACTGCTTTTTTTTTTCCCCTCTTATTATTCTCCTTTCAGAGTTTTTCTCGCCTACCTTCTGCCATGATAATAAGGATTTTCTTTGATTAAATCTTTCACGATTTACAATTTATCTCTTCAAATTCTCGACAAAAAAGTTTATAGAAAACTCAATCTTTAGAAAATGTTTAAAAAAATGTGTTACTTCTCCTATATCATCTACTTAATACTTTATTTTTTAAAATTAACCTGTACCTCTCTTGAAATTTTTCCAACCACTTTCTAACAATTTTTATTATGTTTCATAAAATTGATTGTATTCTTCTATTTTCATTTCAATAAAATAAAATAATCTATCTCCAATAAAACAATCCAAGAACAGCCACTTTTCATCTGCCTTTCGGATTCAAGTGGGCAGGCCCATTAATTTGATATCCTCTTATCAATATAAAGACAAACGGAACAACTAACAATTAATATCAAATGCTAACTACTACATTTTAAATATCACATAGATGCCTTGATAATAAACCTTTTTCTTTAAAGAAAAACACAGATCCATAAACAGAATAGAACGAGTTAAAAAAAAAAAAAAAAAAAAATCAACTCTAAAATATCAAACTCACTTCAATTATAAAAATCAAACTGATATAATAACCATGACAAGGAACTAGAACAAGTTAAACATATAAACAACCAGGCCATATTCATGTACAGTATCAAACACTTGTACTAAGCACAACAATTTTACAATTACATATAAACACTTTAATTTTGTGTGTGTCATAATATCTATATTTAGGGGTTGCATTTCCATGCTTCTGGTCCATGAGAATTCTAGCCTTCCCTATACTGATCCAAGTACAACCTAGGACCCAAAGTAATATTCACAAAATCCAAGTATAACCACTTTTCCGTCTGCTTTTCAGATTCAATTGGTCAGGCCCTTAGATTTGATATCCTCCGATCAGTATAAAGACAAAAGGCACAATCAAACAAGTTCAAAGCACATCAATTAAAACACCTTCAGAGGCACATGCTTGAAAATTTTGTATTTCTATTTTTTTTCATTTTCTTAAAATTCTTTCTTCCATGGAAATCTACTAGATCTAATTGTACAAAAGATTGGGGAGGTCATAATCTTCATACAGAATGTACATACAATCAAAATCTATACAAAATTACAATAAAAAACAGCAACAGGGCTGCTGTATCCTTTTCTGTAATAAAAATTGGCTGTTATAAATTAGCTTCCGCAATTCCTCTACCTGTCAATCAAGAAAGTATCCAGCCGAGACATCAGTTGATTCTGCAACTTGAGCTGCTTCGGCTATTCTGATTAACATTGTGGCCTTGTAGGTTGCCAAATCTGCATTCTCCATGAGCACCTGAGCCCTTTTGCGTTTGAGAATTGCTAATTCCATGGATTTGTCTGCAGAGGCTTTAGCCTCTTCAACCCTAAGCATGGCATTCTTTTCTTCCAAAGCATCTTGTTCAGCTGCAATTGCTGTAAATGAATAGAAGATGAGACAGTTTTACAACATATATATGTAGACACCTGCAATTAAAATGCTTGTCAAGCGAAGCCCCCACATGACTAAAGTAAATGATCAAATCCCAAACCCACCGTTCTATAATCAGAAATAATATCCCAAGAGAATCAATGGCAGTCAACAGTTCCTTCTGAAAACATTTAAGAACATTGGCGGTGACAGTCACAGTAAATACAAGCATAAAAATATAGAAGAAAAGGAAAATAAAGGGGGAAATTCCATTAACAAGTGAGGTAACCTAGAAAAACTCAAAAATTTCTGTGCATCAAATAACATTAACAGAAGAGGCAGCCTTTGCTGCAGCTAAGTTATGATTTTCCAGGTCAAGAGCTTATTTGACACATTTATATATGCAATTAAATAAAACATATAATGTCTAATATAATATGCATAAGAGGCTCAAGCAAATGAAATATCTAGCAAGAAAATAAATTTTATTCAAAATCAACAACAAACAAGATTTACAGTCAAACAGGCATAATAGCACACTTGAAAGGTAAGTTTAGTCAACAACAACAACAACAACAACAACTAAGCCTTTTTCCACTAGGTGGGGTCGGCTACATGGATTAAACGGCGCCACAGTAGCAACACGTTGAGAAATTGGGGCATTCCAAGAATCGAAAAAGGTAAGTTCAGTCATACCCAAAAAAATTTGTTTAGCTATCTACAATGACACCAAAAATGATCAATGATAAACATCTAAATCAAATTTCAACACCAACTAAACTGAAGGTGAGGCATCTAAAAGAAAAATTAAATTTAAATTCACAATATTCTGATAACAGCACATCTAATGAATTACTGATAATTCAACATTAGTTCAACTGGTCATAGGAACAATCCTCAGTGAATCTTCTAATTGATAACATATGAAATACCTTGCAGTACACTTGGTTGTTTGCCTCTACCAAATTGACTGGGCTGTCGCTTAAATGACCTCCTCTTTCGCAGCAAAGGCTTAGGTATAAGTGGAGCTTTCTTTGACTGATGACCCTGTCAGTAAGAAATCATCCATGTCAATCAGATTCTGGAGTTGTAGTGTAGTTTAAAACACTACTCCTGAATTGGGTTCTGAACTCAAACTACAATTGAGAAGAATAAGTTAAATGAGGAAGTGAAATGATAAGCTACTTGGGTATTATTAGGTGCTTATACTACCTTAATACAAATAGCAGCGGTGTGATAAGCTATTTGGGCAGTATAAGAAGTTAAAGACCTACATGTCCCCTGATATTAAATAAGAAATATACTTCCGCTCTCCAAAATCCTAAACATCCATCACCAAACAGTTTTATATAATAAACCTTTAGCTTTGCCTGAAAGAGAAGAAATGGGCTTCAGATGTTCCACAAAAAATAGTTCATTCTTTTTTCTTTTTTTGGTGAGAAAAGGGGGAGCGGTTCTACAGTGCAACACGATGAATTCAATGGAATAATTTTGGAAGAATTATGACTTCGAAATCCTTGCGAACAAATTACCAATCAGGGAGCGTGTATGGACCAATTTTAAACATTGTTAATCACTATTTTGTTTAACGTTTGCTAATAAAAAATTGTTCATAATCGTAATTCTCAAAGTACTTATTCCCCAGTTAACCTTCCCCTGACACTTCTTTCAGTTTATATTGTATTTTTGTTATTCTAAAGTAAAACATTAAGACATGATTCAAATGAAAGGCAGTTATTGACTCTAGAAATTCCTTTCACCAATAGTGGATCAGATTTCAAGCAAATCATACAATAACAAACAAAACTATCAATATCGCAATGACCATTTCATGGAATGGTTGCATTCGCTTAAATAATAAACAAATCACAACCAATAACTTAATACTATAAGAGTCATCATAAACACAAAGATACAAGAAACAATAGGACTTGAACTCATTATCAAAAACAAGCTCATGGAAGTACATTACATTTACAATAATACATGTACATGAGAAGACATTTTCCTTATTGATACAAATATACATTTGGGGCCAAGAGTTCTTCCCATCTATGACTGGAAAATTAGATGACATCTCAGAAGCATCTTATTTTGCATGAAATAACGTCTACAAAATACATATATACCATAAATTAGCTTAAACACAAGGAATACACAATATCTGAAACATGAAGGCAATTTTACCTGTAAAACCCTAAGCAGCAATGACCGTTTTTGCTTCCGTTTTTTCATCCAATAATTATATACAGCTTCTACAACTCTGTCACTACCCAGATCCTGACAAAGGTTGGCCACCAATTTTTCATCAGAAAAATCATCAGGATTACAATAATAAGCCTTTTCCAAAGCATCAACCATTAACTCAAAATTATCCTCTGAAACATGCTCTTGAAACTCTTTAGTGAATTTGTTTAGCCATTCTTCATCTTCAGAATCCATGTCATAATTAGCAGTCCTCCTTGCCATAGCTCTAGATAACTCATCACCATTTACAGAAATATAACTATCTGGTCTGTGAAAGGGAACACTATTACTGTCAGCATAGCCGGAGACTTCACGTACACCTGGTACTGGGATAAACTTAGCAACAGGAGCTAGAATATTGCGATCAGAACACTCCTTATAAAGGTTTTTAAACACAAACCAATCCGGTCGACTAGCAAACTCTAGCTTCCAACCATTGTCCAATGTAAACATTGTTACATGAGTGATCCGATTGGAAGAGGAGGGTCTCATTACTTTTTCTGCCCTGAGAGTACATCTCGTCAATCCATCTTTCTTCACAGTGAGAAGCCACTCTTTTGAAGCAGACATTTCTAAAGTCACATTTGCCCCCTCAACCCTGTAACATTTGTCTGAATCTGTGATTAATAGATTTGCAGAACAGAGAGATGAATCCAGGTCCTCCATTGAATCCATCATGGAAGAACTTGCTTCTTTAAAGCTTCCAGGGGAACAGCTGTGAGCCAAACTTCTTAGCTTCTTACTAGAAGCTACACCTGTCAAAGGGGTACCACTTTTCCTACCATCCACTAAATCAGAAGCCAATGCCCCATGGGTTTTATGTAAACCCAACAGTGAAGGATTTCGAGCTTTCCTTTTCCTAAGGGAACTTCTTCTTCTCTGAATGCCTCGAGAGCTTAAAATATTTCTATATTGTCCATTTCGGCCAGCTACCCTGGAGCCCCTAACAGATGCATGATACAATAAATTATCCTTGATTTCAATGACACCAGAACCCATGGTTACACGCTCAGAATCTTCTCTCTCAAAGGAATAGCATGTATTCTGCTGTTCACTCTCGAATTCTGGGTAATCAGTATTCAACTCACCATTGCTATGCACACTACTTAATTTATTTACAAGAAAAAATGACCTAAACACAGATCTTAAAAGCATTGCAGAGTGCAAGTACATAAAACAAAGAGGAACAGCAGGGAAATCGAAACTGAACAATGGCACAAACCCAAACCCTGCGATCCCAAAAAACTTGCAAATTCCAACGTTCCTAGTGGGCGGTCCCTGAAAGATGAAAAAATAATTTTGGGCCAGGTTATCAGCCAGCAAGGAAAGACGGAAAATTAATTTTTTTTTAACAGAGAAAGTATCATCTATAATACAATAACTTCTTCAGCATAACATAAATCCTAGAAGAGATTCTATATTACATGTTCCATAAATTCAGCACGTCCATTCAATCATACACTAGAACATGGTTTTGGCAGACTCAAAACGCCTGTCGAATAAGGGGTGTGAGTGTTCTTGATACTGTGTTTTTCTCCTTCTCTCTATTTTCTAAGTTAGATAAGAAGAGTTGTATCACTTGGTGCTTTCACTGACCTTCTTCCATCTTTATTTTACTACCATGGCGGAAAATATTAAAAAGAGAACGGATAAAAATTCAAAATTATAATGAATTCCATTAGAAGCATAGAAGCTATGCTGTTACAGTTGCTTCAAGATAATTCTCCATCACTACGGTCTAAAGCTACCCAAGAAGATAAATTACCACACAGATGGAAAGTAAAGCTGATAACCAAGCAAAGCTCAAGAACAGCATACCTGGAGGAACTGTATGCCCCGTGACGCATAAGCCCCATAGATCGGCTCAGCTAGAACGAAGGCTGAGAGTTCCCTTAATGTCAGTCCAACCCTCTGGAGGTACCTCAACACCAACACCAAGAAACACGAAAGCCAATTACTGTTACCATAAGAGGGCTCGACAACAACGACAAGCACACCATGATCACTACTTATGCCAACTTCAGTGTCCTTTCTTCGTTGCCTACGATAAAAATGTAACCCAAACATCTTATCTTTAAGATCACGCCTGGCCCATGCATCAGCTGAAAAATCTGAACTTTCCGTAACCAGTCTCTTCCTTTTTCTGCTATATACAATGCCAAACATTCTATCGGGACCTTTTCCTTCAGGCAAAGAGTCACCTTTTTTCACGGGTTTCGTCTTCTTCATACTAATATCTTCCTGACTTCCTACCATTGAGACCCCTTGCTTCGCTTTAACAACTCCACGAGGCCAACCATCACCTTTCCCAGAAGTCTTAACCAGCTTCAACCAGTCATCCCCATCGTTACCTCTTCTGATCGTCCCCTCACCGGATTCCGGCCACAGACGTCTCCCCGACCTCAAAACCCGGGCCGAGTCAGCTCCCTTCACAACCCCAAACACCCTCGTGGTTCGTCTCATGCCAACCGACGGCATTGCCGTACGGTTCCCAAAGGAGACAACTCGCGACTCGATCTTTTCTCGACTACTGAGTCACCGAGTCGAAGCTGAGTTCACTCAAACTAAGTCCAAAACCAAAACTCGGACCCAGAAGACGACCAAAACCAAGACCCAGATTCCCCAGCGCCAAATTGTCTCATAATCCACTGAAAACGTAGGAAAATCGACCAAACACAGAAAACCAACCTCAACCCACAACAAATGGGACCCGGACCCGGACTTGACCCGAACGTAGAAACCGTTTATCCTCCCCGCACTACAACGACGAAGAAAACGCCACGGGAGTGAAAATCTTTCCCAAAAAAGAACCCAAAAGAATCGAACACAGAGATCGACTCTGATATAAATAATAACGTCAACGACGAAAGTTGAAAACCACAAAAAGAGAAACGAAATCAAAAGAAGAAACGAATCGAGGAGTGAGATCTGCTTCAGAGGAAGAAAGAGAAAGAGATCGAAGTTATGGCCGCGAATAAGAGAGAGGGGGAGAGAGAGAGTGAGAGTTTCGGCTAGGGTTTATGATTAAAACCACTGAGGAAAATGGGTAACCACTCACCGACTGATCAGAGCCGTTAGATGGAAAGAATGGACGGACCAGATTGATGAAATTCCCAAACAGTTCGATGGCTAAGAAGAGCGTTTCGTGCTTCAGGTGTAAAAAAGCAGAAAGATATAGAGAGAGAAGGAGCCAGATGATATTTTAAGACACGTCGTTGGTAACCTGGGATTGCGAGAAGACCAATTTGGCCTTGGAAAGGAGAGCGGCATTGGGGAGGTAGGGGTATTCAAGTCTTTTCATAACGACTTTGGATTTGAGTTATAAAGGTGTTGGTAAATCTTTGAAGATTATAAGGGTAAAACTGTAAAGAGAAGAATGTATGGAATTAGAAGCGATCAAGAACTTTTGGCGAAGACTGAGAATTTCCCGCTAGAAGGATTCTGGGTCAATTTTCGGGTTCAGCACTGGTAAAACGGTTTTTTTGGACGGAGTAAAACGGGTGCAATATGGGGCCCCTTTAAATATGGCCTAAACTGTTTTTCGGCCTAAATGGGCTGAGCCAGTTTAGGCCGGGAACTCAAATGGACCAGGCGGACGGTCCACAGGTTGACTCAATTTATCGCAAATTTAAATATATAGTTAATCTTTTTATTTTAATAAACAATTTAATTTTTTTATATAAGAAAATTTAAATTAAGAAGAGGATGTCTTATATGAGTACTTATAAATAATTGTCTATTAAAAAGTAAATGATAAGGTCCCAAATCGATTTGTGACGATTACGTTATAAATTGGTCCATTTAATATTTAATTAAAAAAAAACAGTATTAATTTAATCACTTTTATTTAATGTTACAGCTAAATTCTTTTGTTAAAATTTGCGTTAAATTTTCAATGAATACATTATCAAAAATTGTTTAAGCATTTTACAATAAAATTTAATTATAATATTTAAAAAATTTCGATGGACTAAATTGATATTTTTAAAAATTATAAAAATTAAATTAAGTAATTTATTAAAATAAAAGTGATAAAAATGTTTTTAAGTTTAAATAAATAAAATCCAGGTTCGAAGTGCGTCCTCACTCATCCCCCCTTCCTCAATTTCTCATCTCAATCTTTCTCAGTCTGTTGTCACCGCCATCAACCACCTGCTTCGGCTACCAAATCACCAGGCACAGGGCACCTACCGCTTCAGCATATCGATTTGGCTTTTGGGCAAGACTAACAGGTTGGTTTTTCACTTTCTTCCCTTTCTCTTTCTCTTGTTTTGTTTTTTTTTTTTTTTGAAACCGAAGCTATAAAGGCAGGAGTGGATGGGATTTGGCCAACAGAGATAGTATTTGGGGAAGGGAACAAGAGGCTTATTAGGGGCCTCACAGGATGCGAGGTGGAGAGGTTTAAGTTCAGAAAAGGGTGAATAACTTAAATGTTTGTGCATTTCGGCAAGTGCGTAACTGGATTTTCTTATGCTGAGGGTCTATGGACCATTCTGCATTATGTAGTTGCTCTTAATGATTTCTTGTATTGCATTGCTATACTTTCCATGCCAAACCACAGAAATATCAGTTTCTCGTAATTGCTTGATTGCATCTAAAGCCATCTGTTTGTTTGAGAAAATGCCTGTAAGAGATTGAAATTGTTTTTGTTTGGGAGGTGGCAGTTGGCAGTAGAATTGTATTGGCTTTTCACGTCTCTATGTGTCAACCCATTTTCTTAAACACCTGATATTTAATTCTTCTTAGTCCAGAGTAGTGCTATTTTAATAACACTTCTGGTTAGTATATGCTTAATATAACTATTTGAAATAGACATTACTAATGCTCATATATATGTTGGCTGTTTAACACTTTAACTGGTAGTTCTTTTCTGGTAATGTTTGGACTAATCTTACTCAAATTTGTCATCATATAATTTGCGAGTTTGGTGAATGAATGAGAATTTACCATGGTTAATGGTACTTTTCTTGATAGAATAGTTATATTTTAAGTTCAATTTTGTATCACTTTTTTCCCCTTAATTGCCATCAAGCAACAAATCAGTCTTAAATTCTTAATTTAACCATCATCGCTAATGATTTATGTTGAGTGAGATGATGTTGAGAAAATTGCATGACAAACTTCAACTTATTTACGATCTTTGTTGACTAGTTAATATTTTTTACCAATCAATAATATTGTAAGTTATTAGAATAAGCAAGCAAGATATAACTCCCAAGCACTCTGGACTCTGGAGATGGTTCTATTGATACATTCAAAATGGACCATTCATCTATGGTAGACTGGTTGCTGAGATTATGAATTATGGACGTAATCTGCTAAACAGAAAGTGAAACTATCAATAGGTTGGTTTTGAATTACTATGATGGCAACAATCAGACATTTCAAGTATATTTGCATCTTGTAAACTAATTGGCATAAATGGGCTAAAGGATGAGTTGGGTCTAACCACCAATAATGAGTTATGGATCATAAGTTATTTAAAGAACCTGTTAGTAAACACCTTAAAAAATGCATTTAAGTTTTATCCTTTCTGTAAACCCTCTTCCCATCAGCAAGAATTTTTTTTTTTTAAGATTTCTTTGGCTTGATTCATAAAAATATTCCATAATGTTCTTTTTTCATTAAACAGGTTTTTTTCAAGTGGCAATTTGAATTGCAGATTGAAAGGATTTATGGGTGATCGACAAGTATTGGAGCAACAGCACCCAGTCGATCCACCACTGCCATCTTCGCCTCCTTCGAGGGATGATATGGTTTCATGTGTGATGGCTTTGGAGGCTGCCTTGCTTCCTTGTTTGCCTGCTAGAGAACTTCAAGCAATAGACCGCTCTCCTCACCCTTCACACCAAAGTGAGTAGCTATATGCTTGTTATTGGTCACTTTCTATTATTAATCTTAGAAGTAACCCCACGTCTGAAATTTCTGATTGAGATGCCTTGTATTTTATGAAATTAAGGAAGTTAGGTTAATTGTGCTGTAACAAGTTTTAATTCCCTTATTTTACAAATTCACCTAAGGTTTTTATTGTCTTTGTTTCAAAATTGAAAATATTCGATATAATATTATAGATGTCTAAAATAGAATGAGTTGCTAGCAGGATAACAATGGCTAAGTTGTCAAAGACATCATACATAAATATAACCATGTGGATTTAAAATTTGAACTAAATTAAACTTACTACCAATACATGGCCAGATGGTAATCGTTAAGCTAATTAATTTGAGAAATTGAGAGAATTGATAATGCACCATGTTTACATTTAAATACTTAATTATATATTTTTGGTGGTTGAAAGAGTTTAGAAGTTTATACTCAAGGCACCTTCTACAGAGATGTAAACAGCATTCTCTTCTTAACTAAAGGCAATATCATCAGAAAAGGTGGCTGTGTTGTGTGCATTGCACCAGGGGAATTTGAAAAGCTGCTGCCATTTTTAAGGTTGTCTTTGTTGCGCATATTATACACGAGCAGCATGGAATTTACAACTCAATAGTTATTGGCTTTGTTGCTGAGACCCCTGTTACCCTGCGCAATGTGCTATTGTGTGTGCTATTCATACAATTAATATCAATGTTTTTACTTTGTTTAGTTTTAAATGACTTATTCAAGCAATTGTTGGCCTTTTAGAAATTTATTACCTTCTTATTTTGTAATTAAGTAGTTGTAGTTATCAAGGAAGAGTATAAATATGAAGTCTGGAACAAATCTTGCTTAGAGTCTACCATCCTATAGGGTATAGTTTGCCTTAACTACAACAACAACTAAACTTTTTTTACATGGATCAAATAAACTTTTTTTACATGGATCAAATGCTACCACAATGACTTATTATAAATGAGATCAATAGAAAGATTGTTAATTGTTAAATTTTTTAATAGTTTTACCAATTGTTTTCTTTGGTCTCCATCTCCCTTTAATTATCGGACTGTTCTTTATCTGATCTACTCTTCTTAGTAGGCCTTCTACCGGTCTTCTTCACAGATAGTCAAAGTACTTTAAGTAAGATTTCACCATCTTTTCTTCAATAGGTGTTACTTCAACTTTCTCTCTAATGCACTCATTTATAATCATATCTCTTCTAGTATGTCAACACATCTATCGCAACATTCTCATCTCTGCAACATTGAGTTTATCTTTATATTGTTTTTTAACTGTCCAACATTCAGTACTATACAATATAATAGGTTTTATAACTATACGATAAAATTTTCTTTTAACTCTGAGCGATATTTTTTTATCACAAATAACACCCGAAATCTTCTTCCATTTCATCCATTCCGCTTGAATCTTATAATTTACATCTTTTTTTATTTCGCCGTCATTCTATATAATAGACTCGAGATATTTGAAACTTGTAACTTGTTTTAATAGATATTCTCTAAATTTTACTTTTAAATTCGTTTTTTTTTTACTAAAGTTACATTCTATATATTCTGTTTTATTTCTACTTATACGAAAGTCATGTGTTTTTAAAATTTGTCTCCATGACTCTAATTTTCTATTTATTTCTTCTTTTGATTTACCAACTAAAATTATATCATTTACAAAAATTATACATCAATACTCGAAATTTTGTATATGTTCAGTAACTACATTCAAAATCAAGTTAAAAAGATATGGGTTCAGAGATAACCCTTGATGTAGCCTGATAGTTGCGAAAAAATCTTTTGTGTCTCTATTTTGTGTTCTCACGCAAGTTGCAATCCTACTATACATATCTTTGAATAAGTTGTGAGAAAATCCTTGGCTAATTTCAATAAATTATGATAGACCCGAGAATTATAAGCAATACCAAAGGAAGGGGAAAAAAGGAAAAGAGGTTAAGAATGGACCTAGTACAGCTTCTGCTTTAGGCCCCCTGAAGTTATATTCTAGAAGGAAAGGTAGAGGTGAAGTGGAAAATGAGAGAAAAGGGTTTTCTAACTAACTTGTCAAAGGCACTGTGGGGCCAGGGGCTCTTAGGGGGTTTAAGACCTGTTGAGCAGGGAAATGGAAGGCATAGAGATTTTGGAAGGACATATGAGGGAGAACTAGCCTCTCGAGAGCTAGCTATCTAGCACTACCATTTTCTTTTTGGTTATTCTACTTTCTGTCCTGGGTGTGTTCTGTTATGATTGTAATATGATAGGGACTTGAGTAATATGTAATGTCTAAGTCTCACATTGAGTACTATGAAATGTTTAATGGGGTATTTAAGTGATTTAGTTCTTTTCCCTTAATAACTAGCTTTTAAGGGTGGATTTTCAAATTGCTTGGGTGCCTATCATTGGTATCAGAGTTGGTTGTCGGCATCACGGAAAGAGTTATCTACGGAGGGGCTAACTGGAAAGCTGAGTGAAGCAACACTAAGTGAAGCATCGTAGAGTGCAGCTGCCGAAATATTGGCTCTCAGAGGCAGTGCTATGATAGAGACTTAGGTAATATAAGATGTCTAAATTCCACATTGAGTAGTATGAGATGCTTGATAAGGTATTTAAGTGACTTAGTTATTCTCCCTTAACATCTAACTTTTAAGAGTGGGTTTTTCAAGTTGCTTGAACGTCTATCATAATATCTTCTATTTTCTTATCTCTTTTGTGAGAGTTCAACCAGTATTTTCAATACCAAAGAGAGATATCATTTCCTGAGTAGAGATATATATAAGCCCTATTTAGACAGTTCCATCAAATTGTCCTGGCAATGGGAAGCATTTTCCCAAGTGCTTCGACAGATCTGTCCGATGGGTAGTTTTGGTATCGATTGTAGATGGTTGAATGAACAAGCATGTGTACATCATCTGAGATGAGAAGATTAGAAAATGCCCTATAGATAGCATTAGTCACTATGAAGCAGTTGATAAGCAGATTAGTGAAGAATATATGAACATGTATCGCAGGCATTGATGCAATCACTTGAGAAATGATTGAGTAAATGAAATACATTGATTTCTGAATGAACTTTAGATGGAGTTAATCTGATTTTGATCTTTTTCACATGAGGTCAAGATAGCTCGTTTGGAGTTTGCTCTTATGTCTGTGCATATAGAATTCTCGAGATTACAATTACAGACTGGAACTCTTTAACATGAACATACTTAAGCAGAACTATGGCACTAAAATTAGCTGATGAAATCAAGCAGAAATTGATCAGGTAGCAGTGACTGACAATACCATATAAAGCATACTGCTTATTGGAACTGGGGCTGGAAACCTGGATGAAATAAAGTTGGCCCTTTAATGCCCCCCAGCTTTAATTCAGTTAGAAGAGAAATCCAGTCTTTGGAAACTGCTATTTTGCCTCCTAGGTTAAGTTAAACTTTTTTTTTTAATGTAAATAGGATTAACTTGTAAGCTTAGGGTTCTCTGTTGATACTGCACTATTGTATATTCTCTGACACTAACTGATGTATTTGGAAAGTGGTATACTCATCTTGTAACCTGACTGATTCTTTTCCTTTTGGGCAACCTTTTCAG
Organism: Gleditsia sinensis; assembly: GCA_037074535.1. Classification (NCBI taxonomy): domain Eukaryota; kingdom Viridiplantae; phylum Streptophyta; class Magnoliopsida; order Fabales; family Fabaceae; genus Gleditsia; species Gleditsia sinensis. Next base: position 22,728,211 of record CM073474.1, on the reverse strand, counting down.
TTGATGTAGAGAGGCATGCCAGAGATTTTATGGAGGCTGCCAAGAAGCTTCAACTTCATTTTATCAGCCTGCTGCGTGAGGATCAGCCAACAAAAGCTGAAATGCTTAGAAAGGTATCTGGAGTCAGTGAGTACACTGCAATACGCATTCTGCCTGATTCAACGTTGCCATCTAACTTCTGTTTTAAATCTTGTCTAAGCAGGAGATCGCTGTGATGGAAGAGGAACTTAAGATAAAAACGGAGCTGATAAAAAAGCAAGAGAGTTTAATTCAGGAGTGGAGAAGTGAGTTGAAAGAGCAATTGGACAAACACTGTATTGAGTTGAACAGGGTTTAGGGTAAGGTTGTGCTTATGTGTACCTCTGTTTCTTAATTCTCTTTCCCCCCTCCTCTCCCTTTGGTTGTAGCCTAACTTCCCACCAAAGCATGGATAAAAACCACACTTGTTTTTCTTAAGCAGTTCATGGAATTTGATGTTTTCTTGGTAGTAATCAGTAAAGAAATGTAACCTCTGACAAGATAGATCGGGATTCTGGAGAGATTTTTGGGTGGGTCCAATTTATAAAAAATAAATAGATTAAGTTATTCACTAAGAGCTATATAAATATGTCAAAGGCAGTTTTTATCGAAAAGTGTCCCTATCATGTTTACGTGTGAATACTGAGGCTATTTAAGAATTTTTGACGATTCAGTTAATGCCATTAAGTTAAATTATTCAGGATTGGCGAAAAGAGGTAAGTTGTAGAAATTGTCACCCTGGCTCGAATAGTGGGTGAATGCTGGAAAAATTACAGGAAAAACAGATAACGAGGAGAATTGCTGGAAAAATTACAGGAAAAACCGAAAACGAGGAGACATGGGATCTCATCCGATAGCATTCTTTTTTCCATGGCAAAAGTAGAAACTTTCTAGTGCTTGACAATAAATATGAATTGCATCCCATCCGTGTATGCACCGTTTCTACTTTCTACTTTTATGAAACCAGGCCATGATGATATCATCGGAGTTGTCTCTTCAGGAAATATATTGAATAGACAATGTGGCATTTGTTGGCCCAAGAGCTAACATCCATCATGCTTATCTGCCGTAGCACTTATCTGCTATATATGCACTTTAGGGTATGTTTGGGAGTTAGAAAGGGAAACAAAGGAAATGAATCCAAGGAATATGAAAAAGAGAGGGAAGGGAAGTTTAAATGACAAATTTTTTTGCCCTTGCTTGGATTTCCAAATTGGAAAAACTTATAAAAATGAAAGGTGGTAGATATTGGAGGGCTTTTGAATGCTCCTTCATTCTCCTCCCTTTCATATAAACAACTCTCATACAAGAGGAACGTTTAACTCAAACCACCTCTCTTTTTTTCCCTTCTCCATTCTAAATCTAAACTTACCCTTGGTCTTTCTAGTTGAATCCCCTTCTTCCCTTATGTTGTATTCTTCAGTTGTTTTTACAAGTTTTGATCTTTTCTCTGTTTGATTTAATTCAATGATAAATCATATTTCTATTGTGTCTGATCCTATGCTTAATGAAGAAATTGATTGGGGGGAATTGTTTTTCTCTCCCTGCCTCGTAGTTAAAGATTAAATTTTGACGTTTAATCGAGGAGATAATTCATATATTTTGAAGAAGGATTTTCAAATTTTTATTCAACTTAAATTGGTAATAAAATATTTTCGAGCACAACTTTGATTTTTCAGTTAGTTTAATATTAAATGTTATTCGATGAGTTTGGGTAGATATTTATGAAATTTTAAATAAATAAAAAAAGAGATAGAGGAGAAAATTAAGATCGAAAATTGTAATTAAAAAAATTAAATAATAATTAATTTCATATATTCTTTTGAATTACCTTTTTATTTTGTTTAACAAGATACAAGGTCTTTTTTTTTCTATAAAAAAAATGTTTGAGTAATACTATCCTTTTTTATGATTTAACAAACACATCTAATTGTGAAAATAAAACTATTTTAAAAACTTGGTGGTGGAGGAAAATTAGTTTTAAAATAAATATGAAGATGAAAGTAGAGCAATGAAAATAGATAAGGTAATAAAGGTTGACTCATTAAACCCAAAAGAGAAAAGGGTAAAATTTATGAAATGACGTTCTATTTTAAAAAATGGCTTCAGTTAACGGTTGGGCTAGACTAGGCTTAACATGGAACAAATTTTGTTTAAAAATTTAAATTTTAAATAAATAAAAACTTAAATTTATGAAAACATAAACTATTTTAATTATAAAAAATTTAGCATATATATATATATATATATATATATATATATATATATATATATATATATATATATATATATATTATTTATTATAAGAAACTAAAAGATTCTGACAGCATTGTTAGAACCAACTTGTAAGAGTTAGAGTTACATTTTAAAATTAAGTTTAGTTTTAAGTCCTCAAAATATCGAGCTAGCAAAATAGGGTTCATTTGTTTTTTGTTTTTAAAAGTAATCTTTTTTTAATTATTTCTAAAACAAAAAAAAAAATACTTTTAGAAACTATTTTTTATTGTTATTTTTAAAATAATAAAAAAAATCAGCAATATTTATTTTTATTTTTTATTTTTATTTTTAGAATACTTAAAAAAATATTTTTAAAACATGATATCAAACGAAATTTTTTTTATTTTACAAAATAATTTTTAAATATAATTTTGATAAACAATTTTAAAAATAAAACAAGTCTACGAGTGTTTCAAAGTTTTTTATATTATAGAGCTGGATTTGACCTCACCCTTTTTTAACTCTATAATTAATTAAAATAAAGCTGGATTTGTCATACTACTCTAATTTTTTTAATTTTTCAAAGTTATTAATATTATAGAATTATTATTTTTTTAATCCCGTCGGGATGAAAATTTTTTTTCAACAATTACTTGTTGTAAAAAATATGTATTTTTGTCTTGAAAATTTAACTTCCTTATCGTTATTGGGCTACTCTAATTGACCGATCCAGACGAAAGTAAAACCCATTTCATTATGCTTACAAGTTTTACGATAATAATGTTAACATTATCTATATTAACTATATCAGCGTACTCCTGTCTCTTCCCTCTCGGAACTGAGAAAAATTAAAAGAATCCCGATTTTCATTTTTGATTGTAGACAAAATTTCAATTTCTCTTATTTATTTATTTTCCATGCCACGTTTAAAACGGAAAAAGAAAAGCACCACTCTGAACTTTTTTTCTCGGAAAAAAAGGAACCACACGATGGTTACTTTCATTGTTCATGGATAAGAAAATAAGACTCGAAGAAACAGTAAGAAAACTAACAAACCTGAAAAAATCAGACGCCGAAACTTTACACCCAATTGCAAAAGTAAGAAAAAAAAAAAAAAAGCGTACAAGAAGTACTGTGCGATTCTTTTTTCTTTATTCTGATACGTCTGCTGATGTCCGAAGATTGACGGTCATTTTCTGGGTCCTTGGTTCGTTTGGAAGACGAGAAAACACCCTTATTGTTTTAGATTAGTATTTTATTGTCCTTTATCTCGGATTCTGTGGGCACCCAGAAAAGTTTCCAGCACAATACGACTTGGTAAGCCTTTTCTTGTTCTTTTTATCAGTTTATTTCTTTGTAGTTATGCTATTTTTTTTTTATTAGTAACGGTGATTTTGGGGTTTCTTGTAAATTTTCCTTTTGACGAGGAGAGGTAAATTGATCCGCGGTTTTCTGTCAAAGTCTATTAGCTCTGAAATCTAACCAAGCTGTTTGCTTTTGTTTTGATACTTTGTCTTCATGAATAAATTTGGATTAGGTTTGATTCAGTTTTGGCTAAATGAATCTTAATTACCTCAATTTTTGCAATTGCGCACGGTTGCCCCTTAGAGGTGAGGTGGGATCCCTTTTTGGTTTCTCAGGAAAGTGGAAAAATAATTTTTTATTTTTTCGGGGATTGTCGAAGCAACCTAGATAAATTTCAAACGTGGCCCTAAAATATACTACCTTTTCCATTTATCAAATTGCAAGCTATTTATATTATTATGTGACAATTTAACAATTCAAAGTGCAATATGACCCATTACTCTTGGTACTCCTTAAGTAATTCTGACTTAGTGAAATTTAATTTCATATGCAGGCAGCAAATTTTAAGCTGGTACGGTCTCTCATTTAAAGCATCATGGCAATGAGCACCTCCGAAGCCGTTTTTCAGATTCTGCGTAGGAATGTGCCTCAACCTGTATATAATGAGCCATTTATCAATTCATTAGATGCAACATTTTTTTCCAAATTTCAAGTAAAATGTATGAAGGGAAGAGCCTCCAGGCATAGGCATTTAATCAAGTGTTCTAGCAGGCTACAAAGTAGGTTACAAACTTATCAATTTCTGCAGATGGGTGTCAGCTTGTTTGAAAATGAGACCTATGGTCGAAGGCAGAAGACATGCAAATGCCAACAAGCTGAAAGTGTGGGTGGCATAACTGCAGGAGATGAAAAAGGAGCTTGGTTGGTGGATGGTGCTGATAAATTGAATTCGGTAAGCAATGTGATGAGGGCACCATCTGTGTTGGAGTTTCAAGATGTTCAACAGCTGAAACAGGAAACAAATGTTTTGGCATCTAATGGTACAATGACAGAAACCTTTGACGAGACTAGCCTCAATCCCATTGAGGAAGAAGCTTGGGACCTACTAAGAGAGTCTGTGGTTTATTATTGCAGCAATCCTATTGGAACCATTGCTGCAAAAGACCCTACTACTTCTAACATTTTGAATTATGATCAGGTCTTTATTCGTGATTTCATTCCTTCCGGAATTGCTTTCCTATTGAAGGGGGAGTATGATATTGTTCGAAATTTTATCCTTTACACACTTCAGTTGCAGGTAATTTATTGGTCTTGTAATTCTGATGACATGCCCCTTGAAACGGAGCTATATTTATCACAGCTTGGTACATTTACATGCCTGAGATAAGGATTTTCTTTTTTCAAGAGATTGTGCTGAAGTATTCTGATTGTATTTTTATGTTGGTCTGGCTGAAAGTTGTTCTATTCATTATTCATTATATTTATTAAAGAATGGTTAATTCAGTTTATAATAAATGAATTCTATCCAGTTCTCCACCAATTTGTAATTTTTGTGTGGAAGAAAGTAAATAATAATTTTCCTTCAAGATACATGCTGAAAATATTTGTATGCAATGACTATTTAATGCTTGGTTTGCTTAATTTATCTCTGCTGATCTGGATAGTATTTCTTTGACAAGGGCATCTGCTGTATGTAATTAGTGGCAGGACCATTATATAATTATTAATATTTTCTGGATTAATTAATCTTTCTTTGATAGGATTTCTTTTGTAAGGTTCCTCCATTGTATATAATTTATGAACAGTGTCACGAGGTAGCTGAGTTGTTTCTGAAACACTTGAATTCATATATTTCAGAGCTGGGAGAAAACAATGGATTGCCACAGTCCTGGACAAGGGTTGATGCCTGCAAGTTTTAAAGTTCGGACTGTTCCTCTGGACGGTGATGATTCTGCAACAGAAGAGGTTTTGGATCCTGACTTTGGAGAGGCAGCTATCGGTCGTGTTGCTCCAGTTGATTCTGGTATTGTAACCAATCAGCCCAACAAACATTTTTAGATAGCAAAATAAGAACAAATTTCACTTGCCATAATAGGCCTAGAATTTCTAATTTCATTTATTATCTGATCTTAGGATTGTGGTGGATTATTTTATTACGAGCATATGGAAAATGCTCTGGTGATCTCTCAGTTCAGGAGAGAGTTGATGTGCAAACAGGAATCAAGATGATTTTGAGGTTGTGTCTTGCTGATGGCTTTGATATGTTTCCTACATTATTAGTTACGGATGGTTCTTGCATGATAGATCGACGAATGGGGATTCATGGGCATCCTTTGGAGATTCAGGTATATAAGATTTCCTATCATTCTTGATTTCTCTTTTTGTGATTGTTAAGAGTATCTGGTTAGTAGAGTTGTGATAAATGTATGGGCTGAAAATAGATGCCAGCCCCCTCTGCTTCCCCTTTATTTATAGTACTTTGAAGATAGAGATGAATTACAAAGAAAACCAAAGATAAACAGACCATCTTATCATTTGGATAAAACTAGGATAACTTAAGAGATAATTAGGATAATACAACAACAACTAAACATTTTTCCACTAGGTGGGGTTGGCTACATGGATCAAACGGCGTCATAGTGGCATATCATGGATGAGATCAATAGATAAGTTATTAACTATTAAATCATTTTTAATAGTTTCACTTATTGTTTTCTTTGGCCTTCCTCTACCTCTAATTATTGGACAATTCTCCATCCGATCTACTCTTCTCACTAGGGCTTCTGCAGGTCTTCTCCACACATGGCCAAACTACCTTAAACGAGATTCAACCATCTTCTCCACAATAGGTGCTATCTCAACTTTCTCTCTAATGCACTTATTTCTAATCATATCTCTTTTGGTGTGTCCACACATCCAGCGCAACATTCTCATCTCTGTCACGTTGAGTTTATCTTCATGTTGTCTTTTAACCGCCCAACATTCAGTACCATACAATATAGCAAGTCTTATAGCCGTACGGTAGAATTTTTCTTTAACTTTGAGCAGCACTTTTTTATCATAAATGATACTCGAAACTTTCCTCCATTTCATCCATCCAGCTTGAATCCTATGATTTACGTCCTCCTTTACTTCACCGTCATTTTGTATAATAGACTCAAGATATTTAAAACTTGTAACTTGTTTTAATATATAGTCTCCAAGTTTCACGTCTACATTCGTATTTGTTCGTCTCTTACTAAAAATACATTCCATATATTCTATTTTATTTCTACTTATCCGAAAACCATGTGTTTCTAAAACTTGTCTCCATGACTCTAACTTCCTATTTATTTCCTCTTTCGATTCACCAACTAAAACTATATCATCTGCAAAAATCATGCATTGAGGCTCCAACTCTTGTATATGTTCAGTAACTGCGTCCAAAATCAAATTAAAAAAATAAGGACTCAGAGAAGACCCTTGATGTAGTCCAATAGTTGTGGGAAAATTCTTTGTATCCCCATTTTGTGTTCTCACGCAAGTCGTTATCCCGTCGTACATGTCTTTGATTGCTCGAATATACGCAATACGTACTCCTTTCTTTTCTAAAGCCTTCCATAGCACTCCCCCTCAAGATGGAGTTTATATATATCATATGCTCCAAGCTTGTTAGTTGTTACAAATGAATTTAACTTGAGAACATCCACAATATTGGGTTAATAAATCAGCTAGCTGATCTTTAGACTTGGTATAGATTGTTTCGATCAGGTTATACAAAAGCTTACTCTCTATAACAAAATGACAGTCAACTTCTATATGCTTGGTCCTGTCATAAAAAAATGGATTTGAACCAATATGGACTGCTTCTTGGTTGTCAGGTGTCACACAATTGCTCCATAGGTTATGAGTGCTAGAAACCAAGTTCTTCCAAAGGACGTTTTAGCCTAATCAACTCGCAAGTAGTTTGTGTCATAGCCTTGTATTCTGTTTGGGCAGTGAAGTGAGCCACCATCCTGTTTCTAACTCTTCACACCAAATTCCTACTAACATATGGTGGAACTTGGACTGGGTAAAGCTCTGTAATTTCACCTTTCCAAAGTCTCAATGCAAGGTGATGAATTATCTGTCTGGTGGAATTTGGAGGGTAAAGCTCCGTAAGTTCATATTTCCAACAATTAATGGACTAACAGAAGTTATACATCAAACTTTTCCCACCTTCATCTTTTCTCAATAAATCTTGAACTTGATTGACTATGTCCTTCTCAACCTATCTTAGCAATATATGATAATGTTAATTGGTCAGAGTATTAGCTCCATCTTCTAAGCATGTTATTTTTAACTTTATGACTAACTATTGACAAATCCTTTCCTTCTGGGAAAAGATAAAGTACATAAATTTATGAATGATTGCACAACCTATTGAAGTTTCATTATTGCCATCAGAAGCACTGAAAATTTGTGTATACGTTTACAATAATAAAAGGATTACCAATCAAGTAAGCTTCTGTAATGTGTATTCATTTTTTCCATTTTATCATTCTGCTTGTAGGCACTATTTTATTCTGCCTTACTTTGTGCACGTGAGATGCTTGCTCCAGAGGATGGATCAGCTGATCTTATCCGGGCACTGAATAATCGTCTGGTAGCTCTTTCTTTCCATATTAGAGAATATTATTGGATTGATTTGAAAAAATTAAATGAGATCTACCGTTACAAGACAGAAGAGTACTCATATGATGCAGTTAATAAGTTCAACATATATCCGGACCAGATTCCTCCTTGGTTAGTGGAATGGATGCCAGACAAAGGAGGCTATTTAATTGGAAACTTGCAACCGGCTCACATGGATTTCCGATTTTTTTCTCTGGGAAACTTGTGGTCTGTAGTAAGTAGTTTGGCAACAGTGGAACAATCACATGCCATATTAGATCTCGTTGAGGCCAAATGGGCAGATTTGGTAGCAGAGATGCCATTCAAGATTTGTTATCCTGCTCTTGAAGGTCAGGAGTGGCAGATAATCACAGGCAGTGATCCTAAAAACACGTATTGATCTAACTTTGCAACACCAATGTTTTTGGTCATTTTTTGTATTCTGCATTTTATTTTATCATATTGCTTTTCTTGCAGGCCTTGGTCCTACCATAATGCAGGCTCCTGGCCAACACTCCTCTGGCAGGTTTGTCACAGTGGCAGAGTTTGGTGCACTTCAATTTTTCTTTATGATTCTTTTACTTTGATGAAGAAAAGTGTGATTGCTGATTATGGTTATGAAAAAATTCCAGTTTAAGGAGTCTGATGGAGCAGTTTATGATTTACAGATTCTATACTGTACCTTAGGGCTTGTTTGGGGGTGGTCATTAATGGAGTTGGGTGAAATGGAGTGGAGAGTTCAGAGTTCCCACCCACTCCATTGTGTGAAAGTTTAATGAAAAAAGGGATGATATCCCATTCCTCATCGCTTGAAAGTCACTATGTCATTAATGGAATGGGATGGATCTGAAATTTATATTTCCAATATTTCCCATATAGAAGAATAGGTGGTGAAGAATATTTAGATGATAAATGATAAAAAAAAATAATTGGAAAAAATAGAAGGGAGACAAACTATCCAAAATCCCCTAATTTGGAGGGGTTTGGAAATTGGAGTGTGGGGCAGCGAGGAGGCTGGGGAGCCAATAGATTGTTTGAACTTTTTTCCCTCCCCACCCAACTCCATCTCCCAAACAAGCCTCTAGCTCTTAACTATATTGAGGCCTGTGTACACTTCCATTCAGCTATACATGTAACTAAATGAGCTTAGTTGTGCAATAAATGCCCCTTTTCCCCTTGTAGCTCTTTATTTCATGAGTAAATTATATTCATCTCTTTTGAGTTTCAAAATAATTACACTCACGTTCCCTCTAATTTCAACTTGAGAAAAGAACATCCCTTGAAGTTTATAATACTTACACTCACATATCCTCAAATTTTAAAAAAACTACGTCAATCTCTTATTTTAAATTTTCATAGCATGAATTTGACCTTTTGATTATTTATATTACATTAAATTAGACTATTTATGAATTTGTAGGAGAAAAAATACATGAAGTATAAGCTTCATTAACAATGTTGTAAATGGAGAAGTTTTGTATAAATTGAAATTAAAGGAGATGTGAGTGTAGATTTCAAAAACCTCATGGGAACTGAATGTAATTTACTCTTATTTCTTTTACATTACAAAATCCTATTTCATATCATAACCTGGCAGGTTGGTTCATTTAAGGCATTACTAGTTGGAAAATGTACGGCACAAGGTTTTAACATCAAGTCTGCCTGTTGCAGCTCACGGTTGCATGCATAAAAATGAACAGACCACATATTGCTGCAAAAGCTGTTGAAGTTGCCGGGAGGCGCATATCACGAGACAAGTGGCCGGAATATTATGACACCAAGAGATCCCGTTTCATTGGAAAACAAGCACAGCTGTTTCAGACTTGGTCAATTGCAGGATACCTTGTGGCAAAGCTGCTGTTGGCAGACCCAACTAAAGCAAGAATATTGATAACCGAGGAGGATTCTGAACTTGTGAATGCCTTGATCAATGCCAACCCTAAAAAAAAGCGGAGCCGAAAGAATTCAAAACAGAACTACATTGTATGAGTCCTCAATGACAACCTAAGATGCATGGATACTAACATGAATATAGAACACCACACAATATAAGCACTACAACATGACAAAATATGTAGTGTTTAAGTATAATTTGAAGTATTGTGACTTATTTAACGCAGCACTATTTTTTAAGCATTGTAGGTAGCATATAAATTACATAGCTATTCATGGATCCTGAGAACTACTAAACTTTGTAATTTTAGAGGGAAACTTGTTGCCCATTTAGCTAAGATTAATAATACTACTTTGAATTATTTTGTTCTTTAATTGTATTTAATTATTTTATGTTCTTTACTGTATATAAATAATAGTGATGTAATCCTATTTTTTTTAGAAAAAAAAAGTTTTAAGATTAGAGAAGGTTATTTTATTTTAAGATTAGGATATGTTATAAGTTTCAACAAAAAATTTACAATAATACTTATTGGTCTAATGTTCTTTATTGCTAGCAAAAATCGAATTTAAATCTTACAAAAAAATTATTTAAATCGTTGGTCTGTCTATTTTATTTTTACGCATCTCTTTGTAAAAAAAATTGAGGTCAACGTTTATAAATTGATATTAACTTTATCCTTAATTTTATTTAAAATTGTGATTTTTGCTTCAATCTACATTTTAACAATCTCTATTAGCAATGATATTATATGTTGAACAAAATTAGTTTATATGAACAACTCTGTTGATATTTTATTAACAGAACTAATATGAAGGATTAACATGATATATTTTTTGAAAAAATTAAAACTAAAATTATAACAAATATATTTCAAAGACCAAATTTATAGTACTAATATTTTTCTACGACTAAAATAATAATTTATTCTTAATATTAATTTTTAACACTAAATCAGCCCGTAGAGTTAATACCCAAAACTCAAAAGGCACTACATTTAATATAATTTTAAATCCTTTCTTTTAAACCAAAATATTTTTGAAAATGACCGTTGCTATTATATACTCTTGAATGTACAAAAAGACAAGAACAATAACAAAGAGAAACAAAAAAAATTATCTTTTTTATTAACAAAACTGAAAATAGGGATAGAAGTATATATCTATAAGATAGAAAAATTAAAATGATAATAAAGCTTTTAGTTTTAGTACAAAATGTGAGATTCTTATATAAAACTCTAAATACAATAAAAAAATGTTACACATTTGTTTCATTAAAAATACCGTAAAAAAAATGAATACCTTACAATTAAATGTATTAAAGGCTAGACAATTAATTAGAAAAAGAATACAAGGATTAGCAATCATTCACTCATGTGTATTCATGTTAACAGTAATGAAGTCGGAACATCTCTAGTTAATTTACTATTATTCTACCACTATTTTTTTTATCTTTTTATATATTTATTTATATCCAACCATTATATTTTTTACTAAGTCATTACTCTTTACCTTCTTTTATTTTTTTTGTGCAATAGAGGATATACTGTAATTATTAACAATAGGTTTATATATAATCTTAACTAGCACACAACATTAGTATAAAAACTTATATTTCTTTTTAGTTTGTAGTGATACTTTCGTTAGATTAGCATGAATTGTATACATGCAATAGTAATTAGAATACTGCCAGTAATGCAAAATCAAAAGGTATCCAATTATTGTCCCAAAAAGATGATCAGTCAATCACATAATATACATTAATAATATATAGCTACTAAGACTCATCCATCGCCGGTTTCTCCTTGTTGCAAGACAAGGGAGGGTAGAGGCACATAAACGGGAATCTCAAAGAACTCCATTACTATCATGTCTTGAACGACAAGAAAATACCCTAAGAAGGGTGGCTCTATGCAGTCGACCTTAAACACAACAATCATAAAAAATATTTGTATTTCTTATCAACCTTATTTGAACATAGCAAGAAAGAAAAATAGTGAAATATTATTCTGAGTAAGTTCAACAATAAATATAAAAGATATTCCACATATTTGTATACCATGCTATGTCCAGCTAAATATGCTACAGAGTTTATCAGCTATATGACACAAATGCATATCTCATGTACACAATATCACTCAAAATGGAATTTAAATGCATCCCACAATATTTTCAAACTTCAGGCTATATATATGAAATTTTCAGCTATATGGCACAAATGCATATCTCATGTACACAACATTTATGGCTATTTGCATTATTTCACTTATATGTTGTCACTAGCACATATTCAACTAGAGCTTCCTTGCCTTGCCCGCTCAGCCTAGGTATAGCTAGTAAATCATCCGTGAATAGGGCGTCTCATATCTGGTATCGACATAATAAGCTACATGACCAAACTACTAGAGGGTAATCTATAATATAGTCTGCCCCTGTATCTTTCTCCCTACCATAGAGTCACCTTAAGTAAGGCCTTGTCACAGTAGGGTGCATATGTATATATTTCAAAAAATAGCCATCACAAAGTACTTTCACAATTCTAAGACAATAATACAACTGATACTATGCATATTAAACATCTTCAAAATTAGCAATGTATACATGTATCAGTGTAACATTTTTATAATATCAAGCAAATGTTTATATATCATTTTCACTATACAATATGCATAAGAGAAAGAGAATAATTGACATGGAATAGTCATATTTCTTATAAATTCTATTTCAATTACTTTAATTCTTAATTCTCAAAATCTTGAATTTTAATCATAATATTTTCCTTTCTTATGCTTAATTAATTTACAATTACTTTTTAATTATTATTTCTCAAATTATTAATATAACTACAAGGGCTATTCAAAGGTTCGATTCGGTCAGTTTTGAAAGCTCAATCAAGCCGAATCAATTACAAACTTTGTTAAAAAAATAGACTTGATTGGTTTAGTTGAGATATGTCAAAATGAGCCAAACAAAACTTACAAGAAATTAGTTTGATTTGGTTAAATTGATCGGTTCTTTTGAGTTAAGAGGGCCACTACGTAACTCACCAAAATTTATGGAGAATTTTGTCAAGTAGATTATTATTGTTGCCTCGGTGCCTAAGCTGCATCCAACGAGGGCAAAACGAGCTTCAAACTCGAAGATGAGCTCTGAGACTAGACGTAACTTGTCTCGCCATGGAGTTTGGAGACGAATATCAGAGGAACAGGAGGTTGATGACTTCAAGCAGAGACCACACAAAGTAAATTCTACATGAGCCATGATTTTTTTTAATAGGGAAAATACTCGTCATAAATTTTTTCAAGAGCTTACCAAAGTTTAAATGCACTTTGGGGCTTGGGCTCAATTTAGGCCTTGTGTTAACAAAAGTGCAAATAAAATAAAATAAAAAATTAAAATCTATTTTTCTTGGAAACTACACTTTTATTTATTAAAATTCAAAAAGACAACACGTCTGGTTTAATACTTAAAGAAATGCAAGGCCCTCTCCTTATGCCAAGTTCACGACTTCTAATATCAAATTAAAATAAATTGTTGTAACTCATATTTTAAAATTTTTTGAGTATATATAATACATTTGGCTTTTGTAAAAAAAAATTCATAATAATATACACTGCACTCTCAGAATCTCTGCTCCACAACCCTGTTTACATCATGGCAGTGCATTCAATTCCAACAACCAACACTATGAATCGGGATTGGGCTTGAGAAGCATAGGAGCGGCAATCGAGGAGTAGCAGACCTCAGGAATATGCATCAAGTTAAATAGAGTAACAAAATTGAGGAGTAGAGTATATTTAAATATTAATATTAAATATATATAAATATAATATATTAATTAGTTTTTTGATTTAATTTGATTCAGATTTTTTATAGACCAAAAATCGAACCGAACTAATCAATTTTTTCTAATAAAAAATCAATTTAAACTATTTTTAATCGATTTTTTTTTAGTTTTACTTTGGTTTTGATCGATCCGATTTGGTTTTGTACACCCCTACTAACTACAACATTAATCATGGCCTAGACGTGTTCTAGGACATGGCTGTACTTGAAACTATCTCGAATGTTCCAAGCTCTCAAAACAGCCTGAAACATGACTTGTCTATGTCAAACTAGCCCAAATAATGGCTTGACTATGTCTTGTGAACTTTTCTCACTAATTAAATAATAACTCTATACTAAAAATTCCAATTGAAGTGATTTAAATTTCTATGGAAATATAAGATAATTATCTATAACTTTTATATTTACCACTTTGACTAATACTGCATAAAATAGGGTATTGGGACCCACACAATAACAGCATCATGATATAAGTTGATTCCTCACCTATCACCACTAATTGGCACATAAATCTCTCATATATGATTCGATTAAGAGGATTCTAAAGGCCATAGAAATCTAACACATAGAGCTACAACTTTGTTGTTTATTACTTTTTCATATCTCACACAAATCCTAACCCCAAGATCTATCCATTCTAGGTACAATTTGTGACTAATATCATGCATGTTATCAAGGTTCTTGCCACTAAATCATTGTCTACAAATATTCCAATTTGCAATCACTAAACTTGATTAAACAATATACATGTAACACCATTTATATATTCAAAAACTGTCAAGAAAATCCAACCAATTCCATGCAATTATCTCGATCAACCAAACACATATTGCAAGCATAAAACTCATGATACATGCATACATAGATAAGCATCCATATAATACTAATTTTGCACAAAATTTTCTTAATAATTTCGATCATTCATAAAGCATATTTTCAACCACAAAATTTCAAATTTTTGAAAGAGTTTTATTGTTAAACTTACCTCAAGATGATCTTCTAAAATCTCTAAATAATTTCTTTCCTATCTCTCACTTTCCTACATTCCAACACCATATTTTTTGCTCATGGTTCTTGACACCCAACACCATGAAAATCAATCTAGATTTTTTCCAAAATGGAGAAGGAAAAAAAAAAGAACGAGAGTGGGAGAGGAATACCCTACCTTAGCTAACAACTTTCCTTCTCCATTTTCCTTCCCCTCTCCTTCGCACAGGGTGTTTCTACTCGAGTTTTTAGCTATTGCTTCCTTCACGTTTTTGGTGTGTCGTTGGTGTCTAGATATCCAGCAGATGGATATCTCTTTTGGTCATTCTTGGCAACAAGAAATGAGGAAGAAAATTTTATTTTAATCTTAGGTAATGCTTATATGGATAAGTCATTCATTAAACCCTGTATTTGTGTCATCTTATGCTTCCAATTTCAATTACAACACATGTTGGAAATGCTTGACAATAAATCATCCACCAAGTCCTTCTTCTTAGCTGTGATACTTCAGAAAAAAAAAAAAAAAATTGGACTTGAAGAGCAAGTAATGAGGAAAAGAATATTAGTACAATATGAAATAATTGATTATTTAGATAAAATCTTCATTAAACATTGACTAGATGTCACTATAGTTATAACTTTTAGGGTCCGTTTGGATAGTAAGAATTATAGCTTATTGGAGCTTTTTTATTAACATAAGTGCTTCTATAATTAAAATGTAGTGTTTGTATAAATTTAATTAAGCTACTTATTAATCTCAAAAAAATTATTTTCAGTTTATTTGTTGAAGCTATTTTTTGAAGCTTCTTGGAGAAGCCTTTTGTGAAAGCCAAAATTGAATGATCGGAAAGCTATTTCGTATTTTACATGGGACAATTGTATCCCTTTGCTGTTGACGTCTATTCCATCAAATTTCTATCCCTCACGTCTTTTCTAGCTTCTTCAATGTCTATTCCAACTTCTTCAATGTTTCAATTTTTTCTTTGAAATTTCAATGGCTTCTCTGCTTGCATTCGTTGCTTCAACTGTATCCAGGTATGCATTTCTATCTCTATTTCCATTTTCCATATGCATTTCTATCTCTATTTCCATTCGTTACTTCTCCATCTCCATCTGCATTCGTTTCTTCATGCATTCAAGTTTCCATTTGCCACTCAGGATAGCCCGTAGTCTCCAAAAATAGTGAAGCCAAATAGAGTTAAGTGTAGGTAAGGACGTTAGTTGCTTCTCTCGGTTTCTTAGACTCTGTTTCCCTTAGTTTCTTGACCGAGGAAGAGAAACCAAACATATGGCTATCCAACGTACCTGTTTCCCTCAATTTCTTGACTGAGGAAAAGACTATGTTTATGGGTGAAGTACCACTTGCGATTTGCCATCGAAAACCTCTCAACATTCTTGGACCTCTCAAACCCATAGAAGCACACATATGCAACTTGCGCTTTCTTGCGCTTTCTCTGCCACCCATAATAAGAACCCAAAAATATTAACAGCCAGCTACCAGAGGCAAAAGAAGTGTTGCAAAATATATAAACGCACAAACGGGTATTACCATGAGTTATGGGAACCTTATCAGGATCACTGGGTTCAAAATTAAATGAGAGTAGCCTATGAGCAACTCTACTGAAATGAATATGAAGAACTCGGTGTAAAAAATAAAACATAATTTTGATGCATGAAAATACCATCTAACTGTAGTTTCTCCTCTTTCCCCCATCATATATTGGGGCTTAGGCACCTTATCTTCAAATTGTTAGATTTACGCAGCCTTACACATACATATTAGTTTAGCTCCTAAAAAACACTTGCTACGTGCTAACGATTAACCAAGTAAGTTATAGCAAATAATTCCATACCTAGTCCTTATCGGCGCTAGAAAAACTATGATGAGAATTCATGATTGTCAAGCTAGGAATATGCTCACTGATTACATACAGAACAAACTAGAGAACTGTTTGTGATACAAGGCAATGGTACAATAGCAAGCAGTCTAAACGGTTGATATTAGCAATTTAAATCCCAAACAATCACTTCCTCAAAAGTTTTCTTCCAATTTTGGGTCATGTGTTGTTCAAATCCATCTATCCATGTGTTATAGTTAGGGGGAAAATAATGGATTAAGCTTGACGTTCAAAGATAGACCAACTTCCTATTAGCTGAAGCATTTTGGTACCAGCTAGTAATCCTATAGAATATAAAAGCAAACACATAAAGATTTTACTTTGCTTACACCATCTGTCATCCTATATAAAATTTTACTAATTTATACCCATTATAAGCAAATTTAAATGTGGCCAATCCCAATTATAGCCATAAATTCACATAAGCATCCCTGAGCAGTTGAAACAAGAGACCTAATCCAATTACTTTTGTCTAACCATGCATGAACATAAGGGTAAAAATACACTATCTATATATGTGAGTAAATTCACAATATACCATACCTAATTGCCTACTTGATATTTACTGGCAGAATCTAAATATTTCCAGTAAATTCAAAAAGAATGGTTGATTTATGGATGTCATAAAATTTCACTTGTTTTGAATTGCTAAACTGAAGGAAAAAAGTCCTCAATGCTATGATTTTAACAGTAGAACTACTTAATAGCCAATATACATCACCCATTACCAAATGAGCCATGGCAGTTAATTTATCATTAGATTCATGTTAAAATTGTTAAATGAGAATTCAAAAAATTAAATTGAAAAAATCTCAATATACATCTAATAGTGAGAGAGTTCGACCTCTTCTAGTTGAATATTGACAAACTTGCTGCCTCCAAAGTCAAGATATAATGAGTAAGTGTATATAATGTTGAGTAAAGTGCGTTCAAATTTAAGATTGTAATCATGAAGAATTAATTATGGTAGTTGTTAGGTAGAGTTATTATACTAAGACTGCAGACACCATTGGGAGACTGTAGTATCATTACGTTGTGTATATATATGTTAACAAATCTGGAAAAAAAAGAGAGGATCTCATCCCATTTTCTTTACAGTTAGCTAAAAACTCTGCTTGTAGAAAATTCTAAAATCAAACACTTAGGAGGCTAAACTATACATAGAATTACCCAAATAAAGCTAACAAAGACAAAAATGATTTCTCTTGGGATGTTTGGGAGGGAAGGTTCCGGGAGCAAACTTGATATAATTTATTTTCTTTCATTAAATATAATTGATATTTGATTAAAAATTGATTATTATATAGTTTTTATGATGTTTGTTATTAAGTTTCATAATAAAAAAAATATTATGATGATAAGCATATCTCGATTGAATACTTATGGTACTCAACTGAATGTAGCTTAAATTGTTGAAATTTATCTGTTTGAGTTTGAATAACAAGGACAGTGATGGTTGACTATGAAAGAGTAGGCAGGACAATAGCTAGGGTCTCTTGCTTCATGAATTAAACCGGATCATCTTTATTCTAATTTTGTTGTAGTATGTACCTCTTAAAAGTTTGTAGGAACTAAAAAAAATAGATTTTTTGGCAACAAATAAAATTTTCAATTGAAAGTTTTCATTTGGGTGAACTAATTTAGATTGAAAGCTGACATTGTTTTGACTTTGTTCTTGCTATAATTAACTTCATTTGTGTAATTTGTTTGATTTTATTTCTTTGCCTTTGAATTATTATTGCTATTTATATTGACTTTTTTTGTATGTATTAGAATGACTCCAAAAATGCATCCTACACAAGTAGATGAAAGTGAAAAAAAGTAGTGGTAGTGCAAAGAGATTAAAGGCTGATTGGAATGAAAAGAACACTATTATATTTGTAAAAATATGTGTTAAGGAGGTGTATGTTGGAAATAGATCTCACACACATTTTAATAAAGTGGATTGGATAAACTTGAAGTCAAAGTTTCTTAAGGCTACTGGATTGCCTTATGAATACAAGCAATTTAAAAACAAATGGAAAATAATGAAAAAGGGGTGGGGGTTGTGGATAAAACTTATTAGAAAAAAGACAGGCATTGGTTGGGATCCTGTTAAAAAGACAGGCGAAGCAGATGATACTTGGTGGAAAGCTAAAATTTAGGTATATGAAAGTTGATAATAAAGTTTTCATATATTAATTTTAAATCATAATTATAGAGACTCTTAATTAATTTTTAACATTTTCACAGGCAAATCTTGATGTGGAGAAATTCAGGGAAGAGGGTTCAAAATACTTAAATGAAATAGAAATCTTTTTAAGGATGTTGTAGCTACTGGTTGTAGAGTTTGGGCACCGTCTCAAGATCAACTTGAAGGAGAAAAAGATGATAGAAACGAAGAAGGTAATAGAAATGAAGGAGAAAATATGAATGTACCTATTGAGCAAGATGTTGAAATTGAATATTTAGGTGATGAAGAGATAGCATAAGAGGGATCTGATGAAGGAGGCTTGGATAGCTTGAATATTAAACAAGGGCCTTCTCGGGGTCAAAAAAGAAAAAAAAAGGGTGGGAAGAGTGAAAAGAGATCTGGAGTTGCTGAACTTTCTGCTCAATTGACACGTATGATTGATGGCTTTGAGGCACAAAATGCTATTGAAATTTCTCGTAAAAAAATGAACATAACATATCAACTTGTTTAGCTATGCTCAAGAAATTGTCAGGACTAGAGGTTGGTAGTGAGTTATTTTTCATAGATATAAGATTAATGGGAAAGAGGACAAATAGGAAGATTTTTATAGAACTTGAAGACCCTACCCTCCAACTTAGTTGGTTGAAGACTCATAATATAATAGATGTATCTCACCTTTGAGTAGTTTTACTATGATATTGTATTTTTTGGCTTGTTTGAACTTTATTTGTAATTTGTATGGTGTAACTAATATTACTACTTTATTTTGATTATTTATATAACAGGATGTGTCCCTCCTTTATGTGATGTTATTTGTTTCAAAGCATTTTAGAATATCATTAGTCACACTTATTTAGTTATTATAATAACACTTTGATGCAAGACTTCATGAAACTTGAATCTAAAACCTTCACCCACAAAGATTGACTAATTTTAGGGTGAAAGTCTTGCGGTGTTTATTGAAATAAAACATTAATTATAACTTAAAAATGTACCTGAGTGATTGACTAATGCTTTCTTTATTCTTTTATATGGTTATTTCATTTGCATCATTTTAACATGATGTATTATAGCTTTTTATTTTGATTAATTAGTCTATATGCTTTCTTTATTCTTTTTATATGTTTTCTTTATTCTTTTTATGTGGTTATTTCATATGTATGTTATCATTTAAAAATTAATTACTTTTTATTTTGATTATTTATATAACAGGATGTATTATAGCTCAAGTGAAAGTTTTTCAAATGAAGAATCTTGCGATAAAAATAAAACTATGATAAAGCAGAATAAATAGAAAATGTTAGTGGCGGCAATGTCTTGTGTTGTCAACTACTTTTCAAAGTATGTTGTAAAGAGTTCACGCAGAACTTCCAATCTAACTTGTCATAAATGGGTATCAGAGATTCTAAATAGACATTATATCTATTGCTATGAACAATTTAGGATGAAAAACATGTTTTTCTCCAGTTATGTGATGTTCTACAAAGTAATTACAATCTTAAGCCAACAAGACGTGTTGGAATTCAAGAACAAGTGGGATTATTTTTATACATGTTAGGACAACCAAGTTCAATTCATAACTCAGAGAAAAGGTTTCAACATTCAAGGGAGACAATCTCTAGACAATTCCATCAAGTCTTATATGTTGTTTGCAACCTCGCTAAAGATATAATTTAGCTATTGATCCACACTTCAGAGACACTCCTATTGAGATTAGAAATGATGACCGATATTTTTCATATTTTAATAATTGTATTGGTGCCGTAGATGACACTCATATATGTGTTGTTGTTCCTCCGAATTTGCAAATTCATTACATTGGTAGAAAAGGTATTACAACTACCAATGTAATTAGTGCTTGTGATTTTAATATGTGCTTCGCATTTGTATGAGCAGGTTAGGAGAGGTCTGCACATGATACTAAAATTTTCAATGAGGCTGTACACAGACCAAACTTGCATTTCCCTCTTTCTCCTGAAGGTTAGTGGTTTTTAGACATTACTATCTGAATTTCAAATTTTAAAGTATATTATATTTTATTTGTTTATTCAATTTCAAATTTTTGTTTGTAGGTAAATACTATTTGGTCAATTCTGGTTATACTACTTTTATGGGTTTTTTAGGTCCCTACAAGAGATAAAGATATCATCTTCCACACTTCAGATTAGGGCCAAGAGCAAGGAGAATAATTGAAATGTTTAACTATTATCACTCTAGCCTTCGATGTACAATTAAACGCTCTTTTGGATGTTGCAAAGTAAGACGAAAAATACTTGGTGCTATGCCTTCATTCCCATTAGAGACACAAGTTAAAATCATAATTAGTTGCATGGCTTTTCACAATTTTCTCAGGAGAAATGATACAACTGATATAGAATTTGAAACATTTAATGAGAATTTTGAGTTTGTCGATGAAGAAATTATGGATAAAGTAAGGTCTAGTAATATCATATGGGAGAAACCAAATGAAGAGAGTGTTAGACAAATAGAGTAGATTAGAGAGGAAATAAAAATCCAATTGCCTATGCATATTTAGTTTTATTGTCTTTATTATTTCTATATAGCATACAACTTATAAACTGATATTTTTATAAAATCATATTGCTGTACAAAAACTTGTTAGATTTTAATTTCTATTTCTTTCTTTTTTTGTCATAATTTATATGGTAGAAATTAGTTTCTATAAGTCTTCTCTGTTCCGCTCAAATATGAACCACTATTATTGCATGTGGTAGTGTAAGGTGTAATTTGGATTTTTTCATTTATTCTTGTCAATTAATTTCATATTTTTATTTTTTTTGAATTGGACATGTTTTGATATCAAATTAATTTGACATATAAATGATGAAAACTAAGATTCTAGACCAAGCACCAACTCCACTTTTTTTATCGCGATTTAATTAACTTGTGCCATAAAAGAATAATGAGTAGCATTTAGCCTTTATATCTGCCCCCACGACCAAAAAGAGACAATAATGTTGTGTCAAACAAAGACAATGACCTTCAAACATTGGTCTTGATTTCTAAATAAACCACTTTGGTTGTAAAAAATCACACTTTAAAATAATAATCTAAAAACAAAAAATTAAGCACTTAAATGAAATACAATAATCATAACACTATATAAATATTTTAAGTGGAAAAAAAATTTATTTTCAAATTATAAACAAAAATGTTTATTTATCTAAACACAATCTTTAATAAGTGCTTATTAATGCATATTTCAGTCATTTTTATAATTATAAGCACTTATATATTTATCTGTCTAAATTGTTTAAGAAGAGCTTATAAATTTTAAAAGTATTTTTTTAATTATATATTCAAATGTTAAATAGCTTAATTTAAAAAGAGCTTATGATATAACAGCTTTTCACATAAGTCCTTCTTCTATAAACACTTAAATAAATTGTTTATTCAAACAGGACCTTAATCTTATATGTGCCTAAATCACTTGGTCAGCAAGCTTCCAGCAAGACTCCCTCATTTGGTTGTGACACATAATGTTACGTGAGCTTGGAGAGTAAGCAACTCATATGCCTAAGGTTTTATGAGTATTATTGCTAAATTTTATTAATTTTTCTAAAATTTGATTTTTCCTTAATTTTCTTCCCTTCTTTATTTTAATTTCTTATAGTTTGTTCATGGAATTCATTCACCTCTTAATCTTTATTTAGGATTGAATTAGTGAGAAAAAATTTTAAATTTGAATATGCCATCTTTGTATAAATAACTTCTACACTTAATTATTCCAAAAATCCTCTTTTATGTTTTTTATTCATATTTTATTTTTCAACAATTGTAATTCATCTTTTTCTCTTTAAAAGAATATTTTCTTGAACCAATGAGAACTAATTAATATCATATAAATTCGAAGAATTTACTTTTATATCAATATTCTCTTCATTTATTTAAAAATGCACCTAAGCACTTTAAAAAAGGATTTGTGAAATTATTGTATTTAAAGTCTTTCTCTCTATCTCCTCCCACAAAATTCCTCCTATTTTAATTATTTAGGAAGATATTAAATTAATATCTATGAAGTAGAGTTTTTGAGGATGTTACGGATGTCATTTGAAAGTTTTTTTTATCTCTTGAACATCCACATATAATTTTTTCATAATATTCTTCTCTTTTCTAACTTTTTTTTAGCTCATATTGAGAAATAAATAATGCCACTAGTTTGGAAATGGATATACAATAATATATATTTTAATATTAAAAAAATGGGTATGAAGATAATTAAGTTGATGGAGCATGCCAGTGTCAATTATTCCCACTTTGACATCTTGCCCATAATTTGCTCTTGGAATTCTTTGATCTCACGTTATTTACAGAATAGCGCTCACCAAAAGTCAATTGAAGCTTTTGTCAAGATGAGAATGGTGAAAGCGCTACATGACCACCTTACATTGGCTATGTTCCGAAAGCGTGTTCTCTTGTGGAAAACTATGATTTAGGAATTCAGATTCACTGCCTTGCAATTCAAATGGGTTTTAGTAATGATGTGGTGACAGGTGGTGCACTAGTAGATATGTATTCAAAATGTAAGAAGCACTAGTAGGAAAACCCATTTGGACTACACGTTCTAATGTCACCTCCTTCGTTAACCCGCACTCTGATACTATATAATATAGATCCCTTTAACTCAACCTCAAATTGCAAAAAAGACTACGAATTCGTATATATAACATCATCAAAGACTTTTCTTGCTAACCCATGTTAGACATATTAGCTGAGATAATGGACAAATTTTGAAATCTGCCTAAAATTGCTTTATGGAGAGTTCCCACACTAAATTCATGGTTTAAAGTCTTGGAATTAAAAACTAAAGTGCTAGAGTTTGAAGCTTGACTCAAGAGTTGGAGTTTGAATGAAAAGGAGTGGATTTTTTTTTTTTTAATTGTAAACTCTAGTGGCAGGAAATCCTGTACAATAGCAAAATTTAGATTGTTAATCATTAATCTTTGTTTTTTAAAAAAATTATGGTGGTCGTTAGCTTTATGTAGGTTTCAACTTTCAACTTTAATTTAAATGAAATCAAGATCACATTTATGTGCATTGATTTAAAGAAATATGGTAACAATAACTATGTTTAAGAGTATTGGTAGACTAATACTGTTTGTGTATGGCCTAAATACAAATTTTTGAAATTCTATGAGCGCTAAATTAGTTTTGCAAGTGTTAAATTTGTTTAATCTTAATTTTTGCAAGTTCTTTTAAAGATGAAGAGAAAAGCGAGCTGATTAGAATTATTAATATAATTATAATTTTAAAAATTAGATCAAATTAAAAATCAATCTTGTGCTATAAATTTAAAAATTTGACCATTAGATAACTTCTCCTAAAAACCCTTGCGAGAGTTTCAAGAAAGGCCCTCGAGAGGGAGCTGCCATGGTAGTTCCATTTTTCATCTCTTTTTTTATCTAATTAATTTAACCTATATTTTGTAGTTTCTTCTTTTAGAGAATTATTTACTTTTTTTAGAAAAAAAAAATTTATCTTTTTAAACGTCAAAATCTATAATTCCGTATTCACATTTAGGTAAAAAAAAAATCTATTATTTTGTGTTCACATTTAAATACAAAAAAAATTAAAAAAATTTAATCTTCGTATATAGAGTTAAAAAATACGATATCTCTTATATATATATATATATATATATATATATATATATATATATATATATATATATATATATATATATTTATTTATTTATTTATTTATTTAGTTATTTATTTTATCGTATTAGTTATAAATATAAAATATAAAATATAAAATTATAATATTTAATAAATTAATTTTTGTTAGATGTGTTGTTTTTAGTTATAATACATATTTTTTTATATATTTAAAAGCTACAAAAATAAATTTATTTTATTTGTTTCACCTGTTTTTGTTTTTTATAATTTTAATACTTTATTTATTTGTTTTTATAAATAAATAATAATTTTTCACTCGTCCCAAATTTCAAAAATAAAAGTTCAAAATATAAGGACAAATAGGCTCTTAAATCCAAGTTCTAATGGATGGTCGGGTATTTCTTCTGTACTTTATTTCTATACCAAATTACCTAACGACTTGGCTAACTTTCGAAGGGGAAAAAGTATTTACGCAAGAAATCCTTAGCTCCTCTCATTACCTCCCTGTCATCAGTTCACTTGAATGCTGTGGGCGAACGTAAACTGTCTCTCATGGGCATAGCATATTGGTGGATGAACATGTAAAAGCTGTAATAGTAGCATTTGAACTCGCTTGAGCTTTATCTTGTTCTCAAGTAAAGAGATTGAAAATGTCAGTGATGCTACTTGGGAATCGAAAGAAAAAATTCCTGTTGTGCTGTAAAAATAAGATCAGAGACATGAATCCAAGTTCTTTTAGAGATCACTAATGTCTCCCTCTCAAACCACGTTCAAAAAGTAGATGTCAAGGTTTTGCTTTCCCGGAACCTCGAGATCAGTTTGAGCCAACTGATCCTACAATTAAAAAAAAAACACAAAAACAGAAAATCTGATATCACATGCTGCAAAAAATGGTCGACATATCTACCACCAAATTTAGAAGAGGCATAACTTCCAACTCCTTAGTCCCGCAAAGCTCTACACATGGTAGAAAAAAATCTGATTACTCCAACACAAAAATGCTTTGCTGTGGACTTCTAACAAACAGAATACGTAAATTCATGACAAAAATTGTTTCATAGACTGACATCAAAATTTATGTTGCTGAAACAAATAAGTCAAAACAGAAACGACTAAGACAACCATTGCTATACACAAGTGGGTAACGTTAAGAGCTCCCGCATCTATTCTCCTCACAGTCCCAACATCTGGCCTAGAATCTGCAAGCTTCACTTCATCATCATTTGCAGGTAAGTTTTTCCAGTTCCTATCCCTCTGGGAAAAGAACAATAGAAACAATAATTAGAACTAGGCTCTGTGCACCTTTTTCTTTTTCTTTTCATTTATTTAAATATTTCACATCCTCTATAAGTGCACAGGTTGGCAGCAGTTATAAAATATTCAACAATATTCAATCTTTAGGCTTTTTAATAAAAGACTAATCGAGAGAGAAACCCTTTTTCGGTTTATATATAGAATTAGTAGCATAAATATATACTACATGGTACTTCTCCAAATAGGAAGTTAAAAAAGCACCAGTAGAAGGGAAAGAAAAATGAAAACGTTGAGAAGGAACTAACAAGAAAGGTCTAATAAAATTTCCAAGTTAGTCTTTCTCTTTGAATTACAATTCTAATAAGAAACAGATACTGTAACTTTCTGGAATAAAATACTTTATTTCTTCACACAAAGAAATTGGGTATGTAGCCCCAAAATTTAGACAAGAAGAGAGATAAAAAATTATTCTTTGCTTGATTCTTGCCTAAAAACGTGATTATAAATAACTGATAGGTTTGACTCTACAATATAGAAAGCTAATTAATCACAACAAATGTCTACACCAATTAATTACAATATCTCTAAGATAGCAAGATATGAGAGAGGGAAATTAGGAAATCCCATACAGCCCCTCAAGTTAGGAAGTATATGTCAACCATTCCCAACTTGGATAGAAGTATGTCAAATTGCGCTCTTTGAAATGGATTTAATGAGAATGTCTATTGTTTACTGTCTAGTAAGTGTGTAGAGCACTTCAATGACCCCTTGTTCCAGTTTTTTCTTTCATGAAATCTCGGTCAATTTTCACATGTTTAGTCCTGTGATAATGGATAGGGTTTTTGCAATACTGATAACAGCTTGATTATCACATAGCGACTTCATAAATATAATAGCTGGCAGCTGCAGTTCACTTAATAATATTTGAATTCACATCCTTTCACAAATTGCATGAGCCAAAGCTCTAAATTCAGTTTATACACTGCTTCGAGCTACAATTAATTGCTTTTTACTCCTCCATGTGACTAAGTTACCCCAAACATAGAAACAGTAGATAGAGGTTGGATAAGGCTGCGTACACCTGCTCTCTCCAGACCCCACCAGGTGGGAGCCTCATGCACTGGGCCACCCTTTTTTTTAGATACCATAATATTCTATAAATGGCTTCCTGGTGTTCTTTAGAATGATTATTCATGAACTGATTGATTGAACTCGCAACAAAGCTAAAAATAGGATGAGTATGTGACAGATAAATTAATTTTCCTATTAACATTTGGTACCCCCCTTTGTCCACAGCAGCTAAATTGTCTTTTGTCCCAATTTTATTGAAGAGGTGCCAGTGGGTTTGCATCCTAACATTCCAATTTTCTTTAGTAAATCTAAAGTGTATTTTGGTTGAGATATTAACATCTCTTTGCTTGATCTTGCTACTTCCACGTTGAGAAAATACCTCAAAGCTCTAAGGTCTTTTGTTTTGAATTCTTTACTAAGACTTTCCTTGAACTAGGTTATCTCTTCATCATTCCTGGTCACATTTATATAATCAACACAAACAATCAATAAAGTGATTTTATCTCTCAAGAAGTTTTCGATGATAAGCGTATGCTCTGATTGTCCTTGAGTGTACCCCTATTTTTTTATAGCTTTAGTAAATTTCTCAAATCAAGTTCTCTTAGATTTTTTTAAACCATAGAAAGATTTTTTGCACCTGCACACCTGATTCTCATTATTTGAGTGCTGAAGACTAGGTGGAATCTCCATGTAAACCTCTTCTTTTGAGTTCCCCATTAAGAAATACATTTTTAATATCCCATTGATGTAGGCTCCAGTCAAGGTTAGCGGCCAAGGAGAGTAATACTTGAATAGTTTTGAGTTTTGCAACAGGGACAAATGACCCTTGTTTGTCGCTGAATATTGGTTTTATTGTAATAGGGTTTCAAGAAAGGTTCCATACATGGTGCTGTAGGATTTTTGAGTGATGGGAGAATAGGACTTGTACCCTTGTTGGTGAGAAGAATAGCCAAAGAATAGGCATTTGATGGATTTTTGGTCTAGTTTGCTTCGTAAGTGAGGAGGTATATGGACATAAGTGAACACCCAAAGACTTTGAAAGGGATAATGGTAAATAGCCTATTGTGGGGAAAATGTTTGAGAGCTTGACATGATGTTTAAAAGTTGAGAATTTTTGAGGACATTCAATTAATTAAATAGGTGGCAACAGCTTTTTCCCATAATTGGTTGGGTACATTGTTGGTGTACGTGAGGACTCTAGCAACCTGAAGGAGGTGTTTGTTTTTTCTTTCAACTATGTCATTTTGTTCTACCTAGTGGAAAAAGGCTTAGTTATTGTTTGTTATGTCATTTTGTTGAGGGTTGTCAACACAAGAATTTTAGAGAATGATGCCATTTTCTAAAAGATAATTCCCACAAAGGAAATTGAAGTATTCTTCAGCATTGTCTGATATGAGAATCTGAATTTTTATTTGAAATCAGTTTTGCATCATTGAATAGAAATTTTTGAAATTGTCCCAACTTCAAACTTTTCTTTCATGAGAAAAGCTTAGGTAGTTCTAGTGTGATCATCATCGAAAGATATAAATCAACTTGTACCAATGTAATTGTGGATGCAAGAAGGTCCCACATATCACTGTGTACAATGGTGAAAGGTTGAGAGAGTTTATAGTGTAGAGCAGGATATGGATTACAGTTATGTTAGACAACTGACAAATCTCACGATGAAAAAATTTAAGATTTATATTCAAAAATAGAGATGGGAATAATTTTGCCAAGTACATGAAATTGGGATGCCTTAAAGCAAAATTACCATAACATAATCAAACTTGCTTTATTGAAATTTAAATCCAAATTGTAACTATCAGACAAATCAAAATTTTTATCATGGAGAAAGGAGCTATGATAAGCTTAAGTGGTGTGTCCTTTATGAGTCCCGATCATGTAGAGTCCACTCTCTTTAGCATTGTTAATCATCTTCCCCTCACCCAAATTCCAATACAAACAATGAAGTGCGAGAGTACTTAGCAACATATTTTGAGTCTCTTGTAAGCTTGCTAATAGATAGTAAATTACAAGCTAGATTGGAAACCAAAATAATAGATTCAAGAGCCAAAGTATTTGAGATAACCACTCTTCCAATACCAATCAGAAGTGAAAGAGAACCGTTAGCAATTTTAAATTTGTAATTTCTACAACAAGGATTACATTTTTGGAATAAGGAAGCATCACTTGCCATAAGACTTGATGCTCCTGAATCAACAATCTAGTTAGAGGAATTTTTTTCCTTAATATGCAAGGCAGTTAAAAAGGTATCTTTTTAGGCAGTGCAACCAATGGGGATTACTGAGGTAGACTGTGTTCCCTGATTGAACACTTCTACAACTACTCCACTTGTTCTTTGATAAAGATGGTTGTCTCACTGATGGACATGTCCTTTTCATCAGAATTTTCTATGAATCCCTTAACTTCTTTCTCTTTATTGGGCCTGTAGATTGTTGGTTTTCCATGAATCTTCTAGTAGTTCTCCTTAGTGTGCTCAAGTTAACACAATATTCACACCATAATCTACCTTTCCATGGTTGAGACTCACTTGAGGAATTGGGTCGGTGGGATTTAATGGCTAAACTTTCCCAAACAGCTGAGGATACTGGTCCTTCCAACATGAGTTTCTTTCTACTTTTTACTTTCTTATATTCGAACCTCTGAATGGGCCTCAAGATTGTTGGGAGAGGTTTACTCCCAAGGATTCTCCCCCCTAATCTCATCAAAGTTTTTGTCAAGACCTAACAAAAACTTCAAAATTCTTTCTTTCTCAACAATTTTCTTAAACTTGTTAGCATCCTCTGGGCACTTCCAATCAAGACATTCATAAACATCTAACAGCTACCAAAGTCTACTAGGGGAAGTAAAATATTGAGTCACAGATAACTCACCTTATCTGAGGTTATGAAGGGCACTTTGGATGCCAAAGAGTTCAGTAGTGTTATCCTTACCTGAATAGGTCTCCCTTACTGCTACCCAAATTTCACGGGTTCAAATCTTAGAAACATTTTCTCTACTTGCGGGGATAAGACTGCATATATCTACCCTCCCCAAACTCTACTAGGTGGAAGCCTTGTGCACTGGGCCGCCCTTTTTAGTGTCATCGATAGGAAATTCTACCCAATGTCATTCTCCATGGGCTTGATTTAACGAAGACATAACCATGTTATTTTCAGTTTTTCAAGTTCTCAATTTTGGATCATTCTTAGCAGGTGGAGGGATGTTTCTAGTGAGATAATCATCCTTTCCCTCCTAGAGATGTACATCGTTACTAACTTAGCCCATTGGAGTAATTCTGGCCAGTCAGCTTGTGGCCAGTGATGAAGGGACTGAGTCCATGAATGCTGCCATGATGGAGAGTTTTAGGACTAGAGGAAGCACTGGAAGAGTGCTGGATTCTGACGCTATCGGAGAAGAGATGATGAGGTCTGGGTCAAGGGATGGAGGGAGATGCTATCAATAGGAAAAGAGAGGGATACCGTGAAGAGAAAGAATGCAGGGAGGTTCCATGAAGAAGAAAAAATGCATGTCTGGTGTTGTAGGATTTTTGCTTGATAGCATGTAATTTTCTAGGAGAGAATACTTTATTTCTTCACACAAAGAAATCGAGTATGTAGCCCGAAATATATACAAGAGAGATCAAAACTAATTTTCTCCTTCATACTTGCCAAAAACGTGATTATACACAACTGATAGGTTTGACTCTACAAAATAGAAAACTAATTAATTACAACAAATATCTACATTAATTAATTGCAACATCACCTGAGATAGCGAAATATGAGTGAGAGAAATTAGAAAATCCCACAGATACAAACAAACTTCTAAAATTCAGCACCTCAAGATAACATGAATAACTGTGTTTATTTTGTTTCTGCATTATACTGTAATGTGACCCAAGATTAAAGCCAACAATTTAATAATAACAATAGTTTGGTAAAAAGGACAAGCATGCTTATGCTCCCCTTGTTAGCCAAGAGACCAAACCATTTCTGCCAAGTGGTGTCTACACATAAACTAAATGTACTGGTGAACAATAACTTGAGACAAAAAATTTCATCTTAGCAAAAAGTAGATCTAACAAACAAAGCACTTGTAACCATCAAAAGGACTAAACTCAACCCACCTCTGCATAAACTATATAAGACCCCCATTACAAGAATCTTAGCACAAAAGCTAGAGTCATGCATAAAAGTAACTTGATACCAAATATATTGCCGCCACCACAAATGCTCCAATAAGCTCTCCCCCTCCCCAATACATACACGCACAAAAAAAAAATCATTTGTGTATTTTTCTGTAAAATATGGAAAAGAGACAGAAATCCTTGTGAAAATTATAAAACCCTAGCATCTCATTTACATTGGATAAAGAACATTTCTCCAATCACACCAGATCATTAAGCATATAACTGCTGAGACTCAGAATGGTGACAGTATGACCAGACAAACCAGCCAATCTAGCTCTTATTCCCAAGGATATCATGTTGATAATAGAATATCATTATTACATCAGCAGTGATTTTTTAAAGTAACTGAAATAGAACTTTCAGTTGATAATCATTTACATTAGCACTAATTTTTTATAATTTTGAAACACAACGTACTACCCAGTTGGGCTCAAGCACCTTAGTCTATAGCTGATCAAATATTAATTTCACCAGAATAAAGGCAAATTTGTGCTTTGTTACCATTTGTAAGTAACAAGCAATGTTCCAGATAATCTTTTCAAGATCATGTAAAAGATAAAAAAAATAATTGTTGCAAAAAAATAAAACCATTTTTCTAAGTCAACGAATCTTTTTAAGCCAGATAATTAAGGTCCACCTATCAGTCATTGTATGTAAAAATCAGAAAATGTTAACAATGTCCAAAATACCAACCTCATCGCCAGTAGCTGAAGTCTCACTAACTTCTTCCTTGATTTCCCTACCAGAAGAACTGCTGTCTTTATTAAAATCTCTAGTAGCTTGAAAAGGAACCTTATATGCCTGCTTTAGCTTTACCACCAAAATTTTTTTCTCATGTGCTAAGGAAGATATCTGCAGATAAAACACAACAGTTTCAACAAGCAGGGCAGTGTTTCAGATACTATTTTACTCTTAACATAGTTTATCTTCATTCAGTTACAAATGTGGAGTAAGATCTTGAGTTCGTGATTTAAAAAAAATCGTTCTAAAAATTGTCAATCCAAATCTCAAGTCAGAATGCTGAATATGCAAAACAAACAAACAAACTAAAAAAATGAAAAAAAGCAGCTCCTTTTCAATTGTAAATCCCAAACCAACCTAGATAGCTATTATAATACAACTTTATGTTATCATAGAACACTGATAAATTCAGACCAATTAGAATATTAAGCCAAATCATTTGGGACCCTGTGGATCCAATTATTAATCAGGATTCTGCACCTTAAAATCGAGCTGATAATATTTGTCAGTCAACTAATGTGTAGAAAATTCTCCATAAAATTCATATTTTACATGCATCACAAATATATGGAATCCATGCACGTGCATGCTATCATATGAAAGTAGTAATGAAGTCTATAACAGACAGCTTAAAATAGGCATGTAAACCATAACATTCAGGTAGTCATCCAAAACCATGACAGCAATCTATATAAAGTTATGAAGCAGGAAAACTGACACTGACATGTGACATGTGCACAGATAGTTGACACGTCAAACTTCAAAAAATTTAACTATGACTATACATAGCATGTGTGTGTGTGTGTTTGTGTGTATATATATATATTCTAATTTTTGAACTTCATATTTGGTGATCTATATCCAAGGAAAAACACAACTAACATTATCTTACATTCTAAGTACCTAAGACTAAAAAATCTACAAAACAAAATGATGTTAAACATATTATTCATACACAAAAATAAAAAATAAAAAATTACGAAAGAACTTCTTATATCATCAAGATACAGTTTTTAGTGTCTCATTTTATATTAGTTTTAAGTCATTTTTCCTTTGTTTAGAGTCAATTGTGTACACATCATGTCTGACACCTATTCAAGCTTAGTCTGACAAGTGTCTGAACTGAAAAAATAATTTTTTTTATTTAGACATTTTCAGACACGTCATTAGTGTATTGTGACAATGTTAGTATCCGACATGTCGACATGCCTCAAAATAGGCGTGTCCACTCCTTATAGGTGAACAGTGGAGAGATGTATCTGAAATTTTGCAAAATCTGAGTAATGAAAAGTGGCTGAAGAATGTGGTAGACTTTTGTTTAAAGCAGCATAAAAAGGGATTTGGCCAAATGTCAGCCAAAGTCCAAGCTGCATAACATGCCCAGCTAGGACAGGACATGCCAGGCTTATAACTTGGTTGACCTGCAATGCCAATTAATAACCTTGGTCTCTACCTGCTCATTAAGACGCTCTCTCTCAACAGCCAGCTGTTTTACCAAATTCTTAAAAACTTTGGTCCGCATGCCAATGTCCTTTGCAGTTGCCACTTTTGCTTCCTCCAATCGGTGCAGGGACCCCTCCAAGCATTCCAATCTACTCCTCAAGAAACTTAATTCCTCATTTAAATCCGCATTGGATTCAGATAATATAATACACTTCTCCTCAGCACTTTCAGCCAGACTCTCAGCTTTAATAACCTTTGACTTAAGATCCTTAATCACATTTTCCATATCTGTAATTGTGGAATACAGCATACTTTGTTTCTCCTGACTTGCTTCAGCAGATGCTACTGCATGCTGTAGCAGTAGGTCAGATTCCTTTAGCTGCCTCTCAAGCATATCCACCCTCTCAGAAGCGCCACCACCATCTTTTAAAAGACCCAACTCTTCATTGAGTTCTGTATTAGTCTCTGTCAATAGTTTACACTTAGCTTCTGCATTGTTAGCCCTATTTTCTTCCTTAGATAAACTT
The DNA here is from genome assembly GCA_037074535.1 of Gleditsia sinensis. Classification (NCBI taxonomy): domain Eukaryota; kingdom Viridiplantae; phylum Streptophyta; class Magnoliopsida; order Fabales; family Fabaceae; genus Gleditsia; species Gleditsia sinensis. The sequence continues at coordinate 22,694,393 of CM073474.1, read as the reverse complement.
TCTTTTAGTTCTACAGTAAGGTTTTCCATATCTCTTACTTCAGAACACAAAACATTATACTGCTGCTGATATGCATCAGCAGAGTCCTTCGCATTCAGTAGCTGTACTTCAGATTCTTTTAGCTGCTTCTCAAGTGAACTCACCTTTTCACTTAAGGTGAAGGCCTCAGAATTGGCAAGGATTAGTTTTTCTTCAGTATCTTTCAGGCTGGCTTTTACAACATTTGTCTGAGCAAGAAGAAAGTCATTTAGTTCATCAGTACTGCTTGCAATCTTGTCCACAGTTCCATCTCTGCTATTCATTTGTTCCATACAAGTCTCGAGCTTAGCTCTAAGCTCAGATTCACGCTGACTTAAACCATTCAAATTAAAATGAGAAATCTGGAGTCTACCCAGTAGGTCTCTTGAAATTCCCATCAGGACCTCACATGCATTATCTGACTCAAACCATCTTTCCCAAACATCAGTTGCTTCTTCCTCCACAAGAGCTAGCTCTTCTTCTAAAGAGACTACCCTTAGCTTTAGCTCTTCCTCATTTTGTCTCGAGTCATTCAAATTTTTCTCAAGATCCATTTCTCTTGCCAAAGACTTCTCAAGCATCCTCAGAATATGTCTTCGTTGCTCAGTTGTTTGCATATTTATCTCTGCACTAACACCCAAAAATTGAACATCCTCTCTGACGATTTCACCTTTTCTCCCATTTCCTGTTGTCAATGGAAGTAAAAAAGAAAATTTTTTTATCAGGAAAAAAAAATTACAAAACAATAATCTTGTTTGTCACACATCAATACGAAAGCAGCAATTTTAAGCCAGTTAGCTCAATTTCCAACTATAGTTGTACATCTTCCATCTCCGATGTCCACATGAGAACAAAATTAAGGATGTCTTCACAATTCCTCTTTTTATTTTTATTTTATAACAGAAGAATTCATTAATAGACTAGAGAAGTTCCCACTGCTTGGCACAATAAATTTCACAGGGAAACTAAAGTGGACCCCCGGATAATATAAATGCCCTTTCTAACAACTATATGAAAACGACAAATTCGTTAAGAAATAAATAAATGAGATCCTCGGCTTACCATTTTCTTCCCTCTTAAACGTAGACAAAGGCCTCAGGAAATTAGCTGATTTCATCTTTATTTCAGAAAACAGCTCTTCGGACTGCTTCAAACATTGTTCAGAATCACGTAACTTCTCTTTCATCGGGATTAAAGTTTCTCCCAAGAGAGTACATGATAATACCCTCTTTCCAGCATCAGCAATCTCAGTTTGAAGTGTGTCCAAGAATTTATCCAATTCTTTGACCTCTGAATCCAAAATCCCAGATAAAAGATCAAATTCCAGACCCTTTTCAAAAGAATCAAATTCCGTTTGATCTTTCTCCAAAGTAAAGGCCTCAACATGCATCATAAAAATGCTCAAGTTGGCTATCTTCTCAGAGAAACAAGCTAAACTCAATTCCAGCCTTGTTGGAAATGTGCCAGCAATACCCAAATCTCCAATGACCTCTCCGTTGGGTGAAACACCTTCGAGTAACACAACTTTATCGGAATCCGCATCCGCGTTAACATCACCAACTGAAGCACTTGCCTCAGATTCAGCACCAGGATCCATTCTAACACTCCAGTTGCTCCAGAACCTGAGAAGTCAAGTAGGAAAAAAAATTAAATATGTACCCAGCACAAGGGAATAAACCATTGGAATGAATGAACATGGCAGAGTTTAAAGCCACTGAAGGGAGAATCAGAATTCCAAAATTCCAATATTTCGGGATGGAAACGAATCCGTCGTAGAGAATCGCAAGAAACCATACCGTTTTCAATAAACAAACGGCGCTTGAAGAAGAGAAAATTTGAAGATGGAAAACTCGTTGATTCGATCTCTAGTTCGCAGAATCCAGTTTCAGAGATGGCTCGTCCTGACTGGAAAGTGGAGGCACAGGCACGTATGACGCACCATCCCCTTGCACCGATCAGAAACGCCACGTTTCTATCTCGCATCGTTTTATTACACTGCCACTGTTCTAAAATATAGACAAGCTTTTTTCAAGAGTGTATATTTTGAACACGGAGGAGAGTGGTAATAAAAATAATATAAAAAAGAGAGGAGAATATTTTTTTTTAATAAAAATATATTTTATCTTTTTAAATTATTATATAATTATTAATTTTAAAATATAATCAAAACTGAAAATTTTGAATTGTCAACACTTTAAATAAGTTTGATTTGTGAAAAAAAAAAATTTTTTATTTAAAAAATAAAATTGTATTTGATTTTAAATTTTTATAGAACTAAAAAGTATGAAAATATGTTTGATTATTTATTTTTATTTTTAAATAAAATTTTGTTTTTATTATTAATATGTCATTTTTTATTAAACTAGTTTAATGATTAGTTGTCAGACAGTGAAATAGATCAACTGCATTCAAATAAGATTATATTGCAATGCATTAACAAATAAGCTGGAAAAGTGTTGCAAATAATTTTGTTAATATAAAATGTAAAAAAAAAATTAATTAATTTTGAAAAACCATTTGCTATACGAAACAATACGGTTCAAAAATTTTTATCAGCATGCTTTAAATATGTTTAATTAAATTTAAAACAATAAAATTTAAAATAAATTAAACAATATTTAATATCTAATTATTTTTTACAAGTTAATACTAACATGTGTTATTATAATTATCTCACGTTGAATTAAGAATGTTTTCTCTAATATAAATTATTTGTGTTTGAATAACATTAAAAATAAAACTCTATTGATTTATTTAGGCCTAATATGTGGATACAACTTATTTAATTGTTTTTAAAATAAAATCTTATATAAAAAGTATTTATAAAATAAATTTTTTAAAATTAAATTATTTAATGTTTGGATACATACTTAAAAAAATGTTTTTCAAATTTATAAATTTTTTAAAAATATTTGAATATAGTTTTAATGGAAGAAAAAAAAGTGAATGGTATAATTTTAATAAAATTTTAACTTATAAAAATATAAAATAACTTTCTGATCACGTGAATTTAAATTTTAATAGAATTTTTTTTTAATAAGTTTAAAAAATTAATTTATAAAATAAGTTAAAATTAACTTATTGAATATTAATAAGTTACTTATTTAAATTTATCCAAACACTATTTTTTTTAACATAAAAGTATTTATACTGATAGATAAACTCTAATAAACTATAAGTTCTGTTATTGAAACGAACACTTATTAGAGTTATTTGTGTTTGAATAATATCAAAATTAAAACTCTATTGATTTGTATTCTAAATTTTAAACTATACAAAATAAATAAATACTTGTAAAGAAAATTTAATATTGAGTGTAAATAATGTCCAGTGCCAAGTTTACCTAAAATCTGAAACAATGTATTTTTGTTGTCATTTTAAACACACACACAAAATCCTTTACACCTGCATCAAGTTCCTTAAACAATTTTATAAATTTTTTGGTTAAAATAAGATAACTATTTACAAATATAATAAAATTCATAAAACCTAAAAGAGTGCAAGTCAATGTAAGCCTAAATCCCTAATTTTATGCCCTTAGACCAAAGACTACCTACCCTCCACATTAAGATGATATTTTGTTGAGACCAAAGCCTAAATCTCTAATTTGTTAGTCAAAAAGCAATATTTTTTCTGAGATCCAAATGGGAAGACAAAATTTTGTTGAGTACTTTGTCCAGGACTCTTGTCTTTGGCTCATCAGATAAGACTCTTCTAAATTAGGGTGCAATTTAGGCTCCGGTTCTCTGATTTGACCACCCTTCCGAGGGCATCAGATGCACTGGTTCAATCAAAGTGGCATCGAACCCTTGTAGTGCAATAATAGCAAAATGATAAAGAAAGGGTGACAAAGAACGAAAATCTATATCCTGAGCTTCATGCTATTAATGAAGTTACAAAAGTAGTCGACAGTTAAGAAAATAAATTCACTTCCAAAAAAAAATACTTTTTCAATTGAATGGTTAGTTTCCTCAGAAGTATAATTCATTATAAATTGGACGAAATTACACAAAATTTATAATTAAGCTCCCAACCAAAACTGTTTAGGCATAGCCAATAGAGGAAGCAATCTCTTATATTCAATGGATTTACCAAGATAGCACCATGTCACATCCTGACACATCAATGTTGCACAGATGCGACGTAGACATGATTTGACATTCAATAAGTAATCTTACCATATGAACATCTAAAAAGTTTTAGAATACTTTAAATATTTTTAAATAATTTTTGTACATTTTAAAAATTTTTAGAATATAATAAAAAAAGGGAAAATGGTAATTTGCCACCCTGAACTTTTGTTACAATTGCAATTTCCACCATGTTTTTTCAAAGATTGCAATGTCCCCCCTTTTCTTTGAGTTGATTGCAATTTGCCCCCAACCGTTACTTTTACCGTTAATTTTGACTTTTCAAACTGTCAAATTACAAAATTAACCTTTTTAATTTTTCCTTTATCCCTTAATAATTTAATTACTCTTTTCAAAATTTAGTTTTTCTTGTAAACGCTGAAGCTTTACGGGAGGGAGAGACTCAAAGCTATTATCGCCTTCCTCAGAGCCAAGCCGCAGAAGCTTTACGAGAGTGACCCAAGCAATGCTGACCTTAGCTAGAATCTCACCTTGCATTTTCCCCTAAAAACAACCAGGCACCGTGTTTCCCTGCTTTATTTTTTGGCAACTCCCAGCGAATAACCCAATCCACCCAGCCCTACGTTCCCCTGTTCTTCGGAACAACTTGATCGTCGCAACCTCACCGTGAGCGAGTGCCTTGCCTTGGTTGATAGCCACCGTTTTTCAGCCATTGGAAGGTGTAACATCCTTAATTTCGTTTCTTTTATTGATAAAGGTACATAAAAAATTTAATTAAGGAAATAAAATTTATTAGACAATATTTTAGATATCTAAGGAAATATAATCCTTAAAAATTCTTCACCTTAGGTATATGCATAGAAAATGTTTCTAACATTAAGAGAACAAATAAAGAAGGAAAATCTAATAGGAAAGAAATTAGAAATAACATACTAAAGAGATGCAAAATTCTTGGATAAGGAAGATAAATTTTTAGAAACAAGTAAAGGTCTTAAAATTTCAAAGAACATTGAATTAGGGTAATTTTTCCTAATTCAAGAACTATAGTTACTAAGTTTAAAATCTTTACCCATACATTGGGCTTTTACCTATGGACACTTCATATAGAGTTTTTCCACTTCACATAAGTTTCTAGCAAGCCCATTGGATAACCTAAACAAGAAATTAAACATAGACTTGGACTAGGATATAGTAATTTCACAAATAGCCCAAAAATTATGAAAATGTGACCAAGCCCACCAAGAAAGGAAGAATTTTATCCAAAGCAAAGAAAATGGGTAGGACAAGCCCATAATGGGTAGGAATAAGCCCAAATCCAAGAGGAAAACTAAAATAAAATAAATTAGATGATGATATAATAATAAGAATAAAGATTAGGTTACATGGCATTAAGACAAAAAATTTAGCAAGTGGTGTGATTCTACATTCATCACTTAAGCAAGTGGCATGATAATACAAGGCTTTAGGACAAAAACATCTATATCCTACACTCATAATTTTAGCAAGTGGTATGATAATACATGGTATTAGGACAAAACATTCATAGCCCATACAAATAATATCAACCAAATAATGAAGATTCAAGGGCTAGAAATTTGCCACCTAAAAAGGCAAACATATCATACTTGTTTAAGACAAAAGAAAATGGAAATGAATCCCTAAATCAAAGGGACCTTGTCCCATATCTTAAGAACATATTATCATAATTTTCAAAATACAAATCTCCTTTTCCTATGCATATCTTGACTAAGGAAGAGGAAGACAAGAACATAAGTTGTTTGTTTTCCAAAAAAATTCAACAAAGTGTATCCTAATTGTGATAAGGTAGACCCATGATCATGAAAGGTGAATTATTTGGTAGTCTATATAAGAAAACCCACCCTTACAACATTAGAATTTCGTCCAAGTGAGGGAGAGAAAAAAAATAGAAGCAAGGTAGAGTGAGGAAAGGAGAGGAAGAAAGGAAGAAAGAGGAAGAGGAGAAGTCTAAAAGACTAAGTGCTCCAAGTAAGTTTAACAATATTTCTTTTTGAAGAAAACTTTTGAAACTTATAATATTTGTATGAGATTTTGATCTTAGAACTTTTATGATTGGTCATGATGTTGCTATATCATGTTACATATTGATCTTGCATGTGATGTATGTTTGAATACTTAGGTTGGTGTAGATAGTTCTGCATGGTTATGGCTATGGGTGGCAGAATTTTAAGTTTCGGTATTTTAATTTCTGAGAACAATCTATAAGGAATTAAAATAAATGGTTAACATAAGAATTAAAGATAAATGTGTCATGGATTTTTAGCCACTGGAATCATTCCATTTGGAGTCCATATGAGGTAGCTATGGTCTGATTAGTAGTCAAAGGTCAGAAAATGAATCATCAGGGAAGAATATGTTAGAATAGCTTCGGTAATTTAATTTCTGGGAATTATTGGTAGGGAATTAAAATAAATGGTTAACATAAGAATTAAAGATATGTATGTCATGGATTTTTAGCCACTGGAATCATTCAATTTGGAGTCCATATGAGGGAGATATGAGCCGATTAGTAGACAAAGGTCAGAAAATGGGTCATCAGGGAAAAATATGTTAGGATAGCTTCGGTATTTTAATTTCTGAGAAGTATTTGTAAGGAATTAAAATAAATTATTAACATAAGAATTAAAGATAAATGTGTCATGGATTTTTAGGCACTGGAATCATTCAATTTGAAGTCCATTTGAGGTAGATATAAGCTGATTAGTAAGCAGAGGTCAGAAAATGTTTATTCAGAATATGTTATTAAAGCTTTAGTTTTTGAATTTCTGGAAAATATTTTGTAGGGAGTTAAAATCGTACGCCAAGATAACAATTATAGATATAGGGCTCATGGATTTTTACCAACTGGAATAACTCAATTTGGAGTTCAAATTTGGGAGATATGGTCTAATTAGTCAGTAAAGGTCAGAACTTACACGAGAAGAAATAATTTGTACATTTAGGGAGTAATATCACCTTGATTTCTTAATATTTCGCTACAATGTTCAACATAATAGTTTTAGATAATTGTTTTATCTTGAAATTGACACTAAGATCACCTACATCAGAGTTAAATTGAGGAAGTTATGCTCTGATTAGTAAGAGAAGGTTAGATAGGATGAAAACCTGCATCAAGAAAATAAAGAAATAAAATTAGTATTTTAAAAAGAAGATGAATCTTAACAAATGACTAGTATAGCCATAGCCATTGCCATTGCATGAACTTACTACCATTTTAAGTGTGTAATTTTTAACATGGAATTTACCCTAGTACTCATATAAATTTACAAGAAGTTTTGAAAGTGCCGGTTTTATTTGAAAAATTTTAGTATGCTCCGTGGTTGCAGTATTTTCACGTCAGAAAAGAATTATTCTAGTTACTGGAAAACAAAATTGTGATTTGTGAAAAGTGCATGTCTAAGGAAAGCTCTGGCAAGGAAAGACATGGTACTTAAGCGTGTCCATTAGTAACCCACCTCTCTTTCCTGAGAACTTTTCTGGTGCGCTGTTTACAGACTACAATTACTATCCAGTTACCAAGGTATTAGTATGGAATTTTGACATGAAAATGTTTTATAAAGTGATATTTTAAATGGTTATGTTCATGGCATGATTACCAATGATTTATGGTAATAGTTATATTTTGATGAACATACTTGTTATTGAAAGCATATTTTTGGCTATCATTATGAAAAGAAAAGAAATGAGCACGGTCACATGGCAATCCGTGTGGTGCACCAGTAGGGGACGCCCTACCAACGGTTATGATCATGTTAATAAGAAAAGAAAGAAAAAATGTGCCATGTCGGACGGAGCGAGATAAGCCCGTACCGAAAAGTAGAGAATACTCACCCTGACCGGGGTAGCTTGAAGTAAGAATAAGTGGATAGCCATCATATGAAATTCGAAAAATAGTTATTCATGCCATACATGTCATAACTGTATAATTTTCATGTGTATGATAAAGTGCATTCATGTGACCTAAAGATATTTTCTGTAGTTTATACAGCTGAACATGATGTGATGAACTATATTGATGGTAAATTATGATTTATTGTTGAACTTACTGGGATTTAATTCTCACTATATTTCCATATCATATTCAGAAGAATAAATATGCAGATATTCTCTATGACACTTATTATCTCTGTACGTTGGATCGAGGTGCCCTACCTTGGGCAACTTCCAGTTATTTCTGATGTAACTGTCGTAGATGTAACTGAGATTCCGGTGGACGTGCCACCCGAACCAGTGTCCCCGGAAGTAGTCGATATAGATGATTAGAACTAATATGTATCTTTGTACAAATGTTTGTAAAATAATGGTGTGTAGTTTGTAAAATAATAGTGTGTATGGAAACTCAGTATTGTATAAATTAAATAAATGTTATATTGAGTTAAGTTGTAACGAGGTAATAACTTCATGGTATTTTAAAAAAAAAAATTTACATAAATGGAGTTGTTACAGAAGGAGCCTTTCCATTGCCATCTAGGTATTGTCGAAGGTTTTTCTATGTTTTTCAATTGCTGGAATTGAATGTACATTTGATGTTTCTGATTTTAGTGAGAGTGAGATTTGTGGAAGAGATTGAATGTATTCCGAAATTCTTATTCTGATAGATATCTTGTGCCCACCCTTTGTGGTAAACATAATTGGTTAAATCCCTAAATGCATCAATTTCCTTTTCGTGCTTCACGATTATTACCATCCCTTTCCGTAGATTTGTTGAATGTATGATTGTTTTAGGTATGTAGTCTAATGAGAGTGCGAAGTGCCAAGGGTTTGTTTTCTACAAGACAAATTAACGATCTTGTAAACAAAAGACTGCAGTAAAGTTTTTAATTGCAGTTTTGCAATAGTTTTTCAATTATCATTAACTTTGCAGTTTTGTTAAATCCCTAAAGGTTTGTTATCAGTAAAGTTTTTTAATTGCAGTTTATGAACGCCTAAATCAGGATTCTTGCATACTTGGAAGTCCAATTTTCTTTTTTCAACCTTTGCCAAGTTATGCATGTGGTTGGACTTGAGCAATACTGGCCATGACAGTTTAGTTGATGTGTTGAAAATGTATGATAGTTTGGGTATGAAGGTGGATTACTTTTTCTTGCTACCTTTTTGGTCCACTAAGCTGTCTTGTACTACAATGGATTTGATTTGTTGCCACTACTTTCTATCAAAGTTGTATCAATTGAGTTTATAGTAGGATACCTCACATTGGCGTACAAATAAATAATCATTTGATATACATAAAATATTGTAATGTCTTCTAAGTAGATAATTAGGTCCCCATTGGAAATGGGAAAAGCAATCTAGAAGAACTTTAACAAGCGCATCAGATTTTACACTAAAAATGAATTATTTGAGAATTTGTAGTAAGATAGTTCTTAGAGGAAAATATGAATTATGACCTTCCTACTCAAAAACTCATGATGTAGAGATGAATTGATGGAGAAGTCCTTGCGTGCCTATATAATATATCGTTAGCACATCACTTTTAGAGATGAATTGATGGAACTTCATGCATAAGGTATTTTTTTTATTGAATATTCAATTCTAATTTATATTATTTGGAAGTGTGGAAATATTTTTATGCAAGGTGTTTGTGAATGACAATTCTTCCTTATTTGGAATTGACAATTCTTCCTCGCAGTAGCTGCCATCTTTGCCTACACCCAGAAAACCCACACAGTCAAAGAGAGAGGATCTTGAGAAATGTAAGACACAAGGGTTAGTTTTTATAGCAGATAATCAATCTGCTTTACAGGCATAGCCCATCAAACCTTCGTATTGGATTCCCAGTGTTTTGCTCCATACTTGAGAAATGTAAGACACAATGATTTGCTTTTTGCTCTTCTCTGTTTGATTGATAATTTGAAAATTCTATACACCATTGCTGTGACTCTGGACTTTGTCATTTACATAGAGCATGGTAGAAGAAATTGAAAGCTTGATAAAATTGAAAAGTCACACACACACACACACATAGACACACATATCATGCTTGATGAAGTTGGAAAGTTGGAAATTCACACACACACACCCAGAGCACGCTAGAAGAAATTGGAACACACACACACACACACACAACATGCTTGATAAAATTGGAAATTGACATACACACACACACACTTGGAAAGTCACACACACACACTTGGAAAGTCACACATACACACACACACAGAGCATGCTAGAAGAAATTGGAAATTCACACACACACACACACACACAAGACAATTCTAACACACACACCTTTAGATATATTGCAATGCTCATACTGAAGAAATTTGTAATCTGTTTTGCTAGATTAAGTTGACGAAGTATGTCACAAAATTCAAGCTGCCAGAGTTCTTCGAGTTTTGAAAGAAGAACCATCTTTTGTAATTGTGGAGAACGTGCTTGTCAACTCACTTCTTTCACAAATGACAATTTCGGAAGGAGGTTCTTCACATGTCGAAAGTACCGGTCTACAAATAGATGTAATTTCTTCGAATAGATGGATCCGCCGATGTGTGTACATGGAAAATGTGTCTTGCACAAATTCAATCAACTACGAGATTTGCCTGCACCACGAGATTTGCCTGCACCACGAGATTTGCCTGCACCTAGTAGGGAACATGTGCAAAGAATTGCTGATAATAGAGACAGTTGGTAGAAGTCCATGTGTATTGCTTCATGGTGTATTTTATTAGGCGTTGTCATTGGGTTTGGGATAAAAGACATCTGAATGTATTTTGTAAAATATCTAAATGTATGAAAGACATGGTGTAATCTATTTTTATATTACCAGTGTTGTATTTCTTAATTTTCATGACTTGTTTCACTACTAAAATTGTTATTATGTATTAAATATTATCCGCTAAATATAAAAATTGGTATTATGGTGTAAAAATTGGTCACTAAATATAAAAGTCAATATGCACCATTAATTATATATCATCCACGAAATATGTTTCTTATTACAAATGCAAAAGGTATTCAGTACCATCCATTAAATACATACGACAATACACACTAATTGCACACCATAAAAGATATTACATCAGAATTACATCATAACTATTAAACACAAATTATTTCCAAGGCTTCTTCTTTTTCAGCATGCGCTTCAGCATAGACTTTACCCCTTGTGAATCTTCTTCGACATTCTTTCCCTTGTTAGTAGATGCAACCTATAAAATTGAAATAAAAATATTCAGGATATCATTATACAAACTCAAACAAAATAGATTAAGATTAAGGCTTTACCACTGTATGAAGCCATCCCTCTACGGCATTTTCTCTTCTCAATATAGGTTTTACCACTCGTGAATCTTCTTGGACATTCTTTCCTTTTTGACTGAAAGCTTGTGTAGCTTCGACCTGGACACAATTTTTAAAAATTTAATATAACCTTTAAAGAAACAAAATGACAAATATTAAAGAAACACACATATACCTCAACTAAATTTATGCTTTCTTCATTATTAGTCTGAATATTCTTCTCATTCCTTCAGCTTTCACCTCCCTTACAAGTCATTACATTGTGTCCTTGTCCCCCACACTTTGAGCACCTCACAACTTGGCCACGCTTACTCATTTTATATGAATTTTTCACTTTCTCATCCACACTCTTGTTCCTTTGTTTCTTAGGCCTCCCATGCATCTTTTTTGGTTTTGGAGGATTCACATCAGGCAAGTTTGTCTCAGTCCACCCCGACTCATCAGGTATCGGGTAAAATATTGGTTCATATGATTTGATGTATGCAGCTTTTCTATATGCAGAAAACACAAAATCCTCAGGCTCCTGACCATACATCCAAATGGCTGAACATGCATGTGGACAAGGTATCACATTCAAATCTCATCGTCGACAGCTGCATAATTGCTAGGTTAAATTCACAACAAACTGTTTTCCCCTGCATGACACTTGAAAGTAACCATCCCCAGCATAAGTTGTTCGGCACTCAAAAGAAGCATATTTAGAAATCTCCAACTTAACCCTAACATTTTTGCTTATATCATTCTCATCTAACTTCGCGCCATCTCTCTTAAGCCGAAACATTCTCATTAATCTCATCCTAATCATCTCCATCATGGTAATTAGTGGCTTGTCTCTTGCATTTATGATATAATTGTTAGAGCTCTCATTGAGGTTATTCACCAGTAGATCACACTTGGAACTCGTACTTAAAAATGCCCTAGACCACGTTCTTGGATCCACAGTTGCCAAATAATTGTAACCATCAACATCCAGTGCCTTTATCTTCTCCAAGGTGTATTTGAATTCCCTTGGACTTGAACAAGATGCAGCTTCCCACAAGAGATTTTTCAGACATTGACCCTTATGTCCTCGATCCCTAAAGTTTGCATAGAGATGTCTAACACATATTCTGTGATCTGCATTTGGCATAAGCAACTCAAATGCTTGAGTCAAGCCCTGCATAGAATAAAACATGAAACATATAAGACTAAACTTGAATTGAATACTTCTTGGAGAATGGATATACAATGAAACACAAAAACAATATTACCTTTTGTCTATCAGATATAAATGTCCAATCATGTTCTGCAATTCCTCCAATATCATGTAATAGTAGTTCTAAAAACCAAACCCATGTATCTTTATTTTCTATTTCAACAACAACATATACTACTGGAAATAAGTTTTCATTTTCACCCCTCTCAATAGCTGATAGTAACTGACCTCCATATGGAGACTTCAGAAAGCAACCATCTAGACCCACAAATCTCCTACAACCAGCCAAGAATCCTAATTTCATGGCTCCCAAAGACACATACATCCTCTTGAACACACGATTTCCCAATGCACCATGGTTGGCAACATGTACCTTTACTGTACTTCCTAGATTGTGATCAATAAGAGTTTGCGCATAATCATACACCCTTCTGTATTGTTGACTCCACTCTCCATGAATAGTCTTCATTGCCTTCTTTTTTGCTCTATAAACTTGGTGTATTGACACATCACTCTTCAGATTTTCAGTCATTTCATCCATCATACTTGATACTTTCCAATATGGATTTCTTCTCATTTTTTCTAAGTATTTTTCTGCCAAATAGCCTGAGGTGATCAGCCTATTCCTGTAAGCTCTTGAACACGAGTGTTTTGGATACAAATTTCTAATCTGAAATGTACTTTCACCATTTAATTTTATCCCATATATTCTAAACCCGCAGCTCTTTGCACATTCAACTATAATCTTATCGGGATCGTTCTTCTTCCATTTCAAGTCTTTTCCTTGTTGGATGTTTCATTCACGGACTGTAGTCCTAAAAACAGCCACATTTGGAAACTTCTGACCTACACTAAAGACAATATTATCCATGTCTTTATTAGGCCTGAACTCATCATACCTCGGCGTGCCACAATCTTCATCGCTACTGACGGGCGGAGATATCAACTCATCAGAAGGTGAATATTCTAATTGAACATCAGTATCTAGATAGTTGACAGGTATGGTTTCTACCAGTGTCAGTGTCCTTTGAACCAAACTAGGTTTTTTTGGAGGATTTACTTGCATAGGTTCTATACCTACAAAATGTAAATTAACCATTATGTATGTGCAATAACCATCTATACCTACAAAATATAAATTAACCATTATGTATGTGCAATTTACTTGGAACATCATAAATCTCTTCATCACTAGTTACCACCTCTTTCCAATAAGGGTCTTCATCACTTTCATATTCACTTTCTTCTCCTTCACTTACTGCCTCATCTTCATCATCTTCCTCTACTGGCACATCATATAAAGTACTTGTGTCTATCATATATATTGAAACCTCCAAGTCTGGTTTATAAAGGTCGTATATGTCCAACATGCTTTCAATATCAAGGTCTGACACAATATATACAATCCCTATATCCAAGGTCTGATAAGGGATATGATAATGTACGGAGACACTTGTTTTCCACATAAACGGCTTTAACTCATGCATAAGCTCAAAATATGACACGATATCCCTATCCATAGGGCCAATGATTGCCACGTTACCTCCCACATAGGTGGTCTCTTCCAATCCATACTGTAATTTTCTACCATAATAAACAATGAAATTCACATATGATTTTTTCCCCCTGTATAAAAAAATTTAAACAAGTTCATAAGTACATATTTAATTTTTAGAAGTACTATAATTCTAAATATATGCTATTATGTATGTCTTAATTTTCAATCACAAAAAAATAGCCACACTTTTAGTATTTCTATTGTTATTAGTCTACCAATATAATGGAAGAATGGTGACGTTAAATTGTTGCTTTCTTTTATTCTATGTATAAGCTAAAAAGTAGCTTTTTACCAAGAAAAAAAGACAAATATTATACATTCATCAATGCATTTTAGCAACAAAACAAAATTCTCCAAAAACAATATTAACTACATTGTCAATAGACATGGGGGACCACAAAAAGAATATATTATGTTTGGCTATATATAGAAGATGGGGGACCATAAAACATGGGAATGTTATAATTTACTTAACAAAGAAGCCTCTCACGTGAAGACTCATCAATTTCAAAAAAAAATTCTTAAAATCCAGCAACTGGGCCATGTATGATCATTGGTTTGGCACAAAGTTAAAAACTAAGGATGCAGATAACTTTTTATCATTGGTTGGGCTTAATCTTTGTAAATAAAGTCAAGATATTGATTTTCTTTATTCAACCAAAAAATAGAATCAGAGACAATCACCAGCATTTTTTCGCACCATTCATTGTCAACAAAAAAATAAAATTATTATCAACACTTTATGAACTTAGCCTCTTCTTCTTGCCAATTCATTGTCAACACTAGAAACATAGGGGACCACAAAGATAATTGGGATCACAATCTACATGTGTCTATTAATAAAGTTCAAATCACACGCTTTATACCAAACCATTTTACAATTTTCAGACTATATACCTGATCTGTTATCCATCACACTTCGTAAGCAAACTTTTTTTTCAGTGGCTTCTTCCTACACAGGTGCCCAGACCCAGACGTGGTGGCTTCTTCTTCCTCCACAGGTGGCCAGACCCAAACGTGGTGGCTTCTTCCTCCACAAGTGCCCAGACCCAGACGTTGTGGCTATGGGTGCTTCCACCAAGAGTTCGATCTCGCGCAGGTGCCCAGACCGAGGCTTCTCAATCGGTCCTTAGCTGATGTGGGTGACGGTTCAGCTTGACGGTGCCCAGACAGAGGCTTCTCAGACGTGGTGGCTCTGGGTCTTAGGTGTTGCCGCTGGATCTGAAGGAGACAATGTGGATGAAGGAGACCAATGACGTCACTCTGCTCTTCTTATTAGCTTGAATAATCTTCACAAATAGAACATGGCTTCACTGCGTGGGTGTGTCCGTGAAGAAGGGGATGGGTTATGCAAGAAGAAGATGCCCGATAGAAGCTGAAGAAAACGAGATATAGCTGAAGATGCCCGATATTCGTTGAAGTAAACAAATAGGAATGGTGGGAGATTGCAATTTTTGCTTACAAATTAATTTGTTTTTTTGCTTACAAAAATTAAAAGGATATTTTGGATATTTCACAACCTAAAAACGTTAACTTTCATGAAAAATTGATTGTTGGGGGGACATTGCAGTCAATCAAAAGGATAGGGGATATTGCAATTGGGTTCAAAGTTCAGGGTGGCAAATTGTCATTTCTCCTAAAAAAAAGTTTAAAATAAGTGGTAGAATAATTTAAAATATAGTGGACTAGAGTACTCTAAAATAATGTGGAAACATAATATAAATACAAGTAGAATTAGAATTATTTATATGTGCAATATAGACTGTTGGATTAAATTGATCAAAACTATTTATTTAAGGAGATGTGGTTTATATAAACCCCTCATCTTCTCATTTGTAAACTATCCAATAAATTCTCATCAATAAAAATTCTCTAACATTCTCTAAATTCTCTTACTTTTTCTCTTATTCTCTCTTTGATCATTTTATCTTTTGAAGAAGTGTCTTGAAGAAAATTGAGTTAGTTAAACATCAAGAGAATTAAGTGCTGCACGATTTTTATTAGGAAAAAAAGAATAAGTTCGTGACAATTAGCACTAAGAGACTATGTTACACTTGCAAATTGATAAAAAAATTAAAGAATTCTAAACCCAGTCAAATCTTCTTTTAAACTATCCTCATATTAATTTCGTCGTTAATATGCACGAGTGATAGGAACTTCCGTACATATGTCCAAAGATAAACTTTTAGGAGTTTGTAGGAAAAATACATCAATCTCTCTTATTTTAAATTTTGATAAACATGAATTTTACTTTTTGATAATTTATATTGTATTAAATCAAACTGTTTATGAGTTTTTAGGAAAAAAATACATAAAGTATGAATTTTATTAATAATTTTGTAACTAGAAAACGGATTTTAGTATAAATTGAAATTAAAGGAGGTGTGATTGTAAATTTAAAAAAATTCATGGGAGTTGGATATAATATCCTCTTATTTCATTTACATTACCAGATCCTATTTTTATATCACAACTTAACTAGCAGGTTGGTTCGTTTAAGGCATCGCTAGTTGGAAAATGTGAGGCACAAGGTTTTAACATCAAGCCTGCCTGATGCAGCTCACTGCTGCATGCATAAAAATGAACAGACCGCATATCGCAAGACAAATGGCCGGAATATTATCACACCAAGAGATCCTGTTTCATCAGAAAACAAGCACAGTTGCTTCAGACTTGGTGTCATTTTAATAATTAAAAAAATAACTTGTTCAAACAACAGTTCATTGAATTTGGGTTAAATTTGACCCTTTTTTTGCTTATCAATTTTTAATATTAAGCTAAATTAATCCGTCCATTGATTCACCAATTTTTTGACGACCGACTCATTCGATCTGATTTTTTCAACACTTATCTGTACACAACTCATTTAATCTTTTTTTTTTTTTGAATCAACGATGTGACAACAAACTAAAATTCAAACTTATAATGGCTAATCACATATTTTAAATTTAATTTTAGAGTAAATCTCTATTTTATTGGTTGAAAGAAAATGGTGTCATCAATTTAATCTTTCAAAGATAGTTGCTATTACTTTAGTCATAATTTTTTTTTTAAAAAAAAATACCATTTTAGTCCTTAATGTTAAGTCTCTTCAAAAAACATTGACAAAGTTACTCACTTTTACTAATTTTGTCCACCATGAAACACCAATTGTTGATGGAAATTGTTAAAAAAAATGAAATCAAAACACATCATTTTAAATAAAATTGAGGTCAAATTTTTATAAACAAAGAATTACATTATCCTTAGTTTTATTTTAAATTGTGCTTTTTTTACTTCTATCTAAATTTTAACCGTTGATATTCTATGCTGGACAAAATTAGTTTATATAGACAACTCTATTTGTATTTTACTAACAGAACTGAAGTCAAAGATTAATATTATATTTTAATAAAAATTAAAACTAAAATATGGACAAATATATTTCAAAAATCAAAATGACAATTTAATTTTAATTTTAATTTTTAACACTAAATCAACTCGTAGAGTTATTACTCAAAACTGAAAAGGGATTACATTTAATATAATTATAAATCCTTTCTTTTAAATCAAAATAATCATTTCTATTATATACTCTTGAGCGTACAAAAAGTCAAGAACAAAATAACAAAGAGAAACAAAACATTGCCTTTCTTGTATGAACAAAATGGGAAATAGAGATAGAAATATACAAAGAGACAAATTAAAGGGAAAAGTTAAAATGATTCTATAGAGTTTAATTCTTTTGAAACTATCTTATACTTCATAAGTTTAGTTTCTCGAGAATTATCTCACACTATATACATATTTTCTTATACAACAAAAGTTGAAGTCTTTATATAAGACTCTAAATATAATAAAAAAAATCGTTACACATTTATCCCACTAAAGATATGAGAAAAGCCCAAATAAATATCTTATCTCTTGAACATTCATATATAATTTTTTTACAACAGTATTCTCTTTTTTCTAGTTTTTATCTGTTCGGATGGAGAAATAAATAATTTTTTTATAAGAAATTAAAACAAAAATCATCGTAGAATTTTTCTTGCTATGGGCCCCTTCCTCCTGGGCCCAGGCCCCTTGGCAGACAGAAGCCAGCCAAATGGCCCATCCTTATTCTGCCGGCCCACTTGCTCCTGCCTTTTTCAAACTCCTCCTATTCTCCTTCTTCCTCAGTTGCCTCCCCCCATTCCATAACCCCCCATCCATTGATCGCTCCCCCACCTCCACCACCACCGCCGTCGCCACGTCACCATGCAGTCATCCGCCGGCGGATTCGAAAATATCAGTTGCAACACTATCATCGCCACCGAGCAATCATCTACCGACAAACTCTCCGGCGACTTCGACATCCCCACCGCGACAATTCAATCATCCGCGGACTTCGACAGTCTAAGTCGCAACCCCACCGCCTCTGCCACTTCCACAATGCGATCATCTGCCGACGAAATCTCCGGCGACTTCGACAATCTCAGTCGCAATCCCACCGCTGTCACCACTACGGCAGTGCAATCATCTGCCGACGAACTCTCCGGCGACTTCGACAATCTCAGTCGCAATCCTACCTCTGCCGCAGTGCAATCATTCGCCGACGAACTCTCCGGCGAATTCGACAATCTCATTCGCAATCCCACCGCTGCCACCACTGCCGCGGTGCAATCATCCGCCGACGAAATCTCCGGCGACTTCGACAATCTCAGTCGCAATCCCACCGCTGCCACCACTGCCGCAGTGCAATCATCAGCCGACGAACTATCCGGCGACTTCGACAATCTCAGTTGTAATCCCACCACCGCCATTATCAAAATGAAGCACAGTTCAAGCTCAGGCCATCCTCAAGCACCATCCTCGTCGGACCCTCGTTGGGACGCAATTCATCGCGTGAAATCCAACGCGTCGAAATCGAACCCCTCGTTGTGCATGGACGATCTCCGGTTCGTGCAGCGCGTGGGAAGCGGCGACATCGGGAGCGTGTACCTGGTGGAGCTGAAAGGCTCCTCGGAAGGGTGCGTGTTCGCGGCGAAGGTGATGGACAAGGAGGAGCTAGTGAGTAGGAAGAAGGAGGGTAGAGCAAGGACAGAGAGGGAAATATTGGAAATGTTGGACCACCCGTTCTTACCCACACTTTATGCCACGATCGAGTCCTCGCGGTGGTCTTGTTTGCTGACGGAGTTCTGCGCCGGCGGCGACCTCCATCTCCTCCGCCAACGCCAACCTCTCAAGCGCTTCCACGAAGCCGCCGCACGGTGCGCTAACTATATATATATGCCA